>JBBYHL010002152.1:0-12657 GCA_038381835.1 Adansonia madagascariensis | reverse complement strand
GCCTCTTCATATGGACATAACTTTTCTTAATATATGTCCATTTGGATAGTCACATCACTTGGTAATTAACCAAGAGATATTACTCTTAATTATTTAATTAAAAGACATTACCTTATGATTATTGAAGACATAACCTTTCATTATTTTGAAAATGTTCCAACAGACATGAACCCAAAAATTTTAGATTTTGGTATGGCTAAAATATTTGGAAGGGATCAAAGTGTGGCAAATACAAAAAGACTTGCTGAAACATAGTATGTCCTCCTAAATCAAGTACATAATTTACTTTGAACTCAAACTTTTTAAATTTACTCTTTTCTTCAATGTGTTTTATTTTTTGCAGTGGGTATATGTCACCTGAGTATGCTATTGATGGACTGTTTTCAGTGAAAGATTTCTTTAGCTTTGTGTTATGTTACTAGAAATAGAGTGGAAAGAGAAATAGAGGATTTCGTCACTCAGATCACCATCATAACCTACTTGGACATATAAGCATAAATATAAAGTTGTTCTGTTTTCACATGTCAAAGAACCATTTATTAAGAACCTGATGGCATCGAGTAAATATGGAGTTCAAATTCCAATAGTCTGCAATAGCTTTCCCTATTTTCAGACAGTGACCTCCAATGTTAAAAAAGAAAGCATATCTCAAATCTATTTCCTCTTCAAGTAGCTAACCTGTTTCATTTCCTAATTCATAATAAAAGATGGGTTTTTGGTTTTATGTTGCATGGATACAAGATTTTTTATTTTTTATTTTTTAATAATTTGGGTACCTTTCCTGCTGGGCAACTGACATGATCTTGTTGATCATTTTGTTTTCAGGCATGGAGATTGTGGATGGATGAGAAGCCACTAGACCTAATCAATAAAGTTTTGCTAAACTGTTGTGTTGTATCAGAAGTGTTAAGATGAATCCATGTAGGATTGCTGTGTGTTCAATATCTACCAGAAGACAGGCCAACCAAGGCTGCTGTGGTTCTAATGTTGGGGACTGACGGTTAATTGCCTCAGACAAAGCAGCCTGGTTTCTACACTGTAAGGAACCCTCTTGGGATAGAATCTTCATCTTGTTCAGTAAATGAAATTACCTCTACATTCATAGAGGCACGATAGATAATATCAGTTTGACAGATTTTTTGGCCCTGATGCAAACAAATCCTTCTCAGATTTGTCTTCAAATGATTTCATGCATAATCGCCTTATTAAGTAGATATTAAATAGCTCTAAGATATAAATTTGGTAAAGTTTGTATTTTAACTCAAGTTATTAATGTGTAGCTACGGGAATCAGGTATTTCTTGTGGTGAAAGATGGAAAATGGCTTGATTGAGCAAAATTTACATGGTCGAGTTTCGATTATTCTAGTGACAATTTGAACTGCCTGAAAATGATAGAAGTATATATTGCTGGCTTGAATTGGTCTCTATCATCTTGGAAGAACCCTAATCAATGATCCTTCTCACTTTGTGTCACTTCAACCCACTTGTAGAAGACAACCTGACACACGAAGAAATTTGTAACGGAACATATATGGCTGCTAAGAACTTTAACAACTTGGAAGAACTTATTCTGCCTGCTACTGCAAAAAGTACTATAAAACTAGGTCAGTCAATAAAAGATAGCAGCAATGACACTTTAATATCAGTAGATGGAATCTATCAACTTGGGTTTTTCAGTCCAGGTTATTCGACATGCCGATACCTTGGAATTTGGTACAATACTGAAAAAGTATCAATCAGAACAGTAGTATGGGTGGCCAACCGAGAAACTCCAATATCTGGTATATCAGGAGTTTTAGCTGTCACTAGCGAAGGAATTCGTCGACTTAGCAACAAAACATACAGCTTACTTTGGTCATCCAATGCATCAAGATCTCCACAGAATCCAGTTGCAGAGTTCATGAACTCAGGAAACCTTCTTGTCAGAGATGGGGATGAGAACATTTTATGGCAGAGTTTTGATCATCCGTCAGATACCTTACTTCCAGGAATGAAATTTGGAAAGGATTTCATCACAGGTAAAAAAATGTATTTATCATCCTTGAAAACTGCAGATGATACAGCTCAAGGTGAGTTTTTGCTTCGGATAAATCCTGGAGGATTTCCACAACTGGTTCTAATGAAGGGACCTAAATTTCAGGATCGCTGGGGTTCATGGAATGGACTCCGATTTGCCAGAGCTCCTGAGCTGAAGAAAAACAAATATATTCAGCTTTGAATTCGTGTTCAATGAGAAAGAAGTCTACTACACATTTAAACTCTATGAGTTCGGTTGTCTCAAGTTTAGCTGTGAACCAAACAGGTCTTTTGGAACGTTATGTCTGGATTGATCCAACAAAAACATGGTTCCTTTTCTTATCCTTGATGATGGATAACTGTGATAACTATGCTTTATGTGGTGCATTTTGTAGCTGCAACATCCAAGGTTCTCCTGTATGCGAATGCTTGGAAGGATTTGTACCCAAGTTTCCAAAGAATTGGAGTTTATTAGATTAGACTGACGGTTGTGTTCAGAGGACTGAACTAAATTGTGGAAGTCAAGGATCTCAAGATGGATTTCTAAAGGTTGGCGGACCGAAACTACCGGACACTTCATTCTCTTGGTTTAACAGAACCATAAGCCTAGAGGTGTGCAGGGAAAGGTGCTTGAAAAACTGTTCTTGCACTGCATATGCTAGTTCTGATATCAATGGAGGAGGGAGTGGCTGCTTGCTTTGGTTCAATGATTTAAAGGATGTAAGAGAATTCAATGAAGGTGGACAGGAACTCTACATACGGCTGGCTGCCTCAGAACTAGGTACCATTTATTTTATTTTTTCTTTTGTCTTTCTTTCTGCTGGTTGTAAAGGATGCCCAAATTCTAACATCCTGACTTACGGTTTGAGCTGCTTAATGTTTTGGGACAATGAAGTTTCTGTTGTTTTCAAATCGTTGAAGTGGGAGCTGCTTTGATGAGTGTGTATTTCACTTGGGCAATATTTGTAATTTCACTTTGTTAGGTACTTACCTTGCAATAACTTAGGCAATAGTCAACCTAAGTATCGGGATTTGGTTATTTCTCTGCATAGGCCTACATCAAAAAGGTATTGTCCTCTTTGGGCAACCATGAGTCCCATAAGATTTTGTCACCCAAAAGTGCATCTCCCTTGGCTCGAACCAAGGACCTCTGTTTAAGAGTATTTATGTCAACTATGGTATCAATTGAACTTAGGTGACAAATTTTGAGGGATCCATGGGTGCACAAAGAAAATGATACTTTTGATGTAGACTTGAGCGGGGTGATGATCAAATCCCATTTCATAAGATGAAGTGGGAGAGACGTCTTGAAATCCAGTCATAACAAAGAGATATGAGGAAACTATATTGTGTTTCACTGACATGGTGCTGTTTTCTTGCGGATCGAATTGAAAAGCAGAGGCATAGAAATGAGAAGAAAGTGAGGATCATGAAAATTCTGTTAGTATTTGTCACTGGAAGTCTGATAGTAGGATTATTATTGGTTATCTGGAAGAAGACGATTAAGCATCAAATTGTAGGTAATATAACTGATATATAATACTCATTTATGTTTACAGAATACCATTGGCTATATTCCTGTTAAATGCAGAAGTTTATTTTCTAGCACAAAATGTTTCAAATGCAAGCATTACCTTGAACTGTTCCCCATATGATTTTTTTCAGTATCAACGAACGGTGAAGTCAGGACAGCTGAAGATGCAACAAATGATGACATGGAATTACCAAGATATGATTTCAATATCATAGCAATAGCTACTGACAATTTTTCAAGCAATAACAAGCTTGGAGAACGTGGTTTTGGACCTGTTTACAGGGTAATGTAAAAAATATGCCTATAGTAAATATTGGCACGAAGAAGATAATCTAACCTTTTTTTTCTTTTTTATTATTGAATGATTTCCAGGGTACTTTGAGAGACGGACAAGATATAGCAGTTAAAAGACTTTCAGGAAATTCTGGCCAAGGACTGATAGAATTCACGAATGAAATCATCCTGATTGCTAGACTTCAGCATAGAAATCTTGTGAAGCTTCTCGGTTGCTATTTTCAGGGAGATGAGAGGATGCTGATCTATGAGTACATGCACAACTGAAGTCTGGACTACTTTATTTCTTGTATGACTTATTCTAAATCCAAGGCATTCCTTTCCATATGTACCTGAATTTGTATTCCGTCAGGTTATCTTAATCGATTAACACCCATGTATAAAATGCAGACATGGCATGATAGGTCAATAATAAAATATTTTCCTAAATGCTGACATGGCATTCACATGACACGTGGTAATTTAATATTGTTCAACAAAATTACATCAACATTTTATGGAACGACGTTAATCTATTAAATTAATTTTCTTGACTACCCAATTGTGAAATTTTCCTTTATGTATCGTCTCTTTAAAATGCATATAGTTTAGGACTAATTTACATATAACCCTTTTTGTTTGAAGTTTTATTTACTAATTTGAATGGAAATATTGATAGACAGAAAAAGAATCAAACTACTAGATTGGCATTTGCGATTTCACATCATTTGTGGGATTGCAAGGGGCCTACTTTACCTTCATCAAGACTCAAGACTGAGGATCATTCATAGAGATCTGAAAGCCAGCAATGTTTTGCTAGATGATGGCATGAATCCAAAATTTTCAGATTTTGGTATGGCTAAAACATTTGTAGAAGACCAAAGTGTGGCAAATACAAAGAGAGTTGTCGGAACATAGTATGTCCAACTAAGCCAAGTATATGATTAACTTTTTTGTTTTTGGTCCCAATCTTTGTAAACTTACTCTTTTCTTCAATGGATTTTTCGGCAGTGGGTATATGTCACCTGAGTATGATATTGATGGACCGTTTTTGAGTGAAATCGGATGTCTTTAGCTTTGGTCTTTTGTTACCGGAAATATAGACTGGGAAGAGAAATAGATGATATCGTCACTCAGATCACCATCATAACCTGCTTGGACATGCAAGCATAAAGATAAAGCTGTTCTGTTTTTACATGTCAAAGAACCATATGTTAACAACCTGATGACATCGAGTAAATATGGAGTTCAAATTCCAGTATATCTATACTACCTTTCCCCATTCTCATACTGCGACCTCTTATGTTAAAAAAAAAAAAAGCATATATCAAATTTATTTGTACAAGAACTTTTTCAGTAATTTTGGGTACCTTTTTGCTGACAACTGATATGATCTTGTTGATATTTTTGTTTTCAGGCATGGAGATTGTGGATGGATGAGAAGCCACTGGACCTAATTGATAAAGTTTTGCAAAACTATTGTGCTGTATCGGAAGTGTTAAGATGCATCCATGCAGGACTGCTGTGTGTTCAACAGCCACCAGAAGACATGCCAACCATGGCTGCTGTGGTTCTAATGTTGGGGACCGATGGTTCATTGCCTCAGCCAAAGCAACGTTGTTTCTACACTGAAAGGAACCCTCTTGGGAGAGAATCTTCGTCATGTTCGGTAAATGAAATTACCTCTACATTATAGAAGCATGATAGATATTTCTTCAAAAGATTTCATGCATAATTGCCTTATATCAAATTCGTGAGACCAGAATTGTTCTTAAGTAGAATTCTAAATAGCTCTAAGATATAGATTTGCTATATTTGTATTATAACTGAAGTTATTAATGTGTAGGCCACTAGAGTCACGTCTTAATTGTGATAAAAGTTGGAAAATGGCCTCATTGAGCAAAATTTAATTACAGCACCAATTATTTTTGGTTGGATGCGATCTCTTCTTCCATTTCGAACACTTTAAAGTTTAATTACAGCATCAATTTAGCCATACAATGATCTTTTAAATGCATCACAGTCCTGAAAGTGAAGCACATTGATGATTGTAAGATAGAGTAGGCGATGAAAGAGACTTGAACCAAAGAAATTCAAGGAATTTGGAATTACGTATGAACATTTGAATTAATATATGATGACAGTTATTTCTAGTTATACTAAGAATTTGAAGTTCATCCAGTTCCTGATCCTGAATTATGCAAACCATGGACTTTATGGCAACTGGACCACATAGACGAGACAATCACAAGTTTTTCATGGCTTGGTCATGTTTGTCCCACTGCATTGATTATTGCATTGAGAATATTCAATATGGTGTAAACCTTACAAATATTCTTGCAAGATTCTTACATCTAAAGAATGTCTTGATGTGCCAATAGAGGATATTTTTAAGCTTACATTTGCAGATATTGTAGGATTAATTAAAACTTGAAAGCAACAATTCTTAGTCTTCGCTGGCTACCAATACACTAGCTGAAAATTTCTTGATGAGCCCAAAATAATATTAATTCTTCTTTAGAGCCAGCATTTGTGTATTTTGTTGCAGCCTGAAAGTGAATGTTGGAATCAATGGTTGCAAAGTTTCTAGTATACATTTACTTAGTCTGCCTGCTAAGAACTTCCACCGCAAAAATTACCCTTACACCGGCTTAGTCAATAAAAGATAGCAGCAATGACACTTTAATATCAGATGATGGAATCTATCAACTTGGATTCTTCAGTCCAGGCAGTTTGACAAACCGATACCTTGGAATTTGGTACAATACCGAAAAAGTATCAATTAGAACAGTAGTATGGGTGGCCAACCGAGAAACTCCAATGTCTGGTACGTCAGGAGTTTTAAGTATCACTAGCCAAGGAATTCTTCAACTTAGAAACAGCATATTTTGGTCACCCAATGCATCAAGATCTCCCCAGAATCCAGTTGCAGAGCTTTTGAACTCTGGAAACCTTGTTGTCAGAGATGGGGTTGAGAATATTTTATGCCAGAGTTTTGATCATCCATCAGATACCTTATTCCCAGGAATGAAACTCGGAAAGGATTTCATCACAGGCAAGGAAACTTTTTTATCATCCTGGAAAAGCGCAGATGATCCAGTTCCAAGTGAGTTTTCGCTTTGGATATATTCTCATGGATTTCCACAACTAGTTATAAAGAATGGATCTAAATTTCAATATCGCTGTGGTTCATGGCATGGACTCAGATTTACTGGAATAACTGAGCTGAATAAAAATGATAAATTCAGCTTTGAATTCGTATTAAATGAGAAAGAAGTATACTACAAATATGAACTCCGTAACAAGTCGGTTGTCTCAAGCCTATTTGTGAACCCATCAGGTGTTATGCAACTTTTGTCTGGAATGATCGTAAACAAATTTGGGTCTCTTTTTTACCCATGATGATGGATTATTGTGATAACTATGCTTTAAGTGGTGCATAAGCAGCTGCAACATCCTAGGTTCTCCTGAACGTGAATGCTTGGAAGGATTTGTACCCAAGTTTCCAATGAATTGGAATTTACTAGACAGGACTGACGGTTGTGTTCGAAGGACTGAACTAAATTGTGGAAGTCCAGGATCCCAAGATGGTTTTCTAAAGCAGAGCGGAGTGAAATTACCTGACACTTCATTCTCTTGGTGTAACACCACCATGAGCCTAGAGCTGTGCAGGGAAATGTGCTTGAAGAACTGTTCTTGCACTGCATATGCTAGTTCTGATATCAATGGAGGAGGAAGTGGCTGCTTGCTTTGGTCCAATGATTTAATAGACATAAGAGAATTCAATCAAGGTGGGCAGGAATTCTACATACGGATGGCTGCTTCAGAACTAGGTACCATTTATTTATTATTTCTTTTCCCTTTCTTTCTGTTGGTTGCAAAAGATGACTAAATTCTAATATCCTGGAGTGGGACAGTGAAGTTTCTTTTGCGTTTTCAAATGGTTAAAAGCAGGGCTGCTTTGATGGTGTGTACTTGGGCAATATTTGTCATTACGCTTTGCTAGGTCCTTGACACTTGCAATAACTTCAGGCAATATTTGTTTGATGATAGGGTTCCACAACGTTTCGTCACATCACATCAACCTAAGTAATGGGATTCGGTTGTCACCCCTCGTTTGCCTGTATTGAATGTATTGTCTTCTTTGAGTACCCGTGGGTCTTGCAAGATTTTATCACCCAAAGGTACATCTGTTTTTGGTTCGAACCAAGGACCTCCCTTTATTTCAACCATGGTAGCAATTGAGTTTGGGTGACAAAATATTGCAAGATCTATAGGTACAAAAGAGGATAATACCTTTAATGTAGGCAGTAGGCATACCTGGGGAGACGGTCGAATCCTGATCTATCCTGAAACCTGATCGTCACAAATTGTGTGTATACGTTATCATTTTTCTTTTCTTATTTTCTTCATGCAATAATATATAAAGGTTGCTATTGTGCCAAATAAAACCAGGCTTCGAAGGAAATCTTTACCAAAGGTTCAGCTTTTCACCATGCCAAAAAAATGCAATTCCTTCGGAAATGCACAGAAAAATAATTCGTTTTTGCAGCAATACAATGTAAACCAATGCTGCTGTGAACCTCGAATTAGATTTTCTCCAACTTTATAGCAACAAAATTTTTTTTTTTTTTAACTTTTTTTTAGCAAGGTTATTAGTAATCTGACTTATAGTTTCAAATCATTCCAAGTAGATTTGCAGAAGCCATATCGTGTTTCACTGACAAGGTGCTGTTTCTCTTACAGATCAAATTGAAAAGCTCAGGCATAGAAATGAGAAGAAAGAGAGGATCATAAAAATTTTGTTAATATTTGTCATCGGAAGTCTGATAATAGGATTACTAGTTATAATCCAGAAGAAGCATCGAATCCTAGGTAATACAACGGATAGCATTGGATAATTCCTGTTAAATAGAGAAGTTTGATCTTCTAGCAAAAAAGTTCAAATTCAAGCATTACCTGATCTATTCCCTTTTGATTTTCAGTATCAACAAAAGGTGAAGTTCAGACAGATGAAGATGCAGCAAATGACGACATGGAATTAACAACATACGATTTCAATACCATAGCAATAGCTTTGACAATTTTTCAACCAATATCAAGCTTGAAGAAGGTGGTTTGGGGCCTGTTTACAAGGTAATGTAAACGATATGCCAATGGTAAATATGGCTCAAAGAAGATAGTCTAACCTTTTTTTTAATTGAACGATTTCCAGGGTACTTTGAGAGATGGACAAGATGTAGCAGTTAAAAGAATTTCAGGAACTTTTGGCCAAGGACTGACAGAATTCAAGAATGAAGTTATCTTTTGCTAGACTTCAGCACTGGAATCTTGTGAAGCTTCTTGGCTGCTGTATTGAAGGAGATGAGAGGATGCTGACCTATGAGTACATGCCAAACCAAAGTTTGGACTAATTTTTTTTTTTTGGTACGACCTGTTCTAAATTCAAAACATTCCTTTCCTTTTCTGCTCAGTTGATACTGTAACACTATTATTTTTAGGATGAGATGAAGGAAAAGAGAAAACAGACTTAAATACAAAAGCTGGTTCATAGTTTCATTCATATCTCCATATATTTTATACAAAACATGCCCTCAGTACAGTTGTTGGAGCAAATCTCCTTGATATGAGGAACTTGAAATAACATCACCTGTATTAGATATGCTAGAAGCTTACTACATTTTGTCAGATTACATGTACTTAAATATTAGACAAAAATCATACTAACTGTAGAGTGCCTAAGAAAAATCTCAAACGTCTAATACTTCTCCTAGATATTTTTATTGGAGACTCCAAGCTTTGCCCTTAGGAACTCAAACTTTGGCTTCGAAACAGCCCTTATCAATATGTCTACAATTTGATTTTCGAATTTGCAGTACTTCACATTCAATTCACCAAGTTTTTCAGCTTCTCTAATTGCATGGAACTTCACATCGATATACTTAGTTCTACCATGTTGAACAATAATTTTAGTAATGGCTATGATAGACTTCACTGTCCCCCAAAATAGAAGTAGGTTCAACTTGGTTTTCTTCCAAATCTGCTAAGATCTTTTTAAGCCAAATAGCTTGGTTTGCTGCTATTGCTGCAAAGATGTACTTAGCTTCAGCCGAGGATTGAGCCACAACATCCGGCTTCTTGGAATTCCATGAAAAAACACCACTCCCAAATGAAAAAACATATCCTGAGGTACTCTTTGAATCATTCAAACTTCCTGATGAATCATTGTCAGCTTAACCCTCCAGCTTGCTACTTTCCTTTTTTAAATACCTCAAACCATAATCTACAGTACCTTTGATATACCTCGAGACCCTTTTAGCTACTCCTTAGTGAACCTTACTTGGAGCTTGCATGAATACTGGTAGCATACATTATATGAGGTTTGATAGCAGACAAATACAAAATGTTTCCAATTAAACTTTTATAAAAAAAAGCATTTACTTCACAAGCATCATCTTGCTTGGATAGTTTTCATGCATCCCAAGTGAAGTTGCAGCTGACTTGCAACTTTATCTCTCTTAAGTCAGACATTTCAAACACATTCTTTATATTTTGCTTAAACCATTGTATGAACATTTCGTTGACACATGTAACCAGCAAAGTTTACACAAAGTGACACAATGAGCTCCTCCACATTCTCAAGCTTTTTTATAAACAATGTAGCCTCACTTTCACTCTTTATAAAAACCCTTCCGACGAAGTAGGAATCAATTCCGCTATACCAAGCTCTTAGGACCTGTTTCAGCCTATAGAAAGTGAAGCTTGTACATTTTCCAGCATTTTCTAGTGCTTGAAAGCCTTATCGTGCCATGTTTGGCCACAGGAGCAAAAGTATCTAAAAATCAATGTCAGGCTGCTGTGAATAGCCTTTAACTACCAACCTAGACTTGTGCTAATTTATAAAGCCATCTGGGTTAAGTTTGGTTTTGTAAACCCACTTGACCTGAATTACTTTGTGATAGTCAAATCTGTTTGCAAGCTGCCAGGTACCATTCTTTTCTATCATTCTCATTTTTAACCCATTGTTGCTTTCCAAGCATCTTGCTCTGCAGTTTCATCATAACTTACAGATGCCAATG
The DNA here is from genome assembly GCA_038381835.1 of Adansonia madagascariensis. Taxonomy (NCBI): domain Eukaryota; kingdom Viridiplantae; phylum Streptophyta; class Magnoliopsida; order Malvales; family Malvaceae; genus Adansonia; species Adansonia madagascariensis. The sequence goes on along the minus strand of JBBYHL010002152.1, from coordinate 1,754 downwards.
TAGCTATGTTGCACCTAGGATAAATATCTTCTAATGATCTGGGACCCCTTGCTATAGCTTTAGTGTTACTATTACTATCATATTCTTCATTCTGCTCTTAAAGCTTAACAAATGGCTTTGGAGCTGCAACCTCACTCTTCTCCCAATTCCATTTGGCTAATTCATCAAATATATCTACTCACCATAACTTTCCCAAAAGTCACATTATACAACCTATACCCCTTAAAGTTGCTGTTGTACCTAAGGAAATCCCAACTTCAACCCTTTTGTCAAGCTTATCTCTATTTACTTCTAGTACAAGAGAGTAGCATATGCAACTAAAGACTTTAAGCTGATCAATTAAGGGCCCCACTCCATACCAAGCTTCACAAGGAGTTTTGCCATTTAGGGCTCTAATAGGCAGCAAATTTATCAAATATAACGAGGTATTGACTACCTCGGCCCAAAACTTCTTTCGCATATCCTTCTCAAATAGCAAACACCTAGCCATCTCCATTATTGTTCTGTTTTTTCTTTCACATACTTCATTCTCTTGAAGAGTGTAAGGAACAGTTATTTTGTGTTGGATCCTAGTTAATAGACAGAATTTGATAAATTCTCCTGAGCTATACTCTGTTTCATTATCAGATCTTTAACTTTTTTATTAGATATCCGGATTCTAATTCTACCATAGTTTTGAACTTTTGGAAAGTCTCGAACACTTTAAACTTTTGTTTGAGAAAATATGCCTAGCGTAGTCTAGTGTAGTCATCTACAAACAATAGAGAAGGTGTGCTTATATGCCCACAGACATCAATGTGCACTAACTTGAACTTCTTTGAGGCTCTCCAACTACTATTGATTGTAAAACGCAACTTGCTTTGCTTGCCATTTTGAGAAGCACTGCATATATTAGCTTTGTCATAGATCACCGACAAATTATTGAACCAGCTTACTCACATGCATATACTTCAAAGCAGTGTGACTATAATGGCATAGTCTCTTATGCCATAAGATAGAGTCAACCTTTACACTAGAAAAAGCATGCACATTTGATTCTTTCCATTTTAAAGGAAAACTTTTGTTTTTTATTTTGACTATCATCAATTAAAAACCAGTGGGATCAAATATGCAGCTTGACATATCTTTAACCTTCAAGACATAGTGCTTTTCTAGCATTTGTCCTACACCTAACAAGTTTTAATTGATATTAAGCATAAACAAGACATTTGAAATAAACTTTGTAGTTGAAAGAGTTTTAACTTCCTGTGGAGACCCGCACCCAACTGTGAGTTATTGTCCGCTTTGGCTCATTGGACCTCACGGTTTTATCCCCAAAAAGCGCATCGCAAATATAGGCTTAAGTCTCAACATATATATCATTGCAGATCTTCAAAGATTCCCAATGTACGATTGGGGCGTTACAAACTCTCACATTTTAAAGCTTAATGTCCTCGTTAAGCCCAATATGGAACAGATAGAATCAATACGAAACAGACAGAACCAGGATCACACCAGGCGTTGGGATTCTAGAGGTGGCTCCCACCGTGTAGCACTTAGCTCCCATAGGATTCTAGAGGTGGCTCCCACGGTGTAGCACTTAGCTCCCGCCGGCTAGTGATTACGCTCTGATACTATTTGTGGAGACCCGCACCCAATCTGCGAGGTCTTGTCCGCTTTGGCCCATTGAACCTCACGGTTTTATCCCCAAAAGGTGCCTCGCAAATATAGGCTTAAGTCTATATATATGTTGAGACTTAAGCCTATATTTGCGA
>JBBYHL010002131.1:0-12658 GCA_038381835.1 Adansonia madagascariensis | reverse complement strand
GCAATCTTTGCTATATATCCATCATTTTTCTTCTTTAATATGAGTCAAAATCATGTTAAGCTCATGGATTTTATCCACGTTGAAAGGCTAATATGTTAACAATGATTAATTTCCTATATATTTGTTGATACATTTAAATTTTTTTTAAAGTTTGATTCTCTTTTTTTTTTTTTTAATATTGTCATTGTTTATGAGATATTAATTTTGTTGAATGTATATGTTTATTGTGATATTGTTGTCCTTAATATTTTCAAGTTTATATGTTGATCTACATATTTATATTTTCATTTTTTTTCATTTTATAACTTGAAGATATTTATTCATGTTTATTTTCATGATTTTGTTTTATAAAAATATTGATGCATATTTATTTCTTATCTTGGCCGAATTTGATATGAATCGGTAATGATGATTTTGTGATTATTGTTATCTTGATTTAATGTTTTTTTAGTCTATTTTGTAAATATTAGAAATTTTAGGGATTAAATCATAAAATACATAAACTTTTTTATGCCATTTTTTGTTTGGTTGGGAGCTTCATAAGCTATTAGAAAATTGATTTTGTGTGTTTTGGAACATGTTTTATGTGATTTTAAACATTTAGGGGCCATTTTGTAATTTTAAAAAGTTTAAGGGTTAAATTGCAAAATATGCAAAAATCATGTTCTTTATGACCAAAAGTGCTTGGCAAACCTTCATATAGATTTTTTTTCCATGATTTTTAGGTTGATTCTTGGCTGATTTGATGATTTTTTGCGATGTTATTTTCATGTAAGGGTCAAAATACAAATTTAGAAAATTTAAGGGCTATTTTGCAAAATTTGGAAAAATTTTGTTTTAAGGCCAAGTTGTTTGGCCGAATTCTTGCTAACATATTTGTTGTATTTTCCATGTGTATTTTCATGTGATTTTAGGATTTTTTTTTGGTTATTTCATCATTTAGGGACTAAAATGAAAATTTAGAATAGTTTAGGGACTAAATAGCAAATTTTCATATTTTACCCGTTTTAAAGATTCCTATTATTTCTATGGCCTTCCGTAGGGATATAGAAATTTTTAAAACTTTTCGTATTTGTTCAGTCTTTCGAAGGATATGAAATGTAATTTTCAAAAATTTAGGGGCTTGATTGTAAATTTTTCATTTTAAGTCAAACTTAAACTTTTAGCTTTTCCATTTAGACTAAATTCATCTACTTTTCATCATTTTAGGTCATTTTAAGGTCCATTAGGGTTATCAGGATCCTTTCATGTAGAGGGTATACCGATGGCATTTTGGTAATTTTGCCCATCGGTATGCTTTTATTCCAAAGGTGAATATTTTAGGATTGGTTTAGCATTCTAAGGTCATTTTAAGGTCCATTAGGGTTACCGAGATACTTTCATGTCGAAGGTATACCCTAAGGGCATTTTGATAATTTTGCTCACCGAGATGCTTTTATGCCAAAGGTGAATATTTAGGATTGGATTAGTTTTCTAAGGTCATTTTAGCGTCCATTAGGGTTATCGGGATACTTTCATGTCGAAAGTATACCCTAAGGGTATTTTGGTAATTTTGCTCATTGGTACGTTTATACGCCAAAGGTGAATATTTTAGGACTGGTTTAGCCTTCTAAGGTCATTTTAAGGGCCATTAAGGTTACCGGGATACTTTCATATTGAAGGCATACTCTGCGGGCATTTTGGTAATTTTGCTCATCCAGACACTTTTATGCAAAAGGTAATATTTAAGATTGGATTAGTTTTCCGAGGTCATTTTCATGTCTTTTAGGGTTACCGGGATACTTTCACATTGAAGGTCTACTTTAAGGGTATTTTGGTAATTTTGCTAGAACCGAGTCCTAAGTAGTTATCGGGATGCTTTTATGCCAAAGATGTGCATTTAGGATAGGTTCAACCTTCCACAATCATTTTCATGTCTTTTAGTATTACCAGGATACTTTCACATCGAAGGTATACCTAAAGGGTATTTTGGTAATTTCACTAAAATCGAGTCTTAGGTAGTCATCAGGGTGCTTTTATGCTAAAAATGTGCATTTAGGATAGGTTCAACCTTCCATAATCATTTTCATATCATTTAGGGTTACCGAGATACTTTCATGTCGAAAGTATACCCTAAGGGTATTTTGGTAATTTTTAGAACCAAGCCTATGTGATTACTAAGATACTTTCATGTCAAAAGTACACATTAAGAATAGGTTCATCATATTAGGTCATTTCTAGGTCATAAAATCTATATTTTTAATAATAAAATTATTTTTATAAAGAAGACAATGTCTCCTAATTAAATTAATACGTAGGATTCCTACCAGAATATATGAGGAATTTTACGGATTATTTTAATAGCGAGATACCCTTTTTAAATAAGAAGTTAGGATTTTTTTATTTCAAAAAACAAAACAAAACCTTTCGTATTTCGCATAGTTCTCAAGCGAGATACGATAGAGAATTCGTGTCCACTTGGGTCCTCGGGAGGGTACGAATAATTTTGTGATTTCAAAATGTAATAAAACCCCACTTTCCTTCTTGAAATAGGAAATTTGTTTAATAAAACATTACGGGAATTATAATTAAATATCGAATATTGAAACCGAATAAAAATCAAATTTATTTTAACACATGATTAATAAGGTACCGATTGTTGGGTATCACGAGAAGGTCAATCCTTACGTGTGATTGTAATCGACTCCCGAACCCTTTCAAGTAATCTCTGGTATGAGCGCAGACCTCAGAGTTTGTTTTTATGGGTTTCGTAATCCTTAAAATATAAACTCTGATAAGTGTCCAATCTCACCTAGCCAAAACAGATTAGTGGCGACTCCAAAAAAAATGGTCGTTTCGTAACGACTATTCAGAGAAATCGGGTGAACGATTCATCTCGACAACTCAGTCCCCAAGTACAAAAAATAAATTATAATAATCATGATCTAGGCCCCTAGAAATAAAAGGAAATAATTATATATAGATATTTATATAAAAACAATGGATAAATTCGCCATTTTAAGTCGAGTTAGTCAGGATTCATGTTAGGGCCACATCGCAACACTATCAAATCATCTTATAAACACTATCGAGCAAGGAATTGATTGTGGCAACATCATATTAAAAAAAAATCCAATGATCTCTCAGCTTAGCCAACTAGATATTTTGTATGGCAATATCATAAGATGAAAAGAATTATCTCGAAGCACTTTCCCTTAAAAACATGCCTTTTAAATAAAGCTTGTAAATAAAGTATCCAGTAAAAACATACCTTTTACATGAAGCTTGTAAGCTTGGCAAATTTCTTTTATTCTAACAACAAATAAATGGAGTTTGTATTTATTATATGAAAATCATATTGGTTTGATATCATAAACTTAATCATCATTTTTTTTCTTATGATTTGAACTTGAGATGAATGATTTTCAAACTTTCAATAGCTTTTTTTTCATTCCAAGCAACCTAAATGATCATAAATTCTTATCCAAATTATAAATCGACCTCTACAATACTTCTATATTAAAAAAAATACACAAGATTTCAAGAGAGAGGAAAAAATTCAAGAAACCATCATATTTTTAGAAGCTTTCATTTGTTCATAAGCTTTAGCTTGCCTAGTATTCATTTTACACATCTGTATCTCCTTATTTGTTGCACTTAAACTTGGCAAATACTATCCTATTCGAGGATTTACTTAGTTTGCAAACATATTTTCTCACAAAGGGTGTGTGTGACTTTGAGACATTTTTACTTAAGAATTTGGGTGAAATTCTTGAGGGGACTAAAGGTTTCTATCTAAGCCTTGACAAATAAGGATTGTAAGGTTATACCTTAACCATAAAGGTAATCTTTTACTAGTGAATTTGTAGAAGCGCTTTGGCAAAAGAGTAACAAGAAAAAAAGATACAAATGCCAAGTTAGAGGAGTAAACCTCCACGTATCAAAGTGTTGATTTTCTATCCCTTAGCGCTCAATTTATTCAGTTTTACTTATCATTTAAATTTTTGTCAAGTTAATTTATTAAGTTTGTTACTTAGTTTTTTGTTTTTATTATCTGTGAAATTTTTATAGAACCAATTCTCTTTGGTTAAATCCATTTTTGAGTTAACTAGTTAGATATTCTACTGATTACTCAAGGTGATGAATCACATCTTGATTACTCATGCTATGTTTAATGTTATACCCAATATCATATGATTGGAGCATTCATAATGAGTAAGATATACCTAAGTATAATATTTCTCACATAAGATCAACATTACTTTAAAGCAGAAGATCATATATGCAAGTACCGTAAGATAATATTTATCAAGTCACATTTAGTGAACATATTCTTGTAACAATTACATCAAAACTTAAGTTTTTTCTAGACTTCAATTTATGGGATAAATAGATTACTTTATAAGTAAAAGCATCAACTTGTTTCAATCCCAACAACTTTATCAATATTTCATCCTACTAAAGTATTGACTAAAAATATTCAATGAATATAACTTTGATGCAATGATAATATTATAATTGAAACTCTTTATTATTCCCTTACAAAACTTGTTTATTTTAAGGATTTATCATTAAGTATTTAATTATAACATAAGAATGAGCTTATATATAAATAAAAACCTGCATTCGATATAAATTCTACAACATAATAAATGTATTTTGGACAAAGCTGACTAATATTTACGATGTAAATTATCTTTTCAAACTTTTCATATTTTTATCATTAAATTATATTTTTAGAAAAAGAAAACCAATAAGATAATGTATATTAATTTCAATCTTTTCATATTCAATCTATTTCGATAACATTTCATACTCTAACGAACATTGAATTTGAGGAAAATTGCAGGAGTATAAAATTTCAATAATTAAGTTCAATATTTTCAATTAATTAATGATTTGAAAATCAATTTCTAAAAAATAAAAATATGCAAATCAAATTTATTTGACTTATTTTTTGGTCTATTTTACATATTTTATCATCAATTAATTTAATTAAAACAATAAAAAGACAAAAATTCACAAAATTAAAATTATTATATTAATTTCAACCTCTTCATATTTCATGAATTAATTATTTAAAAGAAAATATTTGTATAGTTCTTTATTGGTCTATTAGTGACTTTTAATTTTTTTTTATTTAATCTATAATTTATCGACTATAAATAGGTTTGTTGCTTTAATAAAGAATTTAGATTTTACTCTAGTGATATTTATATTTACATTTTTTATAATTTTTGCAGTATTGCTATAGTCAAAGACAAAGCTAATTTATCTTTTCAAATATTTCTTTTCTTCTATATGATTGTTGTTTTAATTTTTTTTATTTCTTTTTTATTTTATTTGGGAACTTTTTTTGTCTTTTAATTTTTATTTTTCTCCTCTAATAAAGAAGTACTATGTAGATTGCTTTCTTAAAGTGAAACTTTTTATATTTTCAACTATTACATGTGTACATTTGTCTGCATACATACATCCATCTGTTATTACAAAATATTAAAGTTATCCCCTTAATTTGAGGGGTTTAGATCTAATCTAGCCACGTGGATAATTTCATTTTTTTAAATTAATGAGAAAGAAAAAAATCATATTTCATTTATTCAATTCTTTTATATTGTTGAAAAAAAAAAGAAATAAAGGAAAAATAGGCATAAAAGGTGTATGTAGGTTGTGTTAATGTTTATTTTTTAAGGTATTATATATTTATATAATTTTTAATACATTAATAATTTCTTTTTATGTAGATTTTTGACATGTTCACTTTTTGTATCGCGCTCATGTTATTTTTTATGGTGTATTGTGTTTTAATTATTTTTCTTATAATTTATTTATGTCATATAATCATATTGTGTCTTAAATTGTCTTGTCTAATTAACACCTAAATAACTTCCAATTTTATGTTCTTTTTACTTTTTCGTATCATAATCATATTCAAAGTATTATATTTTATTATTGATATAAATTCTGACCTGTTAATAATTTGTTTAACAATAGATTTTGACACTTTTCTTTATTTGTGTTGTGTTCATATTATTTTTATGCTATAACATATTTTAATTATTTTATTTCATATTATATTCTTGTCGTATAATCATGTTATATTAGAAAATGTTAGGTCTAATTAACATTCAAATAATTACAAATTTTGTATCACATGTCATTGATTGTTAATGTTTATTTAAATCAAATTTGGTAAATCATACATCTATACCTTAATTTAAAAGTCATCCTTGATTGAAATTTTTTTATTTGTATAATATTATATAATATATTATTGAACTTAAAAGTACCACTTTTATTATTTTTTACTAATACTATGCAATTTTATACTTTATAAAGAAAGATCTCCCTAATTTACGGGCCAACGTTCTAGTGTATATAAGTATTTGAAAAAATTGAACCAAAGCATGACTAAAAAAAAATAGTATTCATAAAAGTGAAACAAAATTTTTTTTTTACTTAGATGATGATGATGATGATGATGATGATGATTATTATTATTATTATTATTACGTGCATTTTAAAAGAATACTTGTGTATTTTTTTTTTAATTTCAGATAAAATTATATATATAAAGATTATTAAAATTTTAAATATGTATAATTAATAAAGACTTTTAAGAGATTGATTCAATGGAATTAAAAATTATTATTTATATATTAGATAAGTATTTACATATATTATATACAAATAAATTATAACTCAAATCTATTGACTTGAACTAATAAATACTATAAATAATATCTTAAATAGTTCAACTTTCATCTCATGATTTTAGTATTGCCATAATTATGATATTTTAATATTGTGATAATTACTAAAATAATTTATTAAATGTATATATATATATCTTCTCTTCCATACGTGAACCAAAATAATTTATTAAATGTATTCATCTTCTCCTTCTATACATGAATCAAAATTACGTTATTAAATTAAATATATACATGTATGCATCTCCTCTCTTCATACATGAATCAAATTAATTTATTAAATTAAATGTGCACATCACCTCTCTCTTATTCATGAATCATGACTACTCTACAATAAAAAAGTTCTTCTTAAATGCTATATAATCAACATTTCAACATTTTCTCTACAAACATACACTCTAAAGCAACCGTTTAAAAAGTCTAATTTGTAATAGATAAAATGTCTTCCAACAAAAAGAATAACATCAAGTGATAAGCAGTATATTTTGTATTGTCAAAACATAAAGAGAAAGAAGACGAAAAGAGATAGTTTTATTATGATGTATTACAACTACAAAATTCAAAAACGAAGATGTGAAGCTAAAAAACTTATCTCTGCAGGTTGATTATTGCAGCAATATATTGTGAATACTGAGATTGTTATGCAATAAGACCTCTTAAGACAATTAGACAAATGCTGAACTTTAAATATGTTCACATATTCTTCTACACTAAATAATTTTTTATTTTTCAAGTTTTAAATAGATCTTTAGTCAAATTAAACATGACAAATTATTGAATTGTAACCTTTTGGCATATACCTATGGTTTCTCTTTCTTGAAAGAAATATATATATGGTTACATTATTTATATTACTTTGATTTTAAACATAAGATGTATTGTTGATAATAATAATGTAATTTAAAACTCAAAATGCATTATAAACCCATGCAACTCACAAGCATGATACCTAATTTACATATTAAGAGAAACTTGAAGTAACATGTATTTAATGTTTACATTAAATTAAAATTTTAACTTATAGATTAAATAAATATTGTTATCAAACAATCTATTTAAAGAATTTTAATGGAATTATAATTTTTATTTACAAATTAATAAATTTTATTAATATTTATTTAATATAAAATGTTTGAAATGAAACTTACAAATATCTATGAACTAATTAAAAGCTATCCCTTCTCCGTTATATGTCTAATTGATGGGATTGCTTCCCCCAATCTCCCTTGGCTTGTCAAATGACAAGCCAATTTTCATCCTTGGCTTCCATGTGGCAAGCCCTGGTTTTTTCTTTTGTTTTTTAAAAGAAATTGTATATCGTATCTGTGTTAATTTTTTATATATTTAAAGTATTATAAATTTTTATGTATTAGTAGGTTATTTTGTATATATTTACATTCATATATAGAGAAAGAGAGAAGAAAAGAGAAAATTTTGTATTTTATATTTGCATTAATTTTTTGCTTGTTCAAAGTATTATAAACCTATATAAATTTTTACACGTTAATTGTTCATTTTATCTATATTTTGACATGCTCATATACTTGTTGCTTGTTCATATTATTTTTCATGTTGTGTTATATTTTGATTATTTGTCATGTTATTTTCAAGTTATATCTTAATTCATTTTATATTTTATAGAGTTTATAATAATAATTCAATTTTAATTTTAAAATCATTTACTTAAAAATTAGATCAGTGCACTAGCCATATATGAATATAATATTATGTCCAAAATTTTTAAAAAATTTTAAATGAAAGGAAATAAAAAAAAATTTATGTGTACGTGTCTATTTTAATTTTTTCACGTGTTTAAAGTATTATAATTTTATATAATTTTTATTTATATAATAGTTTTATATTTATTTTGATATGTTCCTGTATAGAGAAAAAGAGAAGGAAAGAGGGAAAAACAAAAAAAATTTGTATGTTCATATTTGTGCTAATTTTTTTACGTGTTTAAAGTATTATAAATTTATATAAATTTTTATGTGTTAATATTTTATTTTATATATTTTGACACATTGATCTATTTTTGGTGTTTTTATGTTATTTTCATGTCGTTTTATATCCCATGTTATTTTTATGTCATATTTTAATTTACCTCATATTGTGGTGCATAGTTTGTTATAATAATTCAGTTTTAACCTAAATTCATTTACTTAAGAATTAGATTATTGCACCAGCCATATATTAATATAAAATATTATGTCCACAAATTTTTTTTTTATTTGTTTAAAAAGCAAAGCAAGAGAAAGAATGAAGGAAAAGAAAGAAAATAAAAAGAGAAAATTTTTGTGTTCATGTTAATTTTTTCCCATGTTCAAAATATATAAATTTTTGTTTATATAAATTTTTACCCATTAATAATTTGCTTTATTTATACTATGAAATATTCTTATATTTGTGATGTGTTTATGTTTTTTTTTTTTGCGTTATTTCATGTTTTAATTATTTTTCATATTATTTTGTGTCATGTCTTAATTAATCTCATATTTTGCAAAGTCATCAAAATTTAATTTATCCTTAAATTTATTTAACATAAGAATTTTAATTATTTTAATAGCTATATATTAATATAAATATTATGCATAAAATTTTAAATTGCTTTGTCATAGTGAAGCACAATCATTTTTTAATAACAAATAAAAATATCCATTTTGTCAATTTTTAAAAATTTTTAACATCCATGCTTTTTTTTTTTGATAAATTGAGGAGGAGGTTGAAATACTTAAAATAGAACCCAAATTTGCATGCTAACTCTAAGGCATTCCTAATCATTATATCAAAAAGTTGTTGGTAATATCTGTGCCTTTTATAAAAAGTAATAGACATGAATATAGATTATAATAATGTGTGACTCACATTATTTAATCTGTACGTAAACAAGAAATTAATAGAAATAAATATTTAAAATTAATAAAAGTACACATAAAGAGTCAGAGGTCCATCCCAGTTTGTTTTAATCTATTATTTTTTCATGATAGAAAAAATTGAAAGAACTGAAAATTGATTTTTGAATTCGATTTTACTATATTTGGTTTGATTTTAGTGTAGATTACAAGGTATCTATTTAATTCACTTTTCAGTTCATAATGCATAAAATCAAAACTATCTAAATTGTAAAAATGTTTTTTTATTACTTTTATATGATATAAAATAAAATATATTTTGTTACTTATAAATTTAAGTAAATAAATTTAAAAATAATATTTTCAACTGATATAAACTATTGAAATTTGATTTGACTCGAATTGATTTCTACTTTTGTTCAATTCCATTTTTGAAAAATTAAAATATTACTCATTAATATGAAGTTTTATTTGAAATCATACTGATCCAAGCTGTATCAACCTAAATTCATTGTAGCAACCATTTGTCACAACGTGGCCCAGATACGAATCCTAACCAAGCCCGACTTAAATGGCCTTCGTTCTATATTTGTTAAATTTATCACTATTTTATATTCTCTTATTCCTATAGGTCATATCATTATCGATATTTTATTATTTTGGGATCGGGTGTTCAAGATGGATCGTTCACTCGATTTAACCTTAAATAGTCATTATGAAATAACTATTTATTTGGAGTCACCACCAATCTATTTGGGCTAAGTGAGATTGGTCACCTATTGGAGTTTGTGTTCTAGGGTTACAAAACCCTAAATTACTAACTCTGAGGCCCACGATCAAACCAGAGATCATATAAAAAGGGTCCAGGAGTCAGTTACAATCACAAGTAAGGATCGACCCTCTCATGATGCCCGAAAATCGGTACCTTATTAATTACGTGTTAACTTGAATTTTAATTTTTACTTGGTTTCAACATGTGGCATTTAATTATAAATTCCCGAACTAATGATTTATAAAACAAATTTATTATTATTCCGTGTTAGGAATATTGGGTTTTCAGAAATTTGAAAGTCAAAATCTCTTACATACTCTATCGGAGGACCAATGGAACATGAAAGCTTTTTATTATTCTCCTTTGTGTCCTAACAGAAAACCAGAGCAACACAAAAGGTTTTAAAATTAAAAATATCTTTCGCACCCCGGTGGAGGGCTAGAGGAATGCGAAAGGTTTTATTATTATTATTTTTTAAATTTATAAAATCTCAATTTTCATTTTAAAAAGGATATCTCGATATTAAAATAATCCGTAGAACCTCTCTCATATTTTGGGAGATATTCTACGTATTATTTTAACTTAGAGACATTGCCTTAATTTTTTAAAAGAAAATTTTATATTTTATTGAAACTATTTATAAAACTTCCTAAAACTCAATAACAATCTAAAATGACGAACCTATTCTTAATATATCCCTTAGACACAAAAATATCCTTGTAATCACATAGGACTTGGTTCTAGGGAAATGACCAAAATTCCCCTTAGGTATATCTTCAATGTGAAAGTATCTCAATACCCCTAATGGACACTAAAATGACCCTTAAAGGCTAAATGAATCTTAAACATTCACCTTTGGCATAAAAGCATCCCGATGAGAAAAATTAAGAAAATGCCCTTGGGGTATACCCTCGACATAAAAGTATCTCGGTACCCTTAATGGACATTAAATTGACCTTAGAAGGCTAAATGAATCCTAAACATTCACCTTTGGCATAAAAGCATACTGGTGAGAAAAATTATGAAATGCCCCTGGGGTATACCTTCGACATGAAAGTATCCCAGTACTCCTAATGGACACTAAAACGACCTTAAAAGGCTAAATGAATCCTAAACATTCACTGTTGGCATAAAAGGATCCCAATGAGAAAAATTACAAAAATGCCCCTAGTTATACCTTCAACTTGAAAGTATCCCGGTATCCCTAATGGACACTAAAATGATCTTAGAAAGCTAAATGAATCCTATACATTCACCTTTGGCATAAAAGCATCACGGTGAGAAAAATTCTGAAAATACCCCTAGGGTATACCTTCGACATGAAAGTATCTCGATGCCCCTAATGGACACTAAAATGACCTTAAAAGGCTAAATGAATCCTAAACATTCACCTTTAGCATAAAAGCATCCGGATGAGAAAAATTACAAAAATGCCCCTGGATATACCTTCGACATGAAAGTATATCAGTACCCCTAATAGACACTAAAATGACCTTAGGAGGCTAAATGAATCCTAAACATTCACCTTTGACATAAAAGCATCCTGATGAGAAAAATTACAAAAATACCCTTGGGGTATACCTTCGACATGAAAATATTCCGGCACCCCTAATGGACACTAAAATGACCTTAAAAGGCTAAATGAATCCTAGACATTCACCTTTGGCATAAAAGCATCCCGGTGAGGAAAATTACGAAAATGCCTTTAGGATATACCTTCGACATGAAAGTATCTTGGTAACCCTGAAGGACTCGAAAAGACAAATAATGATGATTTTTATTCTAAACGAATAATTTAAATTACAAAAATGGCTTAAAGTACAAAAATTGCTAATGGATCCCTAAATTTCTTAAAATTAAATATTAGTCCTAAATTGATTTGAAATGCTAAAAAAGATATATTTATTTTCTTGACCCAAAAACACCCTAAATGAGAGTTTAAATTTTAAAATAACCTAACATGCAAAAATACCATTAAGTCCTTAAATTTTTAAAAATCGCATTTCGTACCCTAATTGAGAACCAAAAGAATACGAAAGGTTTTTATATTTTTAGTACCTCACCAGGGGACTAATGGGATGCTAAAAATATAAAAAATAATTCTAAGCGGATGATTTCATGCTAAAGATAACCATTTTGTCCTAAAAAATGCTAAATTTTTCTAAGGGTCCACAAACTTTCTCGATTTTACACTTAGGTACCTAAATAAAAAAAAAACCTAAATCATCACAAAATATAATTAATTGGGTAAAAATAAGCATGTAAATCATGAAGAACATCCATAAGAAGGTTCGGTCAAATACCTCTGACCAGAAAAGAAAGTTTTTCATTATTTGCAAGCT
>JBBYHL010002120.1:0-12659 GCA_038381835.1 Adansonia madagascariensis | reverse complement strand
ATGTTATTAGCATAGGAATGTGTTATCTTTAACATAAAGTTTGGGTGCAGACACTAATATTGTTATATATATATTACGTTATAGGTTTTCAGGGAAGTTAAAATCTTAGTCGAAACAATCCAAAAGATTCAATTGTAGAAGGATATTTAACTGAAAAGTGTATGACATTTTGTATAAGATATTTGAAAGATATTAAAACAAGATTTAATGGACCGGCAAGAAATGTTGGGCTTCCACATGATAGCTTAGCCGAGACATACTTATTTGAAAGTTTTGGATAACCAATCGGCAAATTTGAAGTGGTAGAGCTAGATGATAAATCTTGGGCAAGCACATCAATATGTGCTATTTCACCCTGATTTAGTGGAATCACTATGCAAGTAAGTTTGAGTATAATATTTTTTTCACAAACATATCCTAAAAGACTCTTTCTTTCTTAATTTAACATATGTTTTGTTCATAATGAGTATAGAAACAAAATAAGAGCTTGTTTATGTTCTTGACGATCACACCTCTGCGAGCTTGATAAGTTATTTGTAAAAAATTTTAACGAGTGGCTACGAGAAATTATGAGTAACATAACTCTTTCTAAATTTATTATGTTCAGTATGTTCTCCTTTTTACACAAAAAATTATGTGTTTTTTCATATCTTGTAATAGGTTTAGAGCGAAAGGAATGTTAGTGAAGAAGTAAAATGACTTCTAGAAGGGCTAAACAAAATAGTGAAAAGATATAGTGCATTCATCATCAATGGATTTAGATTTCATACAAAATCTCATGAAAGATTTAGGGGAACTCAAAATATTGGAGTAGTTGTTACTTCTTCAACTACAAGCTTTATGCTACGGATAATAATCTTGTAGTGGGAAATATTGATTATTTTGGATTTATTAATGATACCATTGAGTTGGATTATTATGGTAAGTGGAAGGTCATGTCATTTTGTTTTGATTGGGCTAATGTGAATACTGCTAGAGGCATTAAAAAAGATCAATTTGGATTTACAATGGTGAGTTTCTCTTGATTAATTCACATTAGCCAATAATTAATTGATGAGCCATATGCTTTTTCATCTCAAGTAAAACAAGTCTTTTACTCTGAAGATACGAATGATAAGGCTTGATATATGGTACTTCATAACACACCTAAATATTTATTTGATATAGGTGATGAATGTCGAGATGATATTGAATAAAGAGTTGAATGCTTGCCTTTTGCCAATTAAAACTTGGATAAAAATATCTTTAATACTAGTACAGATGTTTAGTGGGTTCGTGAAGATGTCGATGAATATATTTATGAACCTTGATCAATAAAGCAAATTTAGTTAGATTACATCATAATTGATTTGTTATATACGTACTTTTAATATTTTTAGCATTTTATTATATGATACTATGAGTAATACTACTATTATTAACTTAAAATTGTTGCAGTTAATATGCCAAGGAGAAGATTGAAGGGTTTGAATATTGTTCACATCCATTCAAAACTTGAGCCTGCTGATGCTTCGGTTGCATCTTGCTCGGCAATCCCATATAACCCTTTAGGAAATATGACTACAGAGAATGTAGTTTATACTAATTTGAACGAAAGTATTATTAAATGCCATAAAAGTTCTTGCCAATGTTAACTGTTCAATGTTTTATAACTATTAATTTTATTTACTTTTTTTGTAGTAGATAATACTGGGCAACGCACTACTTAGGGTTGTACTACTTTGAAAGAGTTATGGTAGCTGCCTCCTGATGAACATATTGTTGTCTTTAAAAATAGTGATAAGCAGTTAATTGGTCCGGAAGCACAAGTTTTGGCTGGCCTCTAGGCATGATTGTTCGAAATTGGAGGAAGATAACAATCCATTATGAATCATGGCATGAAGAGCTAGAAAAAAGACAAGCTTAAAGTTTTGGACTTTGCTGAGGTACCATTATAAATTTTTTGATATTATTTTAGGTGCATTACCTTAAAAATTTCATTTCTAATCGAAACTAACTTTGTAAACTTGTTTCATTTCAGCAACGATTTGCTTTAGATATTCCAACATCGTATGTTCTAAAGTCAATAGGGAAAAATGGAAAGATTTTAAGCATAACTTGGAGAAGAAGTACTTCAACAGAAATATTGATATCATTGTCACAAAATGAAATATACCACTTGGTGTGGTTGGTTGGCAGTATGAAAAACTTGGTGACTTCTGGTATTCGAAGAATGGAGAGGTATACTAATATTTTTAATTAAATGTTTAATGCAATTTTCTATAAAATAATATAATTACTTATGAGTTTGAGTAATATATAGGAATAGGAACAAGTTGTACTTTCTAGCAGAAGGCAACAGAAATACAGTCACACAAGTGGTTTGAAAAGCTTTGCTAAAAAAGCATAGAGACAGCAAGTTTTTCAAATTTAATAAAAAATTATTATTTTTAATATTTTAATATAAATATTGTGTTAAATGTTATTTTATAGGATGTGGAGTGAGGTGAAAAAATAGGTCAAGTTGAATTACTCCAGTTAACTCACATAAAGAAAGATAGTTCCTATTTGAATGTTGAGATATAACAAATCATGGTATGTTAAAATAAATATACTATTTTTTAATATAGAAACATATTTTGTAACCATAATATTAATTTAATTATTTTATAGGAAAAAATAAAGGAAAAAATGGTCAAATATCAAGCTACTACACCATAAGATAGATCAGTGAATATGCATGATGTTGAAAATGAAATATTCGCTAATGTTGCTGGAAAAGAAAGACATGGACGGGTTCAAGGTCTCAGAATAGATCCAAATCCATCCACCTACTATGGTGCTAGTTCTTAATGATATAGTTGTTCACAAACTTACTCTACACAGGAAGTTTAGATGCTGAGACATGGGATGAGAACAAAGCAAGAGTGTTTTGAAGAAGCAGAAGCAGTGAGACAAGCACAGATAGCTAGGTTGGAGGAAACAAGAGAAGAAGAAAGGAAAAGAAATGACGAAGCAAGAGAAGAAGAGGAAAGAAGAAGATATGAGCAACTCTAATCAAAGTTTGACCTGTTGATGAATTTAATGTAGCAAAAGTTCTCACAAAATACACCGTGTTAGGTAATATAATATCTTAATTTTAAATTATTTCTCTTATTTAACTTAATGATGTATATTATATGTTAATCTTATACATATTTCCTATATTAGGGTTAATCAAATGATAACGATTGTGTTATGGAAAACAATTTTCTACAAACTCTACTACAGCTTTGTAGTAGTTTTAACTTTTGCAATGTTTTAAGTTTTAAGCACATTTGTTTTTAAGTGTATTGGGACAAAATTGTTGTATAAATATACCTTGTAATATAAATTTATATTTTTATATATTTTGACATGATTTTCTTTATAATTTTTGTTATAAAATTATTGTGAATGTAAATATTTATAAAAAATTATATAGGAAATTAGAAAATATGGTATTAATATAAAGGAAGCAAAATTTTTTTAAAAAATAAATTCTGGAAATTTAGTGGCATTATTAATATAAAGGAAGAAATTTTTTTTAAAAAAATAAATTCTAAAAATTTAGTGGCATTTCAAGAATAAAATGCCTTTATTAACATTGACGTTTCATGAATATTAAAAAGCAAATTTAGCGGTGTTTTCCATTATAAAATGCCACTGAATATTCAAATTTAGTGGCGTTTTTATTTTATAAGTGCCACTGCGTTAATAGTGTTTTATAATGGAAAATGCCATTAAATGATAGTATTTAATGGCATTTGTATAGAAAATACCACTAATGACTTTTCCTAACTATAAAATTCAAACATTTAACATCATTTATAAATGACATTAAAGGTGTATAAAATGCCCCAAATTTAGCTAAATTTTCTAAAAAAACATTGCTAAAATTCCCTACGTAGTTTTTTACGACATTTTTTGCAGCGTTCATTTCAAATACCATTATTTTTCGCGGCATTTCTTAAAATAACTCCGTTATGGCTTTATTCTCTTGCGATGGAGGATTTTTAGGCTAATTTTCAGAAATTATTTCTTAATAAATTGTTGGAAAACTGTTAGTTGTCTATTTTAATTATAGATTAGATAATTAGTGATTTAATTACAGATATGTATTAGTTGTAGATAGAGTATAAATCCCTAAAATTATGGAATTAGTCCTAAAAATATGGAATTGTATTCTATCAGATTTTTTTATTCAAAATAGTGTTGACCTATGTACTACACTGTATATATAGTAACATCTTACAAAGAAATTAAATAACAGAACATTAAGTTTTATCTTCAATTCTAACATGGTTTCAGAGCTATTCGATTTTTTCTAAGTAAACTATTTCTGCTTGGCCTTAATTGCCATTTTATTTTAAGTCTTTCTTTGGCCTTAATTGTCATATCTTCCTAGTTGTTCTCTAGTCCCTTCTACTACTATATCCTTACCTAAATCAAAGATGGCTGAATCCAAATACAGAAAGAAAAAACTGCATTCAATCCATCGCTTTGTAATCTCCAAAACATTCAATCAGCATATAGGTTGAATGGAAAGAATTACCTCAAATGGTCTCAGTTTGTTTAAACTTATCTAAAAGGTAAACGAAAATCAAGCCGTTTACTTAGAACTGGCCCCAAGAGGGATGATCTGAGATTATGTGCATAGGATAAAGCTGACTCTATGATTCTGTCATGGCTGTGGAACTCAATGACCTTTGAGCTTAGTGATGCCTATATGTTTTTACCCATAGCCAAATAAGTGTGAAATGCTGTGAGACAAACTTATTCAAAGCCTCGGGATGCTACATAAGTTTATAAAATCAAGGTTCAAGTTAGTGCCATGAATCAAGGCACTAAATCCATGATAGAATATGCTAATTCTTTTCAAAGTTTATGGCAAGAACTTGACCATTATCAGTGCATTAAGACTAAGTGTTCAGAGGATGCTAATATTTTAAAAAGTTTTGTTGAGAAAGATTGAGTTTATGATTCCTTGTGGGGCTAAATGTTGAGTTTGATCAAGTTAAAGTGCAAATTGTTGGCAAAGAAGAAGTCCCTACCCTTAATGAAACCATTTTTTTGATTCGAGCTAAAGAGAGTCATAGGGGAGTCATGCTTGAAGGCCAGGTGGAAGAAAATCTGCCATGATGACAAAGGATCCAAATATTATGATGCAAGGAAATAGGAAGGCAGAACTGTCAAGGCCAAGGCATAAGGAAAAGATAGCAAAGATTCTTTTTGGTGTACTTACTGCAAGAAGTTAAGGCATACTAGGGAAAATGCTGGACACTAAATGGGAAACCTAGCACTTTGAGCCAAAACTGGGCATATAAAAGAGGACAAAAAAAGTCAAGGTTAGGTTTACATGACAACAATAAACTTGGAAACAATTACAGAAAAAAAAGAATTTAGTAAAGAACAGATTGGTAGACTTAAAGAATTGCTAGAATCTTTAGGCAAGTTTAAACCTTGTGGTACGTGTTCACCAGCTCTCTTAGATAAGTCTGTTATTTCTAATAATGCCTTGGATAAGAATATTTTGGACTTTTGGATTATTGATTCGAGAGTTACAGACCATATAACCAACTCCTCTTTACAATTTAAAACCTATACCCCTTGTCCTAGCAATAAGAAAATTTTAGTAGCAGATGGTTCCCTTACTACCATAGTAAGATTAAGAGACGTCCAAATTACATCTTAGCTTACTCTAAAAAATATACTCCATGTTCCTAAGCTGTCTATTAACCTAGTGTCTATTCACAAGTTAATTCATGACCTGAATTGTGCTGTTATTTTTTTATCTAACTCATTATGAATTTTAAGATCAAAACACAAAGAAGATGATTGAACGTGCTAAAGAGAGGGCTGGACTATACTATCTTCAGGAAGTGAATCAATCAAAAAGTGCCAAGATGGTTAATTTATGTCATATCTATCTACCACCGCTAAAGAGGTTGTTTTGGTCAACACTTATAGATTTGGTCATCCTTCATTTAGTGTCTTAAAAACTATGTTTCCTAGTTTGTGTAAAGGGTCTGATGTTAAACATTTTCATTGTGATGTATATGAATATTCAAAACATAAATGAGCATAAATTCCTATTAATAATAAAAGATGTTTAATACCTTTTTACTTGATCCATACTGATATATGGGCCCCTTCTGCCATTTTTAGTATAATAGGCTCAAGGTTATTTGTTTTGTTTGTGCATGACTATATTCAGGCTTGGGTATAGCTCCTAAAATATAAATCTAATGTCAAGCCATTTTTCTTAAGTTCTTTAAGATGGTCTAAAACTAGTTTGGGGTAAAAATTGAGAAAGTCAGATCTAATAATGCCAAAGATTACTTTAAATAGACTATATCTCCTTATTTTGAAAAAGAGGGTATAATCCATAAATCTTCATGTGTCAATACCCCACAATAGAATAGGGTTGCTAAGAGAAAAATTGGTCATCTGTTAGCTACCATAAGGGTTTTTTTGTTTCAACAAAATCTTTCTAAGAGTTTTTGGGGGGAGGCAATCCTAGCAGCTACTTATCTTATAAACAGATTAACCTCTAACTTCTTAGAGTTTGAAACACCAATGAAAGTTCTCTCTAGATTTCATCCAAACCTGAGTAGCTCCAATGGTCTTACCCCTAGGGTATTTGGTTGCACTACTTCTATCCATGTTCATAATAACAATAGGAAAAATTAGATCCTAGCGCTATTAAATACAGATTTATAAGATATTCTTCAACCCAAAAAGGTTATAAGTGTTATCATCCACAGACTTAATGGTTTTTTTACCTTTGCAGATGTCATATTTGAAGAAGCAAAACCATTTTTTCAACCTTATCTTTAGGAGGAGAGACCACTAAAAGATAAAGATAGAGGAGACTCTTTTTTGTTGCCATTATCTACTGAGTTACACCATATTATTCAGAATAAAACTGAGTCTCAAAACCAAACTAAGTTTACCCAACTCAAAATTAGTCATAAAACTAGACCGAGTCTCACCCAACTCAAAATTAGTCTGAGACATTATTTTTTACCCCAAAACTAGCCTGAGACATTATCCTCGCCTATACAAAAAATCAATCTTATTTATGACACCTAGAGATATAAGCAAGTATACTCAAGAACTAAAGCTCAAGTTTTTGCTTTAACACATATCCAAGATTCTTCTCCAAAGTTTGATTATGATGTAACTTCTGTGATTGGACCAATCCTTAATTTAGAAATACTTTATCTAAAAATGAAAGTGTTGATCTTGACCTACCTATTGCTATTAGGAGAAAACCAAGAGAGTGTACCAAATATCCCTTGTATCTGTTATTTTACTTTGTATCATTTGATAGATTTTCACCATCTCATAAATCTTTTCTCTTGAGTCTAAACACTATAACTGTTCCTAGCAACTTATCCAAGGCATTGTCCAAATAAGAATGGAAGAATGCTATGAGAGAAGAGATGGATGCCTTAGAAAATAATAAAACATAGAAAATCATGAAATTACCAAAGAAAAAGAAATTAGTAGGTTGCAAATGGGTGTTCTTAGTAAAATATAATGTTGATGAAATACTAGAAAGATATAAGGCAAGATTAGTAGCCAAGGGGTATACTCAAACCTATGAGGTAGATTATCAAAAGACTTTTGCTTTGGTGAGAAAAATTAACATTGTTTGGATATTGCTATCATTGGTAACAAACTTGAATTGGGATTTATAGCAGTATGATGTGAAGAATACATTTTTCTTATGGGGACTTTGAGGAAGAAATTTATATAGAAATTCCATCTGGTTTTAAAGAAAGACTAGGAACCAACAAAGTGTGCAAACTACAAAAGGCACTATATGGTCCAAAATAATCACCAAGGGCTTGGTTTGGGAGGTTTGCAAAGGTGGTGTTGGCTGCTGGATATAAACAAAGTCAAAAAAACCATATATTGTTCATTAAACACTTAAAGATAGGGGGAGCGACTGCTCCACTAGTATATATGGATGATATAATTATGACCGAAGATGATGCAAGTGAATAGGAAGTGCTCAAGTAGTGTCTAAAGAAAGAATTTGAGATAAAACAACTAAGAAAACTAGCATATTTCCCAGGAATTGAGGTGGCTCACTCAAAACTGGTATCTTCATCTCACAGCAAAAATATTTTATTGACCTATTGAAAGAAATAAGGAAGTTAGCATGCAAACCAGTGGACACTCCAATTGATCCAAACCATAAACTTAAAGAGGCACTAAATGATCCTATGGTTGATAGGGTGATGTAATAGAGATTGGTAGGTAGGCTTATTTATCTCTCACATACTAGACCTGACAGCTTATGCTATGAGTGTGGTTAACTAGTTTATGCATAACCCCAAAAAAATTCACCTACGAGCTGTCTGTAAGATCTTACATTATTTAAACATAAATCCTAGAAAGGAAATTATGTTTTGTAGGAATGAGGGAGTAGTATTAAAGGCCCATATAGATACAGACTACACAGGGTCATCTGTATCTAGAAGACCCATATTGGGTTATTGCATTTTTATTGGAAGAAATCTGGTTTCGTAGAGTAGGAAACAAAATGTGGTGGCAAGATCAAGTGCAAAAGTAGAGTTTCGAGCAATGGCATAAGGAATATGTGAACTTATGTGGTTAATGACCTAAATATTAAAGGGAATGAGCCTATGAGATTGCACTGTGACAACAAATTAGCTATAAACATTGTACATAATCCTGTACAACATGACAAGACCAAACACATAGAGATAGACTGGCATTTCATAAAAGGAGAAAATTGAAAGTGGCCTAATTTTTACACCTTATATGTCTACTAAGAATCGACTAGCTGATCTATTTATTGAATGCTACAAGTTTTCAAAGGTATATTTCCAAGCTAGGAATAGAATATGCATATTCCCCAGCCTGAGGGGGAGTGTTGGAAAATAGTTAGTTGTCTATTTTAATTATAGATTGGATAATTCATGATTTAATTGCAGATATGTATTAGCTGTGTAGATATGTATTAGTTGTAGAATCAGTCCTAAAAATATGAGATTATATTCTATCAGATTTTTTTGTTCAAACTAGTGATAATCTATGCACTACACTGTATATATAGAGACATCTTCCCAAAATATAAAATAACAAAAAATAAAGTTTTACCTTCAATTCTAACATAAATATTAAGAAAATTCCCAAATTAAGGGGAAATATTTTGAAGTTTCACCTAGAAGTCCAAGAAATAGGAAACTCCTCGTATCAAAATTTTATGCTTAAATGTATGAGCCTTGAAATGATAAAAAATGATAGAAATAATTTTTCCTTTACCTCAATTAAATCATTTCGAGTCTTTCCTATTCATTGGAAGATTTCCTAATAAAATCTTACGAAAATTTTATTTTGCGAAAATTTAAATTGTTGAGAATCCTCCCTAAATTTCCTCAAGACATTAGGAAAATTAGATGATTTCTGGCATTAAAAATTTCAATGACCATAAATAAAGTTATTTTCTACCATGAATTCAATTCAATGTTTTATTTTAAAATCTGTGCATTACCACTTGATCGTACTGCTTGCTTGCTACATGAAATAAAATAAAAGTTAGGAAAATGAGATAGCATCCTGAGTAAAAAAAGACTCTTAGTACTTTGCCTAGGTGTTGGAGAGTTCTAAATATTCATTATTTATGAAAAACATGGTGGATTACTAGATAGAGGAGGATTCTTTTTAAATTTCACAGATATGTTAGGGAATTTAGACAAAGTTACCAAGTTTAAAATATAAAAGGTTTCACCCAACAAATAAATAAAATGTTTTCTAATGAAATACACCTAAGGACTATTTTTAGATATTTAATCACTTTTTAAGATTGAAGGATAATATATGATTAATGAGTGTAGTTTTTTAAATGGACATTTCAGTGTTAATCTTCCTTAAAATAACCATATCCCAAAGTTGATTATTTTTCACAGATAAAAAATTATCATTTTAATATATCTTATTTAATTTTAGGACTTAATTAAGAGAATAAATTTTCTTAGATGAGCAATCACACCTAATAAAAAAATTAGCAATGACTCATTTATTTTGAAATTAAATCCTACATTAAATCATTATAACAACAGGCTTGAACAAAATCATTTTCTAAATGTTTGTAGTCAAATGCTGATATTGCATCTAGGCAACATTTAACTTGCATGCACCGTGGCCATTGTAATTTGACTCATTCTCATTATTCCACATTTCTCTAAAGGCAAGGGTTGTGGTCGTAGTTTTTACCATAGTTTTCAATTCTGAAATTCATCTTTGATCAATTTTCCTCACTAATCGATGCTTTCTTACAAGGTAATGCTTCTAATAAGCCACAATGCTAAGTCTGTCGAAAATTTTATCATACCATTATCAATTTTCTTTGTTGATATTATAATATCTTCCTCTTAGATAATTACTGTTAATGATTGGTGCCTCTACTTTAATGCAAATAATCACCTCAATGTTGATCTCAGTTATGGATCAACTCAAGTTAAAGTTTGTAATAGCCAAGTTTTTATCTTCATAGTTTTAGTCATATAGAACTTGTCACTTCATCTTACTTCTTTGATCTGAAAAACATTCTCCATGTCCCTTATATCTCAGAACGTTCTATTTGGTGTCTCTAAATTTGCACATGATAATATTTTTTTTCTTTGAGTTTCAGCCCTCTTATTGTCTTGTTAAGGATAAATTTTTTGGTCAAATCCTACTCAAAGGAAATGCTTGATCAAGGTTTTTGTCACTTTTTATTTCACTAGTCCATCTCCATAAATTTCCTAATCTTCTACAAGTGTGTCTCCTCAAGCTTCCCCTTAAGTGTTTGTTGGTGAATAAGTCTCTCCTGATATTTGACATCAACAATTTGGTCATCTTTTTTTTTCCTACTGTAGACACCTAATCTTGTCTGAGTCTCTTTTTCAATAATCTTAAATATCCTTGATCGAGAACTTAATGGCCATCCTCATTGAGAATGATCTTTTTCAGATGAACAACACATTTTCAAAACCTTTTTAGTCATAATTTAAATAACTGTAAGTTCATGAGACAAAAAAAAGACATATTTTGATCTCTCATTTTGGATATATAGGATGAATATTTAAGAAAAAATATTTTTAATAGTTTCATGCCAAAATTTTGAAAATCTACTTTAGCGGATGATATCATAGTCAAATTTTTCATTTTTAGGAATTTTTTGAAAATGTTTCATTAAATTTGAAAAATTGACCTTCGTATATTTTTACCGATAACTATGTGATATTTATGCTGATATGCACTCCAAAAAAATAGAAATATTCAATGAAAAAATTCATGTTGGCATTTTATACCACAAGGTGTCATGTTGCTCATTTTTGTAATTAATTTTGAATTTTTTTACAGTATCGCAAGTATTATACTCGTGAAATTTTTTTGATAAAATTATTTTGAATTTTGTATTTTCTTCTTTATCTTTTTATAAATTAATATTTCGAATAATATATTTCATTCAATTCATTTTATGTAATTTTTAATGTATTTTTTGAAAATTTTTTCAGTTCTAGAATACGAACTTATCGCTATTTGTAAAATTTTTAGTGTAATTTTCTTAAGTTTTGAATTTTAAAATTCTTTAAATATTCACATTCCACTACCATTAAATCAGTTTTTCAAAATTCATTTATTTGTTATGAATTTTAAAATTTTTCCTGTTTTAGAAATAAGGAGTTTTCTACTCTACGAATTTTTTTTGGGAAGATTTTTCTAATTTTATACATATTTTTTAAATTTCTCAAATATTATTATTTAATTCATATTAAATTAGTTTATGAAAATTTCTTTTATTTTATCAGTTTTGCGTTATTCTTTTGAAATTCTTCTGTTTCTAAAATACGAAATTTTTTACTTCATAAACTTTTTAAAAAAATTTTCTTAGTTTATAATTTTTAAAATTATTTAAATATTATTTTTAATCCATATTAAATTATTTTGAAAATTTTAATTTATTTTATGAGTTTTAGAATTTTTTTTGTTACCAAGATGTGGGTTTTATACTCCGTAAATTTTTTCAATGAGATTTTTTCAAGTTTTTAATTTTTATATTTCTTTAAATATTATTATTTAATTCATATTAAATCAGTTTTAAAAATTTTAATTTATCTTATAAGTTTTAAATTTTTTTTTGTTACCGAGATACGAGTTTTATATTTCGTAAATTTTTTCAGTGAGATTTTTTTTGAGTTTCTAATTTTTAAATCTCTTCAAATATTATAATTTAATTAATATGAAAACAGTTTTTATAAATTCAATTTATTTTATAAGTTTTAGAATTTTCTCTATTACCAAGACATAAAGTTTTCTACTCGTAATTTTTTCTGTAAGATTTTTTTGGGTTTATAATTTTTAACATTTTGCAGATATTATTTTTTAAATCATATTAAATCAGTTTTAAAAAATTTAATTTATTTGATGAGTATTGATTTTTTTACACAAAACAAGTTTTTTCGGTAAAGATTTTTTTCGTAAAATTTTACAAGTTTGCTATTTTTAATTTTTTCCTTGTACATAAAAAATCATTTTTATCATTAGATTGAATTAAATTGATTATATGAAATTTTATTTTAAAAAAATATAATTTTTAATTTTTACAATTTAGTTCTTATAGTTAATTTTTACAGTAT
>JBBYHL010002109.1:0-10844 GCA_038381835.1 Adansonia madagascariensis | reverse complement strand
CAATTATCTTTTCAAGACAAGTGAAATTTATAATTTTGTGGTTTATGTTAAACAATTTTAATATTTATTTACTATTAGCTACCTTAGTTGTTCACTTTCAAAGCTATAAATTGAGTACCTAAGATCTTTACTTATAGATTAAAAAAAAAAAACTCCCCTAATGGATAACAAGCCGCCGCATAGCAAGCTCTTCTGCTCGTCATGTTGTGGACTCCTTTTTCTCAAAATTTTTTAAAGGTTTTTTTTGTTTTTTATTTACAATTTTCTTTTACTTTTTTATTATTTAAAAATGACGTATTTTAAAAGGGTTAATCCACGTAAAAACATTAAGGATGGATTTAATATTTGTATATGATGATTTTAAAAAATAAAAAAAAAATTATTCTATTAGTTATTTTTATGTCTTTTAATTATTTTATTTTATTTTAAATTATTAAGTATTTAAAAGATTGATCTGCATGGTAACTCATGAGTTGATTTAGAATCCGTAATTGACACACTCAAAAAAAATTAAAAAATTATTTTATTTATTATATTTGGTTTTTCTTAGATTTGAATTTTTATTTTATTTTTAAATAATTTATTTAAAAGAGTTAATTTATTTGCTAAGTAGAATCCGTACTTGACCTGTTCAAGAAAACATAGAAAGAAATCTATTTTATTAATTTTTCAGCTTTTTATATTTAAGTTTTTATTTTATTTTATTTTTAAATGATGCATTTAAAAGAGTTGTTATATATATATTCTTTGAGTTGATATAGGATACATACTTGACAAGTATGGAGAAAAACTTAAAAAATTATTTTATTAATTGATCTATTTTATTTAATTTTTAAATGATTTATTTAAAGAATTGATCTATAGATTAACTCATAGGTCGATTTAAGATATGTATTAAATTTATTTTGCAAAAATTAAAATTTTATTTCAAATAATTTATTTAAAGATGTTTATTTGCATGTTGAATCACGCACCAATTTAGAATTTGTATCTAATAAGATTGGTAAAAAAGTAAAATAAATATTTATTTTATTAATTTTAATTTTAAATAATTTATTTAAAACAATTAACCTATATCGATTTAAAATTTGTACATGATTTACTTGAAAAATAGTTAAAAACATATATTTATTTTATTATTTTATTTTTAAATTATATATTTAAAATTATGGATTTACACATATTACCCATAGATTATTTTAAAATCTATACTTAATTCTAAACACAAAATTTAATTTAAAATTAATTTCTTATTAATAATTAATTAAAATTTATAAAAAAAAAATAGAAACCCGAGAGAAGCGGGGCTTATTTCTAGTTTTTAGCGTACAAAAACCTCACCTGAGGGGTTTTAAGCCGGCTTGTAACGTGGCGGGTTTAAAACCCCTTGACTTTTTTAAAGTTTTGTAGGTTTTTTTTTTTTTAATTTTTTTCTAAGTTTTAATTTTATTTTTAAATTATACATTTTAAATTTAGTTCGCACAATAGGTCAATTTAAATTTTTACTTAACTTATTTGAAAAAATTTTTAAAATTAAAATTTTTTAGTTTTATTTTTTAATTTAGATTTAGATTTAAATTTTAATTTTTAATTCTATTTTAAAATAATGTGTTTTAAAAGGTTATTTGGCATAAAAATTTACAAATCAATTTAATATTTGTTTTAATATCAAAAAAGAAAATTATTATTTTATAATTAATTTTAGGTTTTTATTTTAGTTTCAAATGTAGTATTTAAAGAGGTTGATGATTATATAATAACTTACAAGTTGATCTAGAATCTATGCTTAACTTGTTAAAAAAATCTATTTAGATTTTTAAATTTTTAAATTTAATTTTTAATTTTTATTTAATTTTTTAATGATCTAAATAAATGTGGCATGAATAGTAAGGTATACTAATATCTATGAAGGAGAATTAAGGTTTGAATATGTATAAATACACTATTGAGGAGGGTCAATCACATATCCTAGTCTCAAACAATAAAATGTACGAGTAAAGACTGAAAAAATTAATTTTTAAATGATATATTTAAAAATTTTAGTTCACATGTGGATTAGCATGTTAATTTAAGACTTATACTCGACTCAGTCAGTAAAAAAAAGTTTTAAAAAGTAAATTTATTTTATTTTTAAATTATTTATTTAAAGAGTTAGTTCATATTTTGATTTGCATATCGATTTAAAACTTATATGTAACCCATTCAATAAAAAAACTTTAAAAATAAATTTTTATTTTATTTTTAAATAATAATATTTAAAGAAATTAACTTATATGTTAACTCTTAAATCGATTTAAAATTTATACTTAATTTATACGTGGCCCTCCCCATTTTTTTTTTCCGGTTCGTGATGCGTCCTGGCCCTGGGGAGTGAAAGAAAGAGAAGAAAGGAAATAAGGGAGAGAACAAAATAGGAGAGAAAAAAGAGGAAAAAATTTGTTTCTACGTGTTTATGTTATTTTTTTTAAGTATTTACAATATTTTAATTATTTATATGTTAATAAATTTGTTTATTTTATATATATGTGTTATATTTATATTATTTTTATGTTATGTTTTAATTATTTTTTATATATATTGTGTTTTTTAATTTTTTATTTAAAATATTATAAATTTATGTAAATTTTTACATATTAATTATTTATTTTATATGTATTTTGACATGTTGGTCATATTATTTTTCATGTTGTGTTTTAATTATTTATATATATAGTATGTTTGTATCGTGTCTTAATTCATCTTATTTCTTGCATAATTGGTCATCATGATTCAATTTATAAAAAATTATGTATTCATATCGTTTTCGTGTCCTATCTTAATTTATGACATATTTTGCATAATTTGTCAACGTTTTAATTTAGTAAAATTATATGTTTGTAATGTGTTAAAGTTATTTTTTATGTTAAAAGTGTTATAAATTTAAATAAATTTTTACACGTAAATAATTAGTATTATATATATTGACAAATTCGTTTATTTGTATTGTACTCATGTTATTATTCATATTGGGGTTTTATTATTTTCTTTATATTATGTTCATGTCTGTCTTAATTCATCTAATATCTTGTATAGTTAACCATTGTGATTCAATTTAGAAAAAATTTATATATTTGTGTCATGTCTGTGTTGCATCTCAATTTATGATATCTTTTTCATATTTTGTATAATTTAAAAAGAAATTGTATTTTTGTGTCATGTTTGTTTGTGTCATGTTCGTGTTGTATTCTTAATTCATGACTATTTTACATAATTTGTCATAATGGTTTAATTTAAAGAAAAAATTATGTCATTTTATATGTTCAAATTATTTTTGTTTGTTCAAAGTATTATAAATTTATATAAATTTTTATATATTAATAATTTATTTTATATAGATTTTGATAATTTCATGTATTTATGTCATATTAATGTTATTTTTTTAGCACATTGTGTTTTAATTATTTTTTCATGTCATATTTATGTCGTGCTCAATTTATTTTGTATTTCACATAATTTATTATAATGATTCAATTTTAATTTCAAATTCTTTTACTGCAAATTTTGAAAAACAAAAGATTATATAAATAAATAGCAATTATTTAATATAATTTTATTTTTAATTTATGTAATTATTAATTTAATTAAAAATTTATAAATATTAAAACTTAAACTTCCCAGCGAAACGGGGGAAGAATTCTGGTAATCAAACAGAGTAGTCTTTTGCAGCATTAAATTGAGTTGGTAAAAGAGAATTTAACCCTTTTGTTATATCTTTAAAGAGATGTTTATTCAAAGCAAAAATCAGTGGATCCACTAACTTTCAAATTATAGTGCCGTCTAATTATATTTTCGAATGAAATTTGTACAGTTCATTTTATAAAACGACGAAAGCTTAGTTTACAAAATAAAAACAGTACAAATAAATTTCAAAATTAACAGATAATGAATAAAAAAACATTTAAAATATAATTGATTTAATTAAAATGCAATAATAAATTATAAAGAGAAATACTAATAGTTAATTAGCTTTTCTCATACAAAATTTATAGCTTTACAAAATTAGAGCACACAAAAATGTTACTAGAAAAAAAATAATAAAAATAAATTTCTATTATAAATAAAAAAACAATCTATTAAGAATTGAAAACGTCATTAAAAACATAACAAATTAAATTAAAATGCAATAATAAATTTTAAACAAAAAATATACGTACCTTAATTAGTTCTCCAAATTCTCTATTTATACCTATTTATTCTATTTAATGAATATTTAATATTAAATAATATTCTATATTAAAAGTAAATGAGAAAATATAAACCAAAAGTTAGATATAGTTTATATTAATAGTCGAAAAAGAGTGAGGGAGGCTGATATAGACAATCATTAAGAAAAAAGTACCACTAAAGGACGAAGCCCCAGCTTAACGTTTCCACTCACAATTTGCTTAGCGTAAGCGAAGCAAAAGTGTCTGCGCATTAAGTGTCTCATAAATATCATCATCTAGAAAATTGCAAAAAAAAAAAGGAAACGGGCTTCGTGCCCATGCAATTCCAGGCCGCGAATGCACCTTTGAACTGAGAAAGCAACTCGCTATATTGATCAAACAATAAAGAGAAACAATTTAATGAAATATTCAATTAGGAGGGAGAGAGGGAAAAAGGAAAGAAAAAAAACCCGTCTTTTTGTGACCTTGATACAATATGCTAGACCTAGTTGAGTTAAATTGCAATATAAAAAAAATTTAAATTTTAAATTTATATTTAAATTTGGCTTAGCTCAGTAGCTTGAATTATTGTTTAAAATATATTAAAATATTAAAAATTATTTTTATATTAATATATATATTTATAATTAAATTTAAATAAAAATTATTATTTTATTCAATAAACAATTATCTAGGTTGGTCTGGACTGATCCGAATCACAAAAAAGCATACTAGGCTTGGGCTAAGCCGACAAGGCTATGCAAGCTGCTAGCTCATGAACATGTCTACAATTTGCTATGCAAGTTCTTGAAAGGTATATTCTTATCCATCTCTCTTCTTCTTAAGGGGCATTTGGTATTTTCTCATGTTAGGATTTTAATAGAATGTGATTTTTGGGAAAGTAAACATTTAGTATACATAAAAAAGTGTTGATTAAAATATTGAAAAAGTTACATTGATTTGTTTGATTCATTAAATACTTTACTAAGAATGTGAAGGTAAATTTCGAAACTATCTTTATCAAATGAAATGCAAATTTTATAGTTTTTAACATTTTTCAATGATATTTATTCCTAGCAGACACTACTTCAAACATGTCATTTGTTCCATTTTTAAATAATAATTAATTTATTTTAAATAAAAATAATATAGTACATTATATCTTAAAATTAATATATGATTAAATTAAAGATAAATTTTAAATATTTAATACGCATTTGAAACAAAATATAATTTAATTTGATATACTCACCAACAATATGGGAAAGTACGTTCCACCTTTTCTTCCAAGTTTGTAGGAAAGTCATTTTCTAAGGAAAGTTACATTCCCTTAAGAAAGCGTTTGGTATAATGGAAAGTTATCACTTTCTTGGAAATCAAATTCCCATCAATTAATTTCTCATGTTTGGTACTAGACCTATTCATGAGCCCTGTTCGAGCTTGAAGGCATGCCTAATGTTTAGGAGGGTTCGGGTAAAATATTAAGCCCTAAAAGTGAGTTTGGGCAAAACTTAAAGCCCATTTTCAAAATTAAGCTGAGCCTTGGGCAATAAAAGTTAGGCTTGAGCTTGGGTCGACTCAGCCCAAATACACTGTTAAATTATCATTTATATTTTATAATATAAGTAAATAATTTATAATAATATATATTTACCTAAATACCTAATACTAATGACTAACAGTACCCTACCTATTGTTGCCTAATTTTAGTTGCCCAATGCTCTAATTTCCACAACCAAATACCCATTACGTAGCCCAACACGCATTCCTTCAAGTTCAAATGCCATAATTCCAATGCTGACAGCATCCCTTCCCTCACTTAGCCTAGCTACGTGCATCTTCCACCTCATTTCCTTTTTTTTTTTTTTTGGGTTTAGATTTTGTTCTTGTAAAAACATGTTGGTTCAATTCATTTAGAAGTTTAATTTCTTTTATAATTTCTTATTTCTTGTTTTTAATTGTTAATAGCCTTGCTTCAAGATCTCTAGTATTGGATTTTTTTTAGTTACTATTTTGTTCAAGATCTACAGCGTTAGATTGGATTGACTAACTTTAAGTTTTCATGGTGAATTAGCTTTGTCTCACACATGCTCTATTAAACACTAATTAAGTTATACTTTGTACTAGGATATGTTATAATTATATTATTACACCATTGTAGACACCTAATTTAGTTTAGGCCTTTTTTCTAACAGTTCTAAATATCTAAGATTGAGAACTTAACGGCTAGTTTGGTAAAACTCAACCACCTCCAGGCAAGTTAGGTGTTTTAAAGACCAAATTTAGTCATACTTAAATGGCCATGTATGCATGTGACAAAAAAGTGCAGTTTTGAGAGTTGTAAAATATAAATCTTGGATAAAATGGATGAATATTCAAGAGAACAATTAGCTTTTAAATATTTTCTTGTCAAATTTTGAAATTTATCTTTGAAAATAGTATCATGGCCAAATTTTCTATTTTTATGGATTTTTCAAGAGTTTTCGTGAAACTTTGAAATTTGACTATCATATATTTTTATTGATATTTATGTAGTATTAATACCAAAAAATTGTTTTTTAACTTTATCTTTGTCAAATTTTTGAAATTCATTTTTTCAATGATATCATGATCAAATTTCTTATTTTCACAGATTTTTTGAGTTTTTTTTGTAAAAATTGGCAAGTTTACCCTTGTACCCATGTAGTAATACATTGATACTCATCCTGAAAAATCAAAGAATATTCGAGAAAAATATGTATTGGAATATTATACCATATGGTGTCAAGTTTTCTATTTTAGTCTTTAATTTTGAATTTTTCACAATATCACAAGTATTCTACTTGTAAAATTTTTTTATAAATGTTTATTTTGGATATTAGATTTTCATCGTTATTATTTTATAAATTAATGTTTTGAATAATATATTGAATTCAATTCATTTTTTAAATATTTGAGAGTAATTTTTGGAATTTTCTTGGTTCCAAAATACGGATATTTTTTATCTGTAAAACGTTTTTAGAGGGTCAACTATAATCATGAGAGGGTCGATCCTTACTTATGATTGTAACCGACTCTTGGACCTTTTTATATGATCTTTGGTACGATCACAATCCTCGGAGTTGGTATTCTGGGTTTCATAACCCTTAAAATACAAAATACGAACTCCGATAGGTGACCAATCTCACCTAGCCCAAATAGATTGGTGGTGACTCCAAATAAATAGTTATTTTATAATGACTATTTAGGGTTAAGTTGAGTGAGCGATTTGTCTCAACACTAAGTCCCTAAAAATAAGGAAGTGTCGACAATGATATGGCTTATAGAAACAAGAGAATATAAAATAGTTATATATCAACAAATATAGAAACGAAGGCTATTTAAGTTAGGCTTTATCAAGATTCAGATCTGGGCCAAGTTGCGACATTGAGAAATAATAAAAAGTCCAAATACAAAATGAAAAATAAATAAAGAAACAAATAAAACAAAAGCGGGTCATTATGTGACCCAATTGTAGACACCAAAGTCTGTCTAGGCCTCTTTAAGCAAATGGAGCGCTATCTGAGACATTAGATGAAATACACCTATCTCTCTTCCCTTACCAGTTTTTGGCATCCATGGACCTAATTAAAAGGTGATGAAATAAAATGAAAATAAAAAAATGGTGACAACTGTTGGGTGCCATATCGACTATAAAAATTTTTTAAGGAGAGGTTTGAAATTCCTGGGGGTCGTACTGGAAAAATGTAAAAAAATTATCATTTTCATGAAGATGTATTGATACATTTCATTAATGTATGGATACATCATCGAATTTTGAAAGTTCCAAAATTGAAACATGTAAGTGTATCAATATAGGCCAAGTTGTATCGATACAATGCACATTGTATCGATACAAACACTAATGTCAAGTTTTTCAGTTTTTTTGGTTCTAGGAAAGCAGTTGTGATACAAACACTAATTTACTAATACTGCATGCAATTTTTCACCACGAATAAGCTTTTTCACTCAAGTTTTCTTACATTTTACTTTTTTAATGGCCTTGGATCACTTTGTAACCATATAAGAGGTCCTTCACAAATATTTTTACATTGAAACATGGGCATAAGAAGCATTCACATGGATTAAGCCATAAGCTTAAATGGGCTTTGGATAAATATGTCTAATACTTAAATCATGCATGGGAACTAGAAGGCAACTAGTTGGTTATTTCTTGACCATTTTGAGTCTAGTTCAGTTAAGATTTAATGGAGTGCTATTTTACATTAAAGTTAAAAGCTCTTTCTTGCATATAACCAAGATATGGCCATTTGAATGAGAGCTTCTCTTTGAAGGCATACAGCTAAGATTATTGACCAAAATCAACTAAAATCATGCCCCGTTTAAAAGGGTTTCAGGCATTGATCGACCACCTAACCTTGTAGAGAAATTGCTTAAAAGCAAGCTTGGTTAAGTTGCCAAGATGTGATAAACTTGCATAGGTATGAGATGATAAGCCAAAAGGGGGTTAAAAACACCTTGGGGATGTCCATTAGAGGAAATCTCTTTAGTTTTCAATTGAGAAAAAACCAAAGAGCAAAAAAAATGAGAGGAAAAAGAATGATAGCTTTAAGATTTTGTTTAAGGTTATTTTCTTTCATTTTTTACTCTTATTTTGTATTTTCTTTTCTCTTTTGTGGGAGCTTGATGATCCTAAGCAATGCTTAGGCTATAATTTGTGCCAAGGTGTAAAAACCAAGCTATGGCCAAATCTTAAGTATGACCGCAAACCATCATATGTTGTTGTTCTTTGGTATTTTTTTGTTAAAGGTTCTATAAAAACCAAGTTTTTTATGAAGAAAGTTTGTCTTCCAAATGCTTTATGTTGATTTTCTTAGTTTCATGAAAGTTTTCATCATTTATTTTTCCATATTTTGATTATGACTTTACTTTTATGTTATCTGTATCTCACGATGAGTATGATACATGCACTTTATGGTATCTCCATGCATTATTGTCATGATTTACATGTCCATGCATTTTCCATGAACATATTATGATTATTTCAGCATTATCATGCATATTTGTAAATCCATGTATATTCATGTTAATATGGTGTTTCAAAAGTAAAATCATGTACGATGCAATTTTAGTATGACTATAGCTGAAAAAAGATGTTTAGATGTGTATTTAGGAGTGTTAGAAATTTTAAGGACTATTTAGCAATTTTCCTATAATGATTCCATGCATATTAATGTCCATTTTGCAACCTCCATGCATTTTTATGTCATTTTCCATGGCTTAGGTTTTTTCTGTCATTTCATATCATTTTAGACATTATCCATGCTTGGGGTTTTCCATGCATTTTTATGCCATCTTAGTCATTTTTTAGAACTTAGGAATTTCATCATTTTTTTCATTTAGGTCATTTTCTATTATCTAGGGACTTAAATGTAATTTTGTGAATTTTGATGTCATTTAGGTCATTTTCCATGACTTAGGGACTTTTATATTATTTCATGCATTTTAACGTCATTTAGATCATTTTTCATGATATACGAACTAAAATGCAATTTTGTTAATTTGAATGTCATTTAGGTCATTTTCCATGACTTAGAGACTTTTATGTTATTTCATGCATTTTAATGTCATTTAGTCATTTTCAATGATCTAGGGAGTTTTATGTAATTTTATGAATATTGGGGTCATTAAGGTTATTTTTCATGATCTAGGGACTTTCATGCAATTTCGTATATTTTAGAGATATTTAAGTCATTTTTCATGGCTTAGGAGTTATTACAAAAATTTCATGCATTTAAATCATTTTTTTATGATTTAGGGACCATTCCATAATGCCCATGTATGCTAGGTCCATTTAGATTATTTTCCATAATCAAAGAATCAATTAGCAATTTCATGTATGTACTTTGGAGTTATTTTCATGATGTTATACTTTAAAACTAATATGTTTATATGTTAAGTATAATGCAATACTTTTTTCAAAATTCGAGACAATATCTCCATATTAAAATAGTCCATAGGTATGCTCCTAGTATATGAAAGTCATATCATCGATTATTTTATACAAAAAAATACTTTCTTTAAACAAGTAATTTGAAATTTTTATTTTTACCAAAAATAAAACTTTCGTGTTCCTCCAAGTTTTCTAGAGATATGTGAAAAATATTTTGATTTTCAAAAGACACAAAAATTCGATTTACTTGAAATGGAAAACAATATTAACTATAAATAATTTAAATATGGGAATTATAATTAAATATAAAAAAAAAACTTAAAACTAACCATAATCAAGATTTTAGTTAACGCGTAATTAAAAGGTACTAATTTTTAGGCATCATGAGAGGAATTGATCCCTATTAGTGATTGTAACCGACTCCCAAACCTTTGCACACGAACTCTAATATAAATGTAGACTTTGGACTTGTTTTTGAGGGTTTCGTAACCTCTTAGAATTACTGTTTATCGTATTAAAGAATAGTTTTTATTAATATTATATATAATTAAATTTAAATAAATATATTAATTTAAAATCACTATTTCGAGTCGGGTCAGGCTAGTCTGATATAAAAATATGAGAAGTTGGGCCAGACCCAATTGGACCGAGTGGGTAGCCTGACCCTCGAATAGGTCTATATATAATAAAATATTAATTTATCAAAAAGTAAATCATATCATGAGCTT
>JBBYHL010002098.1:0-12661 GCA_038381835.1 Adansonia madagascariensis | reverse complement strand
TATGAATTATGAATATTTGTATTTGAATTTATTTTTAGTTTGATTTAGATAGTATCATGTAGCTTAATTCATTAACTAAATTTGTTTTATTTATGCCTAATAACATGTTTGATATCAAAATTCAATATTTATTTATATATAAATATTTAATTTTATATTTTTATTTTTAAATAAAATATTTAATAAAATATTATTTTTTAAATTACATTATAAATTCGGATAATAAAATAATACATGAATTTAAATTTTATTAAATTAAATAAATTCAAATATTTTCACCACCAACAACGTTTTCATCATGCTCCAACCGTTACTACTTCTTTTCTTTTTTTTTTTTTTTTGGGTAATTTTGATGACTAGAGGAAGTTAAAAGTTGTTGAATTGTTAATAACCCAAATTGCCAAATATATATTTTTTTTCTAGAAGAAGGAATTAAGTAGCAGGTGGCAAACATTTGTCTGCTTGTTGTGGGCAGCTCAGCCTCGTGATGGTGTTCATCAAAGTCTTCTAATTTCGGCTCTTTTGGTTCATTATTTGGCTCCTGAAATAATTCAAAAGCCAATTTTTCCATCATTCCACCCTACCCTTTTTTTCCATTCTTATCCAATCTTTCTCAAGTATATCCCTTTCTCTTTTATCCCTTTTTTTCAATAATTCTTATTCTTTCAATCATACACTTTGTATATATTAGCAATTTTTTTTTGTTATTTAATTGTACTTGGTAGTGCTATATAATATATATGTTTAGAATTCTGGACTTTGTAGTGCCGTTGTTGAATTTGCTTTGAAGCTTTGTACGTTTTCGTACATGAGGGGTTAAGTTTTGACTATTGTTGGTTTGATGTTTTTCTTGACCCTTTAGGGACTCAGCTTACCATTTGTGAAACGAAATCAAGCTCCAACATTTAATTTAACTTTTCTGGGTAACTCTTGGATTTCTTAAATCAGCTAAAGCTTTAGTCTTCTGATTATCTTCCTTAATTTTTGTCTCTAGTGTGAGTGCTTAGTTTAAAAATTCATGATTTTGGGGGGTTCCAATATATGCTTTTCTCAGCTAAAAATTTTTAGTTGTTTGATATTTTGAGGTTCATATTTTATTTTTAATACCAACAAAAGACAATTTTTTTGTGGTTTTAATCCACTGGGAAAGATCTTTGTGGAAATATTTTATTACTAATTCATTTGTTTATTTCAATTTGCTAGTTATTTTGTATTCTATTTTCTATATAATAATGTAAATTTGATAGAAAAAGATTGTCTTATTTTTATCTGAATTTGCCTGATTCCTGCTGCCAGGGAGTCGATCATTTGGAAAAACAAAGAAGTCTCTGCATTTTTCAGGTTGTTAGCAAAGCTCACTTGAGCTTTATAGTGGGCAGTCTACTTCATTTGGCTGTTTTAATTTGCTGGGATGTTACCCTTTTTCTGGTTTCCATCATATGTTTATTTTGATCTCTGATGGCATTTCAATGGCAATTGCTTTTCATCTTCTGAGTTAAATCAAGTTCTTTTTTTTTTTTTTTTTTTTTGCTTCTGGTTGAATTCCGACCAAGTTTCTGGTTGAACTGATATTCCCATATTCCAAGGAATGTTCTTTTTCTGTGTTTTAAGGGGAGTTTTTAGATTGAATGTTCACCTTGCTCCCCCCCCCCCCCACCTTTTTAGATTGATGTTGTTCTATGTCTTCCTTTTATGATTGATGTTGTGCAAATTGAGTGACAAAGATGATGTTGGTCTGGGATTTTCATGTCTGGATATTTTGTCTCAGGAAGAGGGTTTTCACCTTTCAAAGATTGCAAGAAATTATTAGAAGAAAAAGTTCAAGTTATATAGTGAGTAAGAGGCATGAGTCAACCTAAAATTAAGCGTCGTGTGGGTAAATATGAGTTGGGAAGGACTATTGGGGAAGGCACATTTGCTAAAGTGAAGTTTGCAAGAAATTCTGAGACCGGGGAACCTGTGGCAATTAAGATCCTTGATAAAGAGAAGGTTCTCAAGCACAAGATGGCTGAACAGGTTCCCTTTTGAACCCCCATTCTTTTCTTTGTGATTCGAGAAGGAACTTTATTGGTAGCTTTTCTTTTTTTATTTTTTTCTTGTAATAATGGTCAAAAACCTCCTTTAATGCTTCTATTTTCATATTTTGTCAAAAAACTATTATAACCACTTTAAGAAAGGAAATTCTGTATTTCGGATATTGTTATTCAGATTTCTTCGTTGTGTTTTTCTGCTTGCTTTCGCAGATCAAGAGGGAAATAGCAACCATGAAGTTGATAAAGCATCCAAATGTTGTCCGCTTATACGAGGTTTCACTCTCTTATTTTTCTCCCTGGTTTCTTTAGAGTATGATTATGTTTTATGCTGTAAAAATCCATATTTCTCAATAATGGGGTTGGGGATTTGGAACCATTTTCCAGAATCTTATATGCTGAAACAAAGCATCCCTACTTTATTTTTTTGTCTTTAGCATTAGCAGTAATATGGGTGGCATGATATTTCGATATTGAGATATCAGGTTCATTCTCCAAGTTTGAACATTGAATGAAAATTTGGCTTTTATTTGCTGGTATCTTTATTAATTCTTAGAACAACAAACAAGTACCGGCATTTGAAAGACTTATTTTCCTTTGTAGCTTGCATGCGTTCATCTCTGAACTGTGTGCACAAGTATGCACCCTGTCTATATATGCTTGACATATGATTAAGATGAAAGAGCGGTAATGTTAATTGGACTTGGCCGTAAGAGTTAAACATGGGTATGTGTCTGACACAGGTACGTTCAATTTCTTTTAAGTTTTTCCATGTATTTGAAAGGTCCTTGGAAGGCCATTTCCCCATATCTATGTCCAAATCTGCGTCAGACACAAGTACTTTGAGAAAACTGAAGAGTCAGAGTAACATAGAAGAGTAGCATGCAAACCATCTTTAATAACCAATCTCCTGCAATGCCTGTGTAGAACCAACCTAAGAACTTCTCGTTAATGATTGTTGGCTTACAGCAATTAAGTATCTGGAGAAAACTATCCTTGAGCATTATTACTCATGTATAATCAGAAAGATTGATAGAACCTTGGCTGTGTGTAACAACTTCCTTAAGATGATGCCTCCTGATGTTCCATGCCTCATTGACGAAAATCTGACAAACAGCAAGCTTTAAATTATTTTGTATGTTTTTATTCAGGTGATGGGAAGCAAGACAAAGATATTTATCGTTTTGGAGTTCATTACTGGCGGAGAGCTCTTTGACAAAATTGTGAGTTAGTGAAATCTTGGACATTCCTTTTATTATTATTGTTATTGTTGTCGATGTTGTTGTTGTTGTTATTATTATTATTATTATTTAAGCACAACCAATGATTTTGATATTGGGTAAATAATTGAAGCTCAGCCATTCCAATATAGGTTAGGAACTTGCTACTGCATATTAAGTCAGATTCTTGTTCGTGCTCACGGATCTCTTTATTCCTTGAGCAGGATAATATGTTTCTAATTTCGGTATTGCTTGTTTTAAGAGTAGCTAACTACTACCAGATGAAAGTTTCTTCCCATGCAGATTGCTTTACATCCCG
Source organism: Adansonia madagascariensis (assembly GCA_038381835.1). Lineage (NCBI taxonomy): Eukaryota > Viridiplantae > Streptophyta > Magnoliopsida > Malvales > Malvaceae > Adansonia > Adansonia madagascariensis. The sequence continues at coordinate 9,092 of JBBYHL010002098.1, read as the reverse complement.
TATTCTTTTAACCATTTCTTAATTCTGAAGGTGAACCATGGACGGATGAGAGAAGAAGAGGCACGGAGATATTTCCACCAGCTCATTAATGCCGTTGATTATTGCCACAGCAGGGGTGTCTACCATAGGGACCTGAAGGTATTTTAACTTGGCAACCTTTAAGGAACATTATGTTTATACTCATATGTGTGTGCTCATGCATGCATGCTTGTTATGCTGTCAGGAAATGAAGTTCATTAATACTTTCACTCGATTTTCTTGCAGCCTGAAAATTTGCTATTGGATGCTTACGGTAACCTCAAAGTTTCTGACTTCGGACTGAGTGCACTATCTAAGCAAGTCAGGGTAATTATGATTTCCTCTTTTTCCTTCTACACAATGGATGATTATGAAACTTCTTATCGGAAAGTCCAAGCTTTCTTGAGTCTTTACCTTTTACCTTTTAACTATGAAGTCATTCCAATTTAATCTATCCTGATCGTGTTGACGGGGTCGTATAAAGTAAAATTGTTTTGAAGTGGAAAGGCAAATGAATATCGGTGACAATTAGTGGAGTGGAAGCATCTTTATCGGTGCGTCTTTAAATTAAAAGAAAGAAAGGATGAAGAATTATGGAATTATTAGCATATTGTTTAGTGTCGAGTTCAGAGAGTTCAGAATAAAAGCTATTTTCTTTAGGAATTGATTGGAAATAATAACATGCCCTTAAGGCTATTGAGTTGTTGAAAGGACAGGTTGAATTGTCAAATAACATATATGATGGAAGTTTTAGTTTCAACCTCTTCGGAGAAAAAAAATATGAAAGAGATTAAATTGTTTCTGATACATCCGTAACAGAATCAAATCTTCTTTTTGCTATAGAAAAGAGTGATTCTTTAGACATCACCATTTCAAGTTACTTGTCGCTGCTTAGCGTCTGAATATAAAAAAAGGCTTTGATATTTAGAAAATCTATACTACTGAATGAGAAAAGAGTGAATCGGGTACCATTGGTGAGATTATTTGGTTAAGGTCGAATTATTAAAGTGTGTGACAAAGGTTTTCCTCATTTTGTGCTTTGATCATTCTTGATGAGAAGGTAAATTTTCTTCATAGATCATTCTCTCTACATAACTATGCATAATTGTAAACCCGTATTGTTGAACAAAAGTAATGAACTAAATAAATTTGAGCTTGGTGACCTTAAAGCTTGTGAATAAGGAAATGCATGCTTAGTTCAAAATTATAGATATTTTGTTATCCATGTAAGTTTGATGTAACTGATTCCGTAAATGTCTAAGATGGGTTCCATTTCTATTTGTCTTTAATGGCTTTAGAACATTGAGAAATATTTCTAATCCAAAGATGAATTTATTATAGGACGATGGTCTCTTTCACACTACCTGTGGAACACCAAATTACGTCGCGCCTGAGGTGTGGACTATTGTTTAATGGCACCAACTTTCTTACAGCATTTGTAACCCCTTAGAATACCCTGGTGTTATTAACAATTTTCTATCTTCCTGTACAAAGGTCCTTAACGACAGAGGCTATGATGGGGCAACTGCAGACCTTTGGTCGTGTGGCGTGATACTCTTTGTGTTGCTTGCAGGTTATTTGCCTTTCGATGATTCTAATCTTATGAACCTGTATAAAAAGGTCAGCATTTCGTAATTGCATGTTACAGTTATCCGTTGTTATTCATTGCCCCCTTTTTCACTCTCATTTTCCAAATGTGCAGATTTCAGCAGCTGAATTCACTTGTCCCCCTTGGCTATCTTTTAGTGCAATGAAATTGATAACTCGAATCTTGGATCCAAACCCGATGACTGTAAGTTATTCTACTTAAACTCTTGTACCTTGATGTCTTTCCGGCTTCAATACTAAATTCTATGTGCACCGAATAGGAAGAGGGGCAAGAGATTCCTATACGTTGTAGTACAAAGGTGTCATATCCACTCTTCCTATGGCAAGTGATAAAAGATTGTATGTTACCATGCTAAGTAAAGCTTCTAAAACTAGATGAAAATAAAGCTCTGATCATGACCAAAAAAGTATGTCCTATCAAAAAATTTCATTGGTTAAATTCTTGTTGAATGTACAACAATTCTGTGAAGTAATATGAATTTTCCTGAAACACGGTTCCTTAGTGACATAATTATGAGGATTGTAATCTGTGCTTTTATTCTTTCGTCTTTTTGCCCCGCCATCTGCGATATAATCTAACTCATTTTTCTTGTTAGTGGACATAGAGTGGGAGATGGAGTCCGAGAAATCTGCAAAATAGATATTAAAAAAATGTATAATTCTATCTGCTCTGTCTCTTTTTCCTTTTTTCCCTCTCTGAAATATACACAATTGGCAGTCTGAATATAATTTCTGAGGAAAGATAACTTACACCCGAAATAAGAGTTCCCGTACTCCGCACTATACCTCTGTATCTTTTTTCATGATCCATTTTTCATCAAATCCACGAATGGATTTTACCATCTACATAGATCATCTATGCCAAATTTGAAGTTGATTAATGTATGGCAATGTCAACTACAAGCATATATAATAAAGGACTAGTTTCTTTATTAACAAACAACAAACAAATAACAAAGCCTTTCCCAGCAGGTAGGTTCAGCTACAAGGTTCATATTATGCTGTTCTTTTATTTTGATAGTGTTGATTTGGTCTAAATATTGAAAGCTGCTAAGAGCTGTTAGTGTCAAATTAATCCTGCATTTCGAATTTTCTCAATGATCGAGCAATTACTTTTAGCTCTTCTTCTCGGACATTGCCTGCACATTTTGTCGAGGCTAAACAGACGTTTCAACTATTTATAAGTGCTCCATTTTTGAAATCTCTGAGTAGCATGTTGGGCCTGCACAGATGTAGTCATGCGTATTTATGTTGACCATTAATGTCAGGAAATTATTTGCTGTCGAACATTTTTCTCTTGCTTTTCTGATCATATTGACTTGCATAACATTAATGTGTTACATATCTCTTTCTCGTGTCGCAGCGCATTGCCATTCCCGAAATTTTGCAAGATGAATGGTTTAAAAAGGATTACAAACCTCCCCTGTTCGAAGAGAAAGACGATACAAATTTAGATGATGTAGAAGCTGTTTTCAAGGATTCTGAAGTAAGTTGACGAAGTTTTTCCCTTAAGTTATGGAACAACAGACATCTGCATACTGGGCAAGTTTAGTAATAGTAGGTGCTACTTTAACTTTTTATCTTAATAAATTTGAAATGTTGGTTATGTAACAGGAGCACCATGTAACAGAAAAGAGAGAAGAACAACCAACAGCTATGAATGCTTTCGAGTTAATTTCTATGTCAAAAGGGTTAAACCTTGGGAATCTGTTTGATGCAGAACAGGTTTGCATCTTAAAAGGCTTTTCCTTTTCTGTACTTCACTTTTGTATATCAACTACCAAAGAGTTGTAGTCAATGTTAAATGGATTCGGGTGTGAGTGTTAGATACGGGAATGTTCCGAGACTGGTATTTCAATTTTCTTCTAAGTTTTTCCACATATTTGGAGAGTTCTTTGATGGTCATTCCCCCATTTGGCTACACCCATGTCTAAATATGCGTCAGACGCGGGTACTTCAGAAAAAAAAAATGAAGAATCGAACCAACATAGGTTGTAGTTATCTTTTCTTGGCATGACTTGATTATTATTAGAAGGAAATCTGCAGTATGTCCAATGCCAGATATATGAGTATTGTCAGATATTGATAGGCTGTTGAAACTGATGACCATCTGGCCTCCTTTTGCCCTTGAATTTACTTTTTTAATCGTGCTTTTTAAAAGTTTATAAAGTTGGTTATGAAAGAATGCAGTGTTTCTCATATTGCATCAAAAGGTCTTTGAGGTTTCGCAGGACAAATCGAAGCTGGATTGGTTGTCAGAAGATCATTAGATTTAAAAGGCCAACATATAGTGACCCTTTGCTTGAGAAAGATAACTGATAGTATCTTCAAACTACTCGTTCAGACCTCAGAAGCTACTAAATAAAATTTTTGGTTGTTTATATTACTTGATAATCGAAATGAGGTTTTTGGCATATTAAGAACATATCAGTAAATTATGATAAAATTAGTTGGTTAGCAGGCAGACTCTAGAAGGTGTTACAGTGGCAAACTTTAAAAATTTTACAATTATTAAAATTGAGCTCCATATTAAAAATTAACTATTGGTTGTTCTATTTTTCTGCAGGGATTTAAGAGAGAAACAAGGTTTACATCTAAATGTCCTGCTAATGAGATTATCCATAAGATTGAGGAAGCTGCAAAGCCGCTCGGGTTCGATGTCCACAAGAAAAACTACAAGGTGTGCAAATCTAACACTTGATAAAAATAGTGGTAATTTGTCAAATCTGTATATAAAAATTATTTATTTCTTATTATTTTATGTAGATGAGACTCGAGAATTTGAAAGCGGGAAGGAAAGGAAATCTTAACGTTGCTACAGAGGTAAGTTACTGTTACTGCAGCTGCGACATACTATTTAAATCTTGGCTGATATTTTTGTACTAATTGAACTTTTTTTTTGGTCACTCAGATATTTCAAGTGGCACCTTCCTTACATATGGTCGAGGTTCGAAAAGCGAAGGGAGACACATTGGAATTCAATAAGGTACCATTTAATTCTCTCTTTATACTTTCATTACATTTTCGAAATATATTATATTGTGGTTTTCCTATTTGGACAAACTTCTGATGAGAGTTATGTAATTGAAATGGAAACTATGTTGTTCCGACTTTCATTTTTCTTGAAATATGTGTGCCCGACGTCCATGTCCGATGCATATCTGGACATTGATATGGGGAAATGAACCTCTTAGGATACTTAGAAAAAAAAAAAGCGTCCACCACTCACAGTCAAATCCGAGTAACTTAGAATGAAAATCTTTTTGCCCGGCAAACAAAGTTGGTTAAATGTGGATGGAAAGTACCATATAGCTTTGCTTCCTGTTATAATTTGTTTACTGCATGATCAGATATTCTAATTATGGATGTAAATGATGCGTATTGCATCAAAATCCACTCTGCAAGTTCTTAGATTGTCTCTATGATATTATATCAGTTTGAGTGCACTCGAGCAGCGCAAACATCTTACATCTAAAAGTCTTTTGCCCAATCCGTGAGGTCAAGATTTCTCCTTTTATGATAAAAGGTTCCGACGTTAAATACATGTGCTCTAATCTGCTTGCTCATGCCAAGTACCCGAGTTTTAATGAATATGGAACCTGTAGACGAAAAGCCCTTAAAAGCCTGTCTGGTGATCATTAAGTTACAGTTGATTCTTTTTTGTATTCTAACTTCACTTGGTTGTTACTCGTTAACGAAATCATATTTAGCTGGCGAGGTTAATCGTTCATTTGTTTTTCATCTTTGCAGTTCTATAAAAACCTATCAACCTGTCTTGAAGATGTTGTCTGGACAACTGAGGAAGACATGAAAGAAGTAGAGTGAAAAAAAAAAACACATATGCCCCACCCATGTTTTTCTTTTACAACTGTAATGAAGATTTGGTCTTTTGTTTCATGTTGTTTATGAATGTTCCTCACTTTGCTCATATATCTTCATTCTTTTTGCCTCCTATCTTTTTGTTTTCAGGATTGTTTTTCTTCTTCAATTTTTATTTTTTTTTTTAAATCTGTAGGATTAAACAGCCATGGGTTCTTCCATTTGTTTTCCTTGTTATTAGTGTTTGGAAAAGCGTGGATGATTCCCATGGAAGTGCAGTTGTTTGGTTTTACCCTTCTACAATTAAATGTCAATGATAATAAATGGTTCATGGTATTTGGAAGAGAAAAAAAAAGTGAACCCTAGTGTTTTGATTTTATTCCTTGTATTCTATTTTTAGTATATATTATGGGTATGTTTCATTCTATTAGCATCGACGATGAATGGGATAATATATTCTGACTTTTGAAAACTTTGCTGAGGGAGTTAGATGTCGTATTGGATGTATGTTGGATTTAGAAGTGAAAATCAAGTCGAGCCAACTTCAACTTGGAAGAAACTTGAGTTAGAACTTAATTCAAAATTTAAGGTTCGAAGCTTGGCTTGAATTTTTCTTTTAAAGATTGATTTTGATTTGAAATAAAAAATTAAATTATTCGAGCTTGTTTAATTAGGCTCATTTTGAACTTGATTTCAGATAAATATCGAGTTGATTGAGCTCGTTTGATTATGCTCGATTAGGTTTATTTATTTGATAAAAAATAAATGCGATTTTCATGCTTAACTTCAAATCAATTATTTGTGTTAAAAGTTCAAATTCAAATTGGAAATTTTGAATATTAGTAAAAATAAAAAATATAAGTACTGAATAAAAAGGCTCAATTAGCTAACGAACTATTCTAGTCAAATATTATGGTACTCAAATTTTGAGTTAAGCATTAAAATATTTGAATTTTATTTGCTCAATAATTTCAATAGCTCGAATTTGATTCAACAATAATTGAGTCAAATCGAGTAACTAACTGGAACAATCTAAATTATTATCCATTTAGCTTTAAAAAAGTTTTGATTTCAGGACAATAAATAATTTAGACCGTTGAATTTTTAACGTGAGATGGTTGTAAAAATAGTATAAATATGATTTTGATTAGATTTGTTCAAGAGTTGGGCTACCCGTTCAAGCGCGAAAACTTGCCCGATATTTGAGAGGGTTTAGACGAAAATATTATGCCTAAAAATGAGCTTGGACAAAAAAATTAGGCTCGATTAAAAAATAGGCTGAGCTTTGAGTTCAACTTTCAAAGCCCGAGCCCGGCCCGACCCGGCCCCTTTTATCATTACATTATATATATTTATTTTATATTTTATATATTATATAATTTTTGTCATATAAACAATACATATGTAATATATTATAGTGTAAACTTTAAAAATTAAGTTAAATTATTTATATTTATAAACTTAACAAAAGAAAATTATTAAATTAATAAAGATTAAATTTTAAAAAATATATTTTTTAAAAAAAATAAATTATAAAAAAATATAATATAGGCAGACCTAAACGGGTTTGGACTATTTATTTACAAATATGGGAGGACTTGGGTAAAACTTGATACCCATATTTCGGGTTAGGCCGAGCTTGGACAAACATATTTAATGTTAATACTATATTCAAGGCCAACCCAAATTCGGCCAGATCCAATCCATGAACAGATTTAATTTCGATAAAATAAACGATTTTTTTTAAATTAAAAGAGATGCAAATTGTATTTGGTAACAGCAAAAGCACATGATAAATTCTGATGAATTATAAATTTATAATGTAATTTATAATCTTTTATTACGGAATTACTTTTGTTTTTTGTTAAAAGAACTAAAAAATATATATAATACTACAAGTTCTTATTACTTTGACAATTTTTTTTTCCTTAGAAACTATGTTTTGGACAATTTTTGTTAGAAGATGTAAATACTAAATATCACAACAATTACATGCCTTTTTTTTAATCAATAACTTGAGTTATTGTGAAAGATAATAAAAAATAACAATCTTCTTTCATATTATTTTTCTTTTGCTTGATTGCGCTGATACAAAGTAATAAAAAAAAGTATTATTATTTTTTTTATTATTTTAAATATCATCGTTTGCCAATTGGACCTTAGACATAATTTTTATTTTAAATTTGAATTAAATAAAATAATAATTTTATTTAAATTTAATTGTAATATTTTTTTAATAATATAAAAATATAAAAATATTAATATAAAATTAATATTTGATAATATAATAAGCAGTGAAAAAATTTTCAAACTTATCCTTACTTAAGACTAAGGAAAAAAATTTAAAATTTCGGATAAAACTCGACCCGACCTATAGAAGGATCGCACAATAAAAATTATGTAAAATTTATTTTAAACTAAAAGAACACAATATGAGAATAATAAAAGAGTTAAAATTAGATTTAAATTTTAAATTTATTAAATATTATTTTTTTACAAATCATTATAAAAATTAATTGACTAAAACTTGAGTTTTTTTTTTAAAAAAAGCATTTGTCTTTATTTTTCTTTTTATTTTCACCTTTTTACTGTAAAAACCGTGATCAGACCTGGAGCTATGACTCTGATTTCATCAACTTAAAAACCGAAAGGGAGAGCCATTTGGAACCCATGCAAGCATAACAACAAATAAATAAATAAATCACTATTTAAATTATTGTTTTAAAACACTACTTTTGTTATTTTACAATACCAAATTACCAAATGTAATCCTAAACACTCATACACTCACAAGTCACTAATAAAATTACTAATTATAAATAAAATAATAAAGTATAAGTTAATTTTATTTTATAAAATAGGAAAAGAATAAAGAAAAGGGGGTAAAAAAACTGAAGCATCAAAATTTCAAAAATATGCAAACAATTTCTAGCAATATTAAAAGCACATTGAATTTACCCTCTAAACAAACCGATCCAGAAGCTTCTTCGTTATCACTTTCTTCTTCAATGGGGTGATTGAAGTTTGCGGGCACGATGGTGTCAGGTGCAGAATCATCGCTCCCGAAATCAGGGCTGTTGGGGGCCGGGGCATCGTCTGGTGGCTCTTGTAGGCTCTTGGGTAACCCTTGCCCATGGCTCACGTTGATCTTGAAACGCTGACCGTTGTTGCATTGCTCGCCGTCGTAATCGCTGGAGAAGAAATAGTTCATCCCTTCCTTCACTAAAGGGACCGCTACCGAGACTGGATGAGGCGCCGTGGACGACGGATCCGCCGCCGACCATTCGATTGTGTCGTTTTGAAGAGCATCATCGTAATCACAGAGCTTGTATATGGTGAAATTGTATGTTTGGGTTACAGAATGGTTATTATCCGTATTGAAGACTGCGTTAATGAAATAAAAACAAAGGTGTTAGAAACAACTCTTACAAACAAATTAAAAATCAAATGATGCACTATGAATTCAAAGTACACTCGTCGTAGTGGTTTAAAAATTTTATTTATTTTTAGTTCAGATTAAGTTAATTCAAAAATTTATATTATTATTTAAAATAAAATTAAAAATTAATTTTATATTAATATTAATATTTTAATTAAATTTAAATAAAAAAATATTTTTTAAAATTTTTAAAATGATAATTCGAGTC
>JBBYHL010002086.1:0-47513 GCA_038381835.1 Adansonia madagascariensis | reverse complement strand
TAATGATTCATGCAAGTTAATGTGTAAATATGCTTGAAATGTGTTAGGCTAATGATTCATACATGGATTAAGGATAACAAGATGCGTAGACATGGCATAAAATGCATGAGCAAGAGATATCAAACTAATGAGGATGAAATAAGGCATTTTGCACGTAAAAGGGGCATTAAGGCATCCATATCCTAAACTACCACAAGCAAAAGCCACAATAATGCATGATAATCCTAAGAAGGTGATGGAAACATGGAGGGCTCACTAAAATGATGAAGATGCTAAAAAACAAAAATTGTAAGTGATAGAGTAGAAAGTTATACCAACAAAACTTTAACTTTGGCCAAATAGTTGGAGCAATAGAGATAGCTTGAATTTCCCTCTTTTCCTTGTTGTAAATAAGCAAGAAAAAGAGAAAAAAATGAGGTTTTGGTTTTGGCATGGATGAGGGTTATTTTTAGAATGTGTAGAGGTTAAGAGTGAGTATTTTGGGGCTATTTTTTCTCTGATGGGTGAAGAGCTACGGGATTTGTTTTTTTGATGTGTGAATGTGTTTTTGGAAGTTGAAACAAGCAGGAATCTAAACTTTTTCTACTGAGATAGAAGTGATCCATTTATACCAGCCTTTTAGAGCCAAATTAAAGGTGTTTTTGGCCATTTCTCAAAGAGGGCAAAGTGATGTCAGCATGATGGCTATAGAATAGCTGTAGAGAGCAACTAGCTACCAATGTGATGGGCATAGGGTGGTGGTTTAAATGCTGAAATGATTTTCCAGCAAATAGGGTGGCTGATCGTGACATTGGCCAACAACTAGGGAGGAGTACGGTGATCATCTAGTTTCTTTTTGAATGGTTGGAGAATGTTTTTATTCATAGCCTCCACTTGACCGTTGGATTGTGGATTTGCCACCAAACTATGTACAAGGTTGATACAGAATCTTGTGCAGAAATCCTTTAGTTTATCAGCCAATAATTGTTTTCCATTATCTACTACAATAATTTTGGGTATGCCAAATCGACACACGATGAATTTTCAAATAAAGTTTTCCATAATTTTAGCTGTTATTGTGGCTATAGGTTCTGCTTCAACCCATTTGAAAAAATAGTCACACACAAAAACCAAAAATTTACATTGTCCAGTAGCAAGGGGAAATGGTCCCAAAATATCAATACCATATACACAAAAGGGCCAGGGACTAAAAATTTGTTTAAGTTTTTCTGTGGGTTGTCATGAGATTTTGGCGAATCGTTAGCACTTATCATATATTTTGAACTAAGTTGGTGGCATATTTTTTAATTGTTGGCCAGAAAAATCCTTGCCGTAGGGCTTTCTGTGCTAATGCTCAACCTCCCAAGTGATTTCCACAAACACCTTCGTGGATTTCCCTTAACACATAATCTATTTTACTTGCTAAGGCATCTGAGTAAAGGGTAAATGAATGATTTTTTGTACAGAATACCATCGATTAATGCATACCTAGATGCCTTTTTCTCGAGTTGCTTTTTATGTAGAGGGGTGTCTGGCATGATGTTTTCTTGTAAAAAGTCTTATCTCTGTTATCCAATCATTCCCATAATCTGTATTAATTTTAAGGATATGTTGATCATAAGCTGGTGATCCAATAAACTCAAGGAGAATCCGTCCCTTACGGTTAATTTCTAGACTGTTTGCCATTTTAGATACTGCATCCACTTTACAATTTTTTTCGTGACGTATTCTTTTAAACTTGATATAGTTAAAGGCTTTGGCAAGTGGTGAAACCATGTGATGGTACTTGGCTAAGTTCCAGTCCTTGACTTCGTATTCCCTATTGATTTGGTTTGCTACTAACTAAAAGTCAGTATAAACCTTCAGACAGGTGGTGTTTAGATTTTTAGCCAATTCAATTCCAGCTATCAATGCTTTATATTCTGCTACATTGTTTAAGGTGCGAACTAAAAGGATAAGGCATAATGCCATCCATGGCCATTGGGGTCAATGAGAAGGACACCTGCTCCTGATTTCTCTTTTCCTAATAATCCATCAGCATAAAGTTCCCATAGGTCTTTCGGCATGCTATCATCCTTTTTATTTTTTTCTACCAGTAAGGGTGCTTTTTTTTATGGTTCTTGATGGTTTGGCAGCATATAAGAAGGAGTATTTGGCAATGAAATCTGGCAATGCCTGTGCTTTGATCATCCTTCTTGGGCTGTAGGTTAACCCAAATTCACTTAACTTTACGCTCTATCGGATCATCCTTCTAGCAGAGTTGACTTTTTGCAGCATATCTTTATAGGGTAGTCAGTGAGTATCATGATAGGATATGCTTGGAAATATTATTGTAGTTTTCTGGCGGCTATGATAAGTGCATAGACAAGCTTTTTAGTCTTAGTATAATTGAACTCACCAGCTTGCAACGCCCTACTGATGTAATAAACTGGTCATTGGATTTCTTCTTTTTCTGTTACTAAGATGATTGCCACCGTTTCATCTGATGCAGCCAAGTATACGAACAAGCATACATTGGGTTTTGGGCTAGCTAATAATGGCGGTGTGCAAAGGTAGCGTTTCAATTCATTAAAAGCCATCTGGCATTCCTCTGTCCATTTAACCCTTAGTAATTTGAAGAAAGGAAGACATCTATCGGTGAGCTTTGAAATAAAATGGTTAAGTGAGGTGACCTATTCCTGTTAGTCGATGTACATCTTTTGTCGATTTGGGAGGCATCATGTCTAATATAGCTTTTATTTTTTGGGGTTGGCCTTAATCCTTCTGGATGATACCATGAAGCCTTGGAACTTACCAGTGGCTACTCCAAACATGCACTTTGTCGGATTTAGTTTCATGTTGTATCTTCGTAAGACTGTAAAAGTTTCCCTCAAATCGGCTATATATTGTTCAATCGATGGGCATTTTATGAGCGTATCATCAACGTGCACTTCCATGGATCACCCAATTTGATTTTTGAAAATTTTATTCACCGAACATTGATATGTTACTCCTGCATTTTTAAGCCCAAAGGGCATAAATTTATAGCAAAAAATACCATTTTTTTGTAATAAATGACATTTTGGCTTCATCATGAGGATTCATTCTTTTTTGGTTATATCCAGAGAATACATCCATGAAAGAAAGGAACTGATGGCCCACTGAAGAGTCGATAAGGCGATCTATTGTTGGTAAGGGAAAGCGATCTTTGGAGCAAGTTTTATTAAGAGCAGTGAAGTCGACGCACATTCTCCACTTTCCATTTGACTTTTTAACCATTAATACATTAGCCAGCCATTCAGGGTACATCACCTTCTGTATATATTCGACAGTTAAAAGTTTATCTGTTTCTTCATTGATCGCTCAAATTCACTCTGAAGCGAATCTTTTTTTTCTTGTTTAATTGGTTTAGCTGTGGGATTGACATTTAGCGTATGCATGATCACCTTTGTGTTTATACCCGGTATATTTACAGCTAACCAAGCGAAAACATCTGCATGGAGTTGTAAAAAATTTATTAGGTCATTTCTGGCTTTTGGTTCCATTGAACTTTTGATCATCGTGAATAAATTAGGATCTGCCGGGTACAGGGAATTTGCTGATACTTTTTCTGCAGGCTACAGTTTTGGATGGTGGAAGTCATCTTAGATGTCCAAAATTTTGAGGGTTAAATTACTAGGGTTGGTTGGTGTTATCATATTGACAGATAATGTGTTTTCCATCGGAGCTTCTGTGCACTCATTAGATGTGTTTTGGGCCTTTTTCGTCATCTCTATAGACATTAAGTGGCTGCGTCGGGTGATCGTTTGATTAACTTTCATATATCCTACTCTTGTTGACATAGGGAACTTAATGGTGAGACAATACATAGCTATAATCATTTTTGGTTTTTTCATGGCAAGTCACCCAAGAATAACATTATAAGTAGATGGCTGGTCAACTACCAGGAATTCCACCATTACTGTGGTTGTGTGTTCTCCATCACCAAGAGTGACCGATAAAGTGATGATACCTTTCACTCGTATAGGTTGATTAGTGAACGCATATATCAGTAATAGAGGGTGGAGGTCGCTGTCTTCGTATCCTATTTTTCAAAAGGCATCCCATTGGAGAATTTTTACTGCGCTACCATTATCTACCAAGTTCAATCAACACGATAGTTCCCCATAATGGTTGATACTATGATTGGATCATTGCCATTATCAGTAACCAATTCATCATTATCATCACTGAATGTTACCCTTCAATTATCTTGTTTTATTTTCTTCGGGGGTCTATCTATTGCCATCACGACTGCAGGTATGATTTTCTCTTAGATTTACTGCTGCCTTATTCTCATTACTTTTGATGATCACATTAATTATTCCAATGATTTGACATTTTCCTGCTACCTTATCCTGACGTCGGTCAACCTATTGGGATGATTCTTTGTTATCTTTTTTCATAAATTGTCTGATTTCCCTTTTTTGAATCAATGCTTCAATGGCATTCTTCAAGCTGATACATTCTTTCATTGTATGACCAACATCATTATGAAATTCACAATGCTTTTGCGAGTTTCTATGGCCTTTATCTGTCCTCATGGGCGGTAGTCTTTCTAGTAGGCCATCTCTCATTATGGCATATAGTACCCACATTCTGCTGACATTAAAGGGTGTGTAGGACTCGTACTATTATATGGCAGTGCCCAATCTCTCTTCCTGCTCGTCTAGATTTAATTTGTTATAGACCTAAATTTATAATCTTGGCGACTATCCAATCTACCTTTTTGGGGAAGCTGCTCTTTTTTTCTCGAGTTTTATCCAAACATATTACCCCGTCAATCTCGATAAGGTTGTTCAAATTTACAATTTGTGATTTCAATGTCTTCTGCGTCAGTGTATTTTTATGCCTTTTGATAGAGCTGATATAGCTTAACTTGCTAAGCTGATATAGATGCTCATGATAGACCCCAGAGATGAAGGCCTGGATTGCCCATTCATCGTTGAGGTCTTTGACTTCCAGTGTAGTAGTATTAAAGCTCTTAAAATATTCACAGAGTGTTTCATCTGGGTTTTGCTTGACAGCCATTAAGTTGGCCATTGTCCTGGCTACTATTCGATAACTACTAAAGTGGGCAAGAAATTGGTAAGCCAGTTGATCAAAGTTTGTGATGGATCTTGGTTCCAAGGATTACCACCAAGTATGGGCAGGCCTTCGTAGAGTTGTTGGAAATATCTTGCATTGTGGAACGCCCAAAAGTGATTTAAGTGATCTACTGGATCTGCCTTGCCATCATATGTATCTGATAGAAGCTTGATCCTTTTAGGAATTAGGGTTTGGCAAATCACTGAAGATAGTGGATTATGCTTAATCTCTAGCCATTCACAATCATCTTACCTTGGCTGCTTCATATTTTTAATTTTTTGGCAGAGAATTGCCACTTGTTCAACTAACAAGGATCCTTGTTCATGGTGATCTGTGTCTTTTTATTTTTCATACAGGTTGCACTCGGGAGTGGAGTATGAACTCTCATGGATTTCCTAATATTCCTGACTTGTCTGTCGGTCTCTTGTGCTCAAACTATAGTTCCTGGTATCAGATCTGCCAGTTAACTGGTTTTGGTGACCAGATTGTATAAGTTGATTAATTTGCTGCTGTTGGATGATGATCTGTTGGGTTGCCAACTCTTTATGATATTGTTACTAAATAAGGGCTTGTTGGGTCACCATCTGGCTGGCGAATGCTTGAAATTGACTTTGTAAATTGACTTAGGATGCTGGTAGTGGTAAAGACACGTTTATTGTCAATAGGTTTCCCAAGTCAACTGCCAGTGGGTTTACGGTGATATGTTGGGAATGCTTGTTCTAGCAACCACAGCGTTGGGGGATGATGGGCTTCCTTGAATATGAGTATTTAGATCAATTGTGGTAAACTTTGGTTGTGATAGTGGTGATTGGGAGGTTAGATAAGGCCAAGGATTTGGTGTGAAAGGTGTTTGAAAATAGGGGTAAACATGTGGAAAGTTAGGTAGGATGGGTACTGTGGTGCAACCATGGAAAGGAGACCTTTAGTTACCATGGGATTTGGTGTTCTAGGATCAGGCTGAGGTTCCACGGGCACCTAACTTGTCGTTGTCATGGCTTGAGTAATGGGAGTGGAGTCGGTGGCTTGGGTAGCCATGAGCTTTTCTTTGTATCTAGTAAAGAAGATTGCTATCGTTGCTAAGCCGTTAGAATGATAAGTTCCCATAGATGACACCAATTGTTGATGCAACAATGGAGATTTTAAATAGGAAACTTGTAAAATAGAAAAGGTGAAAGAGGCTCAGAGTTTGACTTTGGGGAAACACTCTGATGCTTAAGTCAATAAAGATACTATGAATGAAGAACAAAGAGAGAATAAAAGAATTCTAAAAGCTCATACCTCATAAGTGTTGATTCCACATCTTTATATAGGCCTTGATAGGAGTTTTATCTGTTTTGAAACTCTGGGCGAGTAGAGGTTGCATGACTATCAAACTTATGGAGTCTGAAGTTATCCAACTATCCTTCAAGACTTATTCGGGATCAAAGTTAGATTTAGTGATAGAGTTGCTGAGGGATATAACAATTATCATAAATAAACATAAAATATTATAATAAAAATCAACACAAATACAACAAAAATCAAATATATCAACAAAATTCATAAACTTTAATCATTGTTTTCATGTTTAACCTTTCAACATGGAATGAAACTGATGAGCTCAACCAATCAGAAAAACTCAATAAAATAAGGAATCAAGCATGAAATCAATAAAAAAAAATAAAGTTTTACAAAAGCAGTTACCTTGAAGCTTGAAAACATGAAAAAACCTAAATAATTTAATGGATTTTTGGTGTTTTTAGTTCTTGGAATCCATTAACAATCATGAAAGCTTTCTCCCTTTGTTTTTAAGGAAAGAATCAGCCAAAAACCTCTTTGAAGGTTCTTGGCTGAATGGCCTTAAATTTTTCTCTCTTTTTTTTCTTTTATTTATTTATTAATTAATTTTTCATTATTTTTTGACATTTTCATTTTGATAAAATTTTTATTTATAATTTTTGTGTTTTAGTGAGTCATGTCACCTATGACATTATCAGGGTCTAGATATTTTTGGAAGACATTTATATAATATATAAAATTATACCGTAAAAATTATTTGGAAGAATTAAATTCTAAAAACTAAAAAAAATTATGTATTTGAAACAAAATCTCATAGTATCAATTTAATTTAATATAATAATAAATAACATTTTTAATTTACAACAAAACGTAAAAAATAACAAACTTAAAAAATTTTAAGAGAAAAACCCTTATGGGAAAATTAATATATGTAAAAAAATGCAAACACATAAAATAAATTAAATTTTTTAAAACTAATTTAATACGATTTAAACAATAATATTTGAAGGCTTTTAAAAATTATAAACTCAAAAAAATCTTATAAAAAAATTTACAAAGCTAAAAACTCCGTATTTTGAAAACATAAAAAATTTGAAGAAATACAAAGGTCATAAAATAAAATAAAATTTTCAAAATTGATTTAACATGGATTAAACGATAATGTTTGGTGAATTTTAAAAATTATAAATTCTTAAAAATCTGCTAAATATTTTATGGAGTAGAAAACTTTGTATGTTGAAAACAAAAAAATTCTAAAAAAACTCATAAAATAAATTGAATTTTGAAAAAATGATTTTGTATAAATTAAATAATAATATTTGGAGAATTTTAAAATTTTAAAATTTAGAAAAATCACTCAAAAAATTTATATAGTAGAAAACTCTATATTTAAAAAATAGAAAAAATCCTAAAATTTATGACAAATAAATGAAATTGTAAAAACTGATTTAATGGTGGTTCAATGTGAATATTTAAAAAATTTTGAAATTCAAAACTCGAGAATATTCTATCAAATATTTTATACATAAAGGAAATTTTGTATTCTAGAATGGAGAAAATTTTCAAAAATGCATTGAAACTTATGTAAAATGAATTAAATAAAACATATTATTCAAAATATTAATTTACGAAATGATAGAGATAGAAATCCAAAATTCAAAATGATTTTATTAGGAAAACTTTCGTGAGTATGATACTCATGATATTGTTAAAAATTTAAAATTAATTACTAAAATAGGCAACCTGGCACCTTATGGTATAAAATATCAATATAAATTTCTCCTTGAATATTTCTGATTTTTTAAAATGAGTATCGGCATAAATACCAACTTAGTATCAGTAAAAATAAACAACAATCAATTTCTCATATTTCACAAAAAATTCTTGAAGAAATCGTAAAATTGAAAAATTTGACCTTGATATCATTCACAAAAATAGATTTTCAATTTTGACAAAAAATATTAAAAAATAATCTTCTCTTAAATATTCGTTTTGTATATCTAAAATTAGAGATCAAAATATGATTTTTTCTATCATGTGAACTTACTGCCATTTAAATATGAATAAAAAGGTTTTGAGAATGTCTAGTTCATCTGAAAAATCATTCCAAATGAGGGTAGCCGCTAAGTTCTCAATGTCGAATATTCAGGATTATCAAAAAAGAGACAAGGACAAATTTAAGTGTCCGCAGATATACACTGCAAACAACATGTTACATTCTAAACCAGGTTCCAAGTAAGTTAGTTTCTAGAACTCTATACGAGTTGTGGAAGGGTAAGAAACCTTGCCTTAGACATATGAGAACATAGGAGTGCCAGCACATGTATTTCATAAGGAAGCAAAGAAGTTAGAATCTCATTCAGAATTATGTTTGCTTGTAGGGTATCCTAAGGGAACAAATGGGGGACTATTTATATCTCGAAGGAATAGAAAGTCATTGTATTAACCCATGCAACCTTCCTTGAGGGAAGTTACATGAATGACTTTAAACCTTAAAGTAACATAGTGCTAGAAAAATTATTGGAAAATAAAGTTGCTCCATAGATTTTGATCTTGGATTCTATTCCAAGTTTCAAAGAAAGATATACAAATAAGCAACCACCTAAAGAGCTTTGTTATAGAAAGAGGGTTTCTAAGAAACATAAGTTCTTCATGTATAATGGTGAGATTTATCAATTTGAGGCCATGGAACGTAAAGATGATCCAGTCACCTATGATGAAACTATGAGTGATGTTGATTCTAAGCTTTGGCAAAAGGCTGTGAATAATAAGATGGATTTGATGAAATCTTATTTGGTTTGAGAGCTTGTAAAACTTTCGAAGGGTAAAACCCATAGAGTTAAATGGGTTTACAAGAAAAAAAGAAATATTAAAGGAAAAGTCAAAACCTTTAAGGTTAGACTAGTAGCAAAGGGATACATGCAAAAGGCTAGTGTCGACTACGATCAAACTTTTTTGCTTGTTGTGATGCTAAAGTCCATTCATACTCTTCTATCCATTACTATGGCTCTCAATTATGAGATTTGGCAAATGGACGTTAAGACTGCATTCTTGAATAGCCATCTTGACGAGAGCATCTATATGATACAACCAGATAGGTTTGTAGTAAAAGGCCAAGAAGCAAAAGTTAGCAAATAGTTTAGGTCCATTTATAGATTAAAGTGAGCCTTACATACATGGAACAAAAGATTTGACCAAGCAATCGAGGTCTTTGGACTTGAGCAAAACATTGATGAACCTTGTGTTATAAATGTATTAAAGAGGGCAAAATGGTCTTTCTAGTCTTATACATCCATGACATACTATGCATTGTGAATGATGTAGGGAAACTGTTATCTATCAAGGTGTAGTTGTCACAATAATGTGACATAAAGGATTTAAAGGAAGCTAATTATGTTTTAGGCATTCATCTCATTAGAGATTGAAAGAACATGATGATAGCTTTATCCTAAGTTTCATACGTTGACAAAATTATTGAAAGGTATCCAATACAAGAAAGGTGTACAACCATCTATGGTAGGATCCACTCTTTTATTGGATGATTTCCCTAAGGCATCTGAAGATAGGGAACACATGAAAAAAGTCCCTTATGCATCTGCTGTGGGTAGTCTCATGTAGCTATGCAATGCATATGACTATATATTTGTTATGTGGTTGGTGTTGTAAGTCAATATTAGTAGAACCCTGGTAACAAGCATTGGCAAGCCGTGAAGCATATACTCAAGTATCTTAAGAGAATAAGAAATTATATGTTGGTATATTTTAGAAGGGACCTAACACCTACGGGATATACAAATTTATACTTCCAGACTTGTAAGGACTCGAGGAAATTGACCTTCAAGTCTATATTTGTCCTGGGAGGAGGCATCATTGTGTAGTGTAAAATAAATTTCTACAACTGATTTCATGATGGAAGTCAAATATATGGTAGCCTTTGAAGCTTTCAATGAAGCAACATGGCTTCACAAGTTCCTTACAGACCTTGAGGTAATTCTTGGTATGGATAAACCTATTACACTTTATTGTGATAATAGTGTGGCAATAGCAAATACGAAGGAATCTAGACACCACAAGAGGACAAAACATATAAAAATGAAATACCATATTATAAGAGAGCTAGTGATGGAAAGAGTTGTTGATGTCTACAAAATTACATCTGAGGATAACCTTGCTAATCCCTTTACTAAAACTTTGGTGGCTAGGAGTTTTGTAAGGCATGTTTAGGGTATGGGGATACGAGACATGACTCATTTACTCTCTTAAGGTAAGTGGGGGATTATTAGGATTTCCCTAGGGATGAAAGACATTTTGAGGTATTTCATTAATTTGAAGTGATTATTTATAAATATTCAAGTTATCATTATATCATTGCTATTCCATCCTCATTTAGATTTATATATTAAAGAAATGTAAGTAAATATGGCTCATTGACTACTACTATTTTTACCATTAGAATGTTGCATATAATAGACTTATATGCCGGAAGACAACATTCTAAGGTAAGTAGTCTATATCGATAGTCCATATTCTATGGGATTAACATGAGCAGTTAACTCATCTCAAGACTATTATGTTGTCTAAATCCAATTAGAGAGATGGCTTGTGTTGGTCATCTAAAGCAGTTTAACTCTTAAATAAAGACATAAATGTATTACCTAAAAGTGGTGATATATTGGACTAAACTAAAGTGCAATTAGCCCATTAATAAGTTCGTTTACATAGATTAATTCACATTTGACGTTCATTGTGTAATTACCTTAGTCATGAGTAATTAATTAACTCCATGTGTATAACATGTATGCTTTGACGTTCCAAAGTTTAAAGCATCTTAAATTAGTAAGCTACTGAATCAGTTCATTGGGCAGATGACATATACTTGATGAGAGCTTTACTTATAGATATCCTATCATAGGTACAATAAAGAGTTAAGGTCATACTTTTGAAAGGCACTATACGGTAGAGGCCTCAATCATTTATATGCCAAATGATAAATTATTCACATGTGGTGAACAATCATTTTCACATGGGGAGTATAATGGAACTTTAAGATAAGGTGATCAAGTAGGTGTCGACATTCCACGTGCCTGGCCTTTACAAACTTTAAACAATCTGAAGGGCCAAAGTGTGCTTGACTTAAAATATTTTGATGTTTGACATAAAGTAGTAAAGACTGTCGAATAAATTACTTATTTGACTAGTCTTGGATGGCCACCACGAAGTGGCCATAAACTTGGAGTCACCACCAATCATTTTAAGTTGACATGACCGGATGCCTATTGAAAATAATACCAAAGATTCATTGTGTTGGGTTCGAAAGTTGGTTATATATGGGGAAGCAGCAGCACCCCCACAACGCTCAAAAATTGATACCATCTAACTATATCTTACTTGAATCTCAGTTTCCTTAGTTCCATTTTTATCATTATTTAAATATAATTTCCTCTAATGCATGAAATTTTGTAAAGATACGAGTTTGGGTTTTAATGAAAATTTTATCACCTATGCACCTCGAAGAGGTGAGAAACATAGGGGTTTTTGATGAAAATGATCTCCAAATAGGTTTTTTTTTTTAAAAAATCAAATATTTCATATCTGGCATTGGAGAGATATCAACACGAGATATCATTTTGTGATTCTAAAAATAATTTTAAGGCATGAATGCTCGAGGTCCCTACAAGAGCAAATGTATTAGTAAGATAGGAAAAAAAAGCAATAAATAAAATCCACACAAAAATAAACACACAAAATACATAAAAAGAGAGATGATCGAAATGTATCTTGTAGTTGTCTTCAGTTATTGATGAATAACCAAGATGACAACGTTGAGACTTAATCGAATTCTATGGAAATTTAAGGAGAAAAAGGTTTCGATGACTCGAGAGGGAGAAAAGGTTAGATTTTTAAAGGAATATGAAGAGCAAGGTTGGAGTATCCCTTCAGAAGAGTGGGGTTAAAGTATCCTCAAAAATGAAAGTTTGATATTGGATTTGAAGTAAAAAGCAAGGTTGGAGTATCCCCTCAGAGTAGTGGGGTTAGAGTATCCCCGAAAATGGAAATTTGACATCATTTTGAGGTAAAAGCGGGGTTGGAGTATTCCCTCAAAGTAATAGGGTTAGAGTATCCCTAAAAATGAAAATTCAATGTCATTTTGATGTAAAATAGGGTTGGAGTATCCCCTCAGAGTAATAGGGTTAGAGTATCCCCAAAAATGGAAATTTTTGATGTCATTAGGAAAGGGTCATTTTTTTTTGTTAGGGGGATCTTTGAAAATCATGAGCCAAAGGTTTGGCGAAAATGTTCCTCTTTTGTTTACCCTTGATCCAAGTCTAAGGGGGTTTAGGTAATAAGAATGAGCCGAGTAGATCATGAGGCATTCGAATGCCTCAATAAAGGCGTTTAAAAAATAAGGTTAGAAATAGAGGACAAGATTGCGTCATTTCTCTTTCTGAATTAATTTCGAGCTTATCTAGAGGTCTCAGGGGGTAAACAAGGTACCATTAGAAAGATAACTAAATGAGGATTAATGTAAAAATATTCCAAAAATACTAGAAAATCACTTTTCAGGTGGAATTAATTTTTGAATTTCCACTTGACGTAACATTGGCAGCATGTATAGGGTAAAGGTATGATGGACTTTGAAAAATTAGTTTGGATTCATCCAAAATTATTAAAATACACCTAATACCTTTTTGAAAAGGGAATTTCATGAACTCCATGGGGAAAATATTCAAGGGATTCAAAAATGTTGTTTACTAGGCTGAAATAGCCCAAAAAGTAAACTGCTTGCTGGATCTAGGGTTCCTAACAACAAAGATTCAAAAAATGGTAACTATTTCATCCGAGATAATCTAAAGGTAAATAAGATATCATTGGAAAGGTAATTCAAAATCCTTCAAGCAACAAATACTAATACATTCTGGATAAATCATTTTTTATTTTTAAATAATTTTTCAAAACCA
Organism: Adansonia madagascariensis; assembly: GCA_038381835.1. Classification (NCBI taxonomy): domain Eukaryota; kingdom Viridiplantae; phylum Streptophyta; class Magnoliopsida; order Malvales; family Malvaceae; genus Adansonia; species Adansonia madagascariensis. The sequence continues at coordinate 34,191 of JBBYHL010002086.1, read as the reverse complement.
AACTACTATACTACCAGAACAAAACAGGGGAAGTGTTCAGTATTTTTGGTTTTTCATTGGGTTGAGCTCGAGCCATGGACGTTCGAACATTCGTAACCAAGTTGAGGGGTTAACATGGGTGTCACAAGTTAATTCCACAGTCCCAGAGTAGTTTGGGATGATGGAACAACCTATTGACCATGCCATCATGAGGGTGTTTGGCTAAGGACCAAGGATTCACATTTTTTTAACTAAAAGACTTCATTTCATTTTTGAAAAACCAATACTCTTATACTCATTCTTCCATGAATCTAGAATTGAGTACTTGCTTTGCCTCAAAGGTTGGAAAACCAACTTCATAAAAATCTCAAGCCCATGTTATTTTCCATGTACGAGAGATAGCATGTGCTTAACTTAGGGGATATTTTTGAAATTAGGTTTTCTAGCACTCAAGCATTCATCTCAACATAAGCAAAGTACCATAAAATGATGCAGACTATGGAGGACATATATGCACAAGCAAGGATGACATTTTTCATAGAAAATGTGACAAAAAATGCATGGAGATGATAGATGGATGGATAAACATACTTAGGATGAACATGTTTAAAAAGAGTTTGCTAAAAAAGTCACTTTTATTTCATGGAGCCTATCAAGCTTCTAAGAAAGCATAAGCATTCTTATATCATGTTAAGATGCATATTTAAACATGAGGTAAAGACATGAATATGGAAGGACCATGGCAAAAAGTATATCGGCAGAGGCTGTTATGGTGATAAAAATGCAAATGAGCATGCTTAGTTAACCAAATAGCATGAAAGCACCAAGAAGAACATCAAGATCCTGAACTACCACAAACAAAGCCACAAAAAATGCATGGGAGTCCTAGAATGGCCATGAAAGCATAAAAAAGGTTTACTAAGATGGTGTTAATGACAAAACAAAAATGACAAAGATCAAAGTAGAGGGGATATACCAAAAACTTGAACATCCCTTTTTCTTGAAGTAGTGGCTGTAGGCTTAATTTTTTCCTTCTCCTTGCTATTATTTAGCAAGAAAAGGATGAAAAGAAGTAGCTATTCGGTGGTATGGTTGATGGTGAGGCTTTTTAAGGATCAAAATGTGTGGAAAGTTAGGTTCTTAAAGGTATTCCAGTGGTGGTTTGGGGTAGCTACGGGAATAGAGTGTGGAGGTTAAGGAAGCAGTGTTTTTGGATGTATTTTTAGGGCTGAGAATGGCTAGAGGATTTATGGGGATGGGTGAAGAGTTTTTTGGGATTGCTGGAGAGTTTTTTTTTATAGCTGCAAGCCCTCTTTTATGAGATAGCTATGTCCCCCCTTTATCTTTATGCTCAGCCAATGGCTTTAGGAGACAAACCAAGGGTATTGTTGGGTTTTCTTCTTTGCCCAAGGAGACATTTAGGTAACATGCTCAGTCTACCTCCCCATTGCTATTGGTTTTGCCATGGTGAGAAAGTAATCAGAAAGGCTACAATAGCCTTCTAACTGCTGATATGCCTGCCATCCTTTTTACCACCATATCTCTTGTGAAAGTGGCCTTTGGTATTGGTTGCTTGGGCCCTAAACTTGTTTAAATCTGGTCATTGGGCCAAAGCCAAGTTTTGCGATGCTTTATTATGATTTCTTGGTGCTAAAAACATGTTTGAATTGGATTTTCGAAGGTTGAAAAATGGTTTGAGCAAGGCAAAATGCTTTACTATATCCATACAAAGCATGTTGTATTGATACACAAGGTAATTTTTTCTTGAGTATCAATACAAGGAGGTGTGTATCGATACTAAGAACAAAAAAGTTTCTAGTCTCGAGACTTTAGAGCCCTATATCGATACTCCATGGACTTGTATCGATTCTCATGCTTATGCATCGATACATTTCACCAAAAATCATAACTTTAGCTACTGCCAAGACTTGTATCGATACAATCATATTAGGTATCGATACCAAACCCTCATGACCAATACTTCACATGGAAATTCAAAATTTTGGTAGCATGAAAGCCTTGTGGCAGTGTTTAAACTCCTATATGACTCGTGCATACCTTAGGTTCCTCAAGTTGTCTTATTTTGGTCAGAAAGAGATGAAAATTGGCTCGCGTACTTAACTGAATGACTCTAATGACAGCCTAAAAATAACCTTTAATGCCTCGTTTTTGCATTTTTCTTAAGATAGTCCATAGGCATTTTAGACCTTCCCTAAACAAACTTTATCGCCAAGCGACGATCGTCCCCCAGCTTTATTTCTATTTTTTTATTTTGTCACCTTTACCTAACTCCTAAGATACAAAAAATTGGTCCGGATAAAATGGGGTGTCTACAGCTGCCTCTCTTTGACCATTGCTAAGTATTAGGAATAGGGCAAAGATAAATAGACACCATTTTGTTTGGGCAGTGTATTAGGCTATTTTTTTGAGTGGGAAAAAAAGGTGTGCTGCTTTTTAAGGACTAAAAGAAAAAAGTGCCCCTAGCTTGTGTGGGCTTAAAAGAAAAAGAAAATGCATCTTGCTCTTCGAGGACTAAAACAAAAGGGGTTCCACCAGCTTGTGTGGGCTTAAAAGAAAATGTGTCCTACTCTTTGAGGACTAAAATGAAAGGAAAGGTCCTACTCTTTGAGGACAAAGAAGGAAAATGTCCTACTTTTTAAGGATAAAGAAAGGAAACGTCCTACTCTTTGAGGACAAGAAAAAAAAATGTCCCGCTCTTCGAGGATCAAAAAGAAAGAAAATGTCCTACTCTTTAAGGACAAGAAAAGGAGATATCTTACTCTTTAAGGACAAAAAAAAAACATCCTGCTCTTTGAGGATAAAAAAAATGTCCTACTTTTTGAGGATATAGAAAAGAAAAGGTCCTGCTCTCTGAGGACAAAGAAAGAAAAGGTCCTACTCTTTGAGGATAAAGAAAAGAAAACATCCTACTCTTTGAGGACAAAGAAAAAAAATGTCTCACTCTTTAAGGACAAAGAAAGAAAATGTCCTGATCTTTAAGGATAAAAAAAAAGAAACATCTTGCTCTTTGAGGACAAAAAAAAGAAAAGGTCCTACTCTTTGAGGACAAAGAAAGAAAAGGTCCTGGTCTTTGAGGACAAAGAGAAGAAAAAGTCCTGCTCTTTAAGGACAAAGAAAGAAAATGTGCTACTCTTTGAGGATAAAGAAAAAAAACATCCTGCTCTTCGAGGACAAAGGAAGGAAATGTCCTACTTTTTAAGGACAAAAAAAAGAAAAAGTCCTGCTCTTTAAGGACAAAGAAAGAAAATGCGTTACTCTTTAAGGACAGGAAAAGGAAACGTCCTACTCTTTGAGGACAAAAAAAAGGGTCATGCTCTTTAAGGACAAAAAAATGAAAACGTCCTGTTCTTTGAGGACAAAGAAAGAAAACATCTTACTCTTTGAGGATAAAGAAAGAAAAGGTCTTGCTCTTTGAGGATAGAAAAAGGAAAGGTCCTATTCTTTAAGGACAAAGAAAGAAAAGGTCCTACCTTTGAGGATAGGAAAAGGAAACGTCCTGCTCTTTGAGGACAAAGAAAAGAAAAGGCCCTGCTCTTTGAGGATAAAGAAACAAAATGTCCTGCTCTTTAAAGACTTGAAAAGGAAATGTCTTGCTTTCTGAGGGCAAAAAATGTCTTGGTCTTTGAGGACAAAAAAAGGAAACATCTTGCTCTTTAAGGACAAAGAAAAAAAATATCTTGATGTTGAGATTAGATACTTTTCTTGGGCAATTTTTAATAAGCTTGTGATGTCAAAGGTACTTTCCCAAGATTTTTTTAGGTTTTTGGAAACAAAAAATTGCACCTTATGCTCTTTACTAATTTGCCCTTTTTATAAGGATTGGTATCTAAAAAATGTTAAATCTTGTACAATGCATGAGAATGCGTATACATGTGTAAATGATGCAAAAGTGGTGTTTCCAAAGGCATAATCTATCAATTTTGGATTATTCTCACATATGATAAGGTGGCTTCTTGTCTTGATGACCAATGATGACAATAAGAGGATTGTGAAATTGGATAATTCATGTTGGAAGGCTCTAGCTATAAAGAGTTCATTAGCAAGTATTAGTGGTGCTTTTTTGCTAATTCTAACTCTAAAGAGCCTCTTTGACTGTTCAAATATGTTAAACCCTGGTTATTTGGGTGCCAATTGAAGCAGTATTTTATCCTTTCTTCTTCATGATAAGCTTTTCTAGAGGTAGAGTTTGAACACTTCTCAGGATACAAGATCAAAGAAGGTGGGACCAACCATGGCCCTAAAGTTTATTTTTGGTCTTTAGACCTAACAAAAATTCTTGTAAAGTTTAATTTTTCCAAGCAATGCTATGAAATCCTGTTATCAATTTTATTTATTTATCAAGCATTATCAATTAAATGATAAACATGATGCAACATTGAATGTAGGGTTACAAAAAGGTTTTGCGAGAAATTAAACAATTGTATTCTTATTCGATTAAAAAATTTTGAAATACGAAAGAGCCAAAAAAAGTTTTTTTGATCGATTGGCTTCGATGCTGATGACATAAATTTTCCACTGAGTGTTTTCAGAGACTTTCTCTCAAGCAAATGATCCTTGTGGTATTGGCCAAATCATAAGAAGATTCTTCAGATTGCCCCATGATGGGATTGAGGCCTTAAAGTTGGTTAGTTTTCATTTTCCAAAGTGTAGCTGTGGATGAGGTTTGATCAACATTGAATGGATACGTTAAGTTATAATTTGGTGTTTTGGTCAAAGTTATGAATATAGGGAAGATTGGTTTTAGGCTCATGATGGTTTGGGCTTGACTGGGTTTAAATGGGTTCGATTACTTAAGCCGCTGTTTTGGGTTTTCGACTTAAGTTATTTTTTTCTCTTTTTTTTCTTTGTTCTTTATTGTTTTTGTTTTTTTTTTGGAGAATGGTAGGTGAAGGACTAATAGAATACCCTTTCGAGTTTTCATCCTAAAGTCCTTTTAGGCATAGTATTTTTTTTACGAAATCAGAGTTTACAGGGTTAGGTAGGTCATTGCCATCCATTTTGGTTAAGATTAAAGCTCTTTCAAAGAATACACGCTTCAACATGTATGGTCTTTCCTAATTTGGAGTCCATTTTCTGTGAACATCTTTATGGATTAAGAGAATTTGCTTAAGCACCAAGTCATCTTCTCAGAACTGATGAGGATAGACCTTTTTGTCATAGGCTCTCATCATGCGCTTTTAATACCTCTGCCCATGACAGATGGCTTTGATTCTATTCTCTTTGATAAGATTAAGTTGCTTAAACTAACCCATTCAACCTCTTCAAGTTGTGCTTCCATCAAGACTTTGAGTGATGGGATTTCTATCTCGATGGGTAGATCGACTTCCATGCCATAGATTAAGGAAAACGGTGTAACACCCGTAGAAGTTCATTCTATTGAGTAACTTTTCATGCTAATCCTTATATGTCTCAGCCATCTTTTCGATTATCTTTTTGAAATTCTTGTTCACTGCTTCCACTGCCCCATTTATTTTTGGACGATATGGGATGGAATTTTGATGCTGAATTTTGAACTGAAAGCAGATTGCTTGCATTATCTTGTTTTTTAGGTTACGTGCATTATCAATAATGATTTATTTGGGAAAACCACATCTATAGATAATGTCCTATTTCATAAATTTAAACACGATAGATCTGGTGATGTTGGCATAAGAAGCTGCTCTACACATTTAGTGAAATAATCGATCGTGACCAAAATAAAGCGATGCCCATTATAAGCCTTAGGGGTAATCGATCTAATCATGTCCATACCCCAAACAGAGAAGGCCATGGAACTATCATAACATGTAAAGGTATAGGTGGGACATGAATCTCGTTCGCATAGATTTTGCATTTGTGGCATTTATAGGCATAGTTGATGCAATCCCTTTCTAGAGTCAACCAGTAGTAGCCTGATCGCATGACTTATTTCACCATTTGGTGTCTATTAGCATGCATACCATAGATCCCTTCATGGATTCCTCGACGATTCTTTTGGCTTTTAAGGCATCGATGCACCGAAGTAATAGCTGGTCCCAACTCTTATTGTATAGCGCTCCACATCCAAAATGAAGTTTGCAACCATTCTTTTTATGGTTCTTTTATCATTTTCAGTGACATGATCCAAGTATTGTTGATTTTTGATATACTGAAGGATGTCCTGATACTAGAGCAAACCATTTTTTTTCCTCGATATTCTAGCAATATGCCAATGTTGAATGAATGCTCGTATGAATAGGGGAACGTCTAACTCTCGATTGACCTTAAACATGGATGATAAAGTGGCTAAAGCATCAGCAATTTCATTCTCTTCCCAAGGCAAATATCGGAAGCTAACATCATCAAATTCTTTTTTCAGTTCTAATATTAAACTTTTATAATGAGTTAGTTTAGCATGACGTGTCTGCCATTCCCCTTTTAATTGGTAAATGACAAGGGCTGAGTCTCCAAAAACTCATAAGGTTCAGATGCCCTTTTCAATGGGGGCTTGGAGTCCCATGATGTAAGCCTCATATTTAGCTATATTGTTAGTGCAGTCGAAGCTTAATCTCACAGTGAAAGAATAATGGCTTCCCTCAGGTGAGATTAAAATTGCCCCAATTCCATGCCTTAATGCATTTGAAGCACCATCGAAAAATATTTTCCAAGGTGAATACTATCGATTGCATCTCTTACCTAGGATATGCATATTAGGTCTTCATCAGGGTTAGAAGTTTAAAGGTTGATAATCATCCGTTGCTCGACTAGCCAAGAAATCTGCGATTGTACTACACTTGATGGCCCTTTGATTCACATATATAATATTATATTCAGAAAGTAGGACTTGCCACCTAGCCAATCTCCCTGATAATGTGGGGCCTTCACATAAGTATTTGATGGGATCCAGTTTGGCGATTAACCACGTGGTGTGGTATAACATATATTGTCTTAACCTCCTGGCTATCTAGACTAGAGCGCAATATAGCTTTCCTACTATCAAGTAGTTATTTTCACATTCTGTGAACTGCTTGCTTAAATAGTAGATAGTCTATTCTTTCTTTCCCAAATCATCATGCTGGCCTAATACACAGCCTATCAAACTATCAAAAACTAATAGATATAAAATTAGAGGTCTACCTGAGATTAGGGGTACAAGCATTAGAGGGCTTGAAAGGTATTCCTTTACTTTATCAAAGGCTTCTTGACATTCTCTATTCCATTCTCCAAGATTCTGTTTACAAAGTAACCGAAAGATTGGGTCATGTTTGTCGGTCAATTAAGATATAAATCAAGCTATATAGTTTAATCATCCAAAAAACTTCTCACCTCTTTTAGGGTTTGAGGCAGTGAAAGGCTTTGAATGGCTCGAACCTTGTCGAGGTCCACTTTTATTCCTTTTTCACTCACAATGAAGCCCAATAACTTGCTGGATGTGACACCAAATTTGCATTTGGCTGGGTTTAACTTGAGCTGATATTTTCAAAGGCATTTGAAGAGCTTTCGCAAGTAAGCTACATGTTCATTCTCTCTGGGTGACTTGGCGATCATGTCATCCATATAAACTTTGATCTCTTTATGCATAAAGTCAAGAAACAATGTCACCATTGCCTTTCGATAAGTTGCTAGCAAAATGTTTGCCACATGGTCATGAAGGTAGTTTTTTCCATGTCTTCGGTCGCCATTTTGATTTGGTTGTATCTCAAAAATCCATCCATGAAAGAAAAAAATGCATTTTTGGTAGTGTTGTTTACTAGGATACCGATATGGGGCAAAAAAAGTTGTCTTTTGGACTAGCTCAATTCCAATCCTTATAATCCATACATATTCGTACCTTACCATCTTTCTTAGAAACTGGGACTATATTGGCCACCCACTCAAGGTATTTGGCGACTTTAAGAAATCCTACTTTAAATTGTTTCTTGACTTCTTCTTTGATCTTTAGTAGCATCTTGGGTTTCATCCTCTTAAGGTTTTGCTGTACAGGTTTACATTTGGGTTTGAGAGGAAGTTTATGGAATATGATGTCAGTATTCAACCTAGGCATATCCTGGTAAGACCAGGCAAACACATCTTGAAACTCTTGGAGAAGGCTTATCAATTGGTTTTGGGTTGATGGTTTTATAAAGGTTCTAATTTTGACTTTTTTTTGTCTTTTTTTACCTTAAGGTTTATAGTTTCGATGGGTTCTTTGTGAGGTAAAATTTATTTTTTTCTTATTCAATCAGTCTAAGCAGATCTAGGGGTACGGGGTCCTCCTTAGAATCTTCTTCATACTTAACCCCACCAGCATAGATTGCTTGCTCAAAGTCGATTTCCTGAGTCTCAATGCAGATATTCATTTCATTTTCATTCGAATACTTGAAAATGTGAAAAAAACAATATAGGCAAAAAGATATGCGAAGAGAGTTGAAAATGGACACGATGAATGAAATGCATAATGCTCTATCATTTTTGTTGATAATAATTAATAAAAGATGCCCATACAAAGGGTTCTACAATGTTTTTGGGCAAAATCATATGGGTTTGGTTCATGGCATTACTTTGAAAAAGTTTTAAAAAATACAGGGATTTTTGTCAGTCTAGACACTTAGAATAAACTCTGGAGGGCATAAGTCGATCTCTTTACCTATTACTAATGGCTCTTCAATTACATTAATGGAGAAATCCCCAAAAGTTTTCCTTAACACAAGCATGATGTTTGTTAAGCTAGTGTTCAGATATCCACTTGAGTGAAAGTTCTTACGCAATGGCGAAAATGCCATAGCTTCATGTCCCATGCCTTGTCCCAATAGACGTGCTATTCTTTTTTCCTGATTCTTCTGGGCTTATTTCTTTTTCTATTGTGCATTGGGTTTAAATCCCACTCTTCTCTTGTCAGTTTGATGGGTCACCTTTAGAGCTTTAGCAACTCTTTGAAGGCATCTTCTAAGCCTTTTTTTAGCTAGAGCACCTTTGTCGACTATTAGTTTCAAGCTCATTTATGTGCTTCCTGACAGATGAGGCTTAATCATTAGTAATCCCTCCTTAACATAGGTGGCATTGATGAACTCAAATGATTGAAAAGAAGGTTTTAGAATGCCCTCATCAGGTTCAACATATAAAGTATCGATCGAGGTGGCACCAATGATATCTTCTTCTCCCCTAATACTAACAACTTTGTTTTCAATTACAAACTTTAATTTTTAGTACAAGGACAATGGAACTGCTCTTGCAAAATGGATCCACGACCTTCCCAAAAGGCAATTATATGATGGACCAATGTCCATCATATGAAAGTCAACCTCATAAGTACATGGGCCTATTTGGAGTGGGATAGTGATGTTCCCCACAATGCTTCTGCCGGTTCTGTTAAATGCCTACATGATTGTTTGACTGTTTCAAATATGAGACGCATTAATAGAGAGCTTATTTAGGCATGACATAGGCATTACATTCAAAGCTGACCCATTATCGATGAGCACCCTGGGTAATATGCTCCCTTTACATTATGTGGTGATGTGAAAGGCTTTATGATTTCCTCTTCCTCCTTGTGGAATCTTGTCATCGCTAAAGGATATGTAATTGTCAGCCATTATATTGTTCACTAGATGATCTAGCTAGCCTATAGAAATATCGGGAGAGACATAGCCTTGTTCAAAACTTTTAGGAGTGCATTTTTATGAGCTTCAAAGTTTAACAAAAGTGATAGCACAAATATTTTGGTAGGTTGCTTATTTAGCTGATCCATGATACTATATTCACTATGTTTGATGAACTTAAGAAACTCCATTACTTCTTTCTCACTTATCGATTCTTTGGTAACTTTTGAATTTGACCCTTAAGTTACAGACTTGAGTGTTTAAAGATTCTATCTAGTGTTTTCTTGCTAAGCTTTATCTCTTAAGGTTAGCGGTGCATAACACCTACCACTCTGAGTCAAGTGGCTTACCCTTGAAAGATCAATGTTTAAGGCTAGTTGATAAGATTCCCTGATAATTAAGGTTTTACTCTCATAGTTCCAAGGAATAGCCTTGTTGTCTTCGTAGAGGAATAGAGATGGTAGTTGAATAACCATCCTTGGTGCAGATGGAATAAGAGCGACTTGAGGATGCGATCAATTACCATACAAGATTAATGGTCTTCTGATGCCATAAGAGGGATTATCCCCGTCCTCTTCTATGGTGTTGATGGATGGAAGTGCATATGCGGGTTGATTAGTCAATGTTTGCTTCTTATCATAAAATTTGATGCTGCTTTCCTTCATTATTCTTTGGACCATGGCACGAAACTCTTTACACATTTAAAAGGTATGACCATATATTGTATGGAAATTATAAAAGTTGCTAACTCCTTCCTCTTTCTTGTTGACCTCATTAACTAACTTGGCCTTTACCAAAATCTGACAAACTGTGCTCATTGACATTTTGAGCTCTTCCATAATTTTTATTATCTCATAATCTTGCTCAGCAATGAACCTTTTTAGGTTCGCTTTTACATGGGTTTGAGATGAATTGGCTCATTTGTCGAACTTTGACTGTTGTGTTATTTTGACTTTTTCTTTCCTCTTACCCCTGTTTGATTCTCTTTTTAAAGCCTTATCCATCATCCCATAAAGTATGACAATGTTCATAAAACTTTTAAGGGTTCTTTTTGCCACTTTTTCATAGTATGATGACTATAGTGTGCCAATGAACCTGACTAATTCCTTCTTTGTCAATAGTGGTTGAATTTGGGTAGCCTTTTCCATCCACCTAGAAGTGCAATGCCAAAAACTTTCATTTGGCCACTCTCCATGCTTATAATAGAAAGACAGATCAGAATGCCATCGCCATTTGTTTTCTCCTTTTCGATGACATTAACAGATGGATAAGTTGGTTCATGACATTCCTCATAGAATTCTATCTCATATTGGTCTATCATTCTTTAGACCATTTTCAATAACAACGAACATTGCTGTAAATCGTGCTTTTGAGTATAGTAGTAGTAAGAGAACTTCATGAATTCCTTTCTTGGGTTCATTATCCCAACCTCTCTGAATGCTTGACATACTCTACTCATTGGCGTTTAGAACTCTCTAACATCTCTTTTGATCCAATAGCCTTTCCCATCAGTCATGACATTTACCCTCAGTTTAGCATGATTAAAGAGTGGGTTAGCCCCAACATTTGGTTTGGGCCCTTGCTCTATTTGATTATGCCTCTTTTCAGGACGCTTTGCACCTTTCTCTTGAATAAGGTACAATTCTCAATTGAGTGACCCTATGCTCCAGCATGGTATTCACAATATGCATTCACATCATACCAGTTGGGGCATGGTAAAGATTTTTGGTCTAAGAATACTAGGGCATCCAATCAGCCAGCTAATAAGTGATTGTAGATCTCTTTATATGAGTATGGTAAAGGGTTAAAATGTTCCCTTTCTCGAGGTGTTTGATGATTACTTGGGGCTCTGGCATTATTCGTGCTGCAAGGTTACATGCTTGGAGGAGTGTTTTGAACAAGATTTGGTGTGAGGGTAATTGCTGGAGCAATCCTAGTAGAGTGAACTGCTGATGTCATTTGGCAGGGGCTAAAACTTGAATACAACATACTTAGGGCATATACCCCTTGAGTTGAGCCTAGATTTTGAATGAACTTTGCGATGCTGCAACTGGCAGTGTTTACTTCTTTTTCCTTTCTTTTACTTTTTAGTTTCTTAATTAACCTAGATGATTCTCCCATAGATTTTTTCCATTTTTGATGGCATTATCAATCATCTCTGTTGATATGACCATATCAGCAAAATTTTTCATGGCATTTCCCACCAACTTCTCATAGTAAAGAGTTTTCAAAGTGCCGACGAACATAAAAGTCATTTCTCTTTCAATTAATAGAGGCTGTACGTAAGCTGCCTCTTTCCTCTATCTTTGGGCGTATTACCTAAAAATCTCAGAGGCTTTCTTCTCCATGTTCATGAGGGAGAGGTGATCTGGGGCCTAGTTAGATACGTGCTTATATTGGTCATGGAATGCATAAGCCAGATCTATCCATGTTTGAATTCTTATAGGTTCTAGCCCTATATACCATCAGAGAGCTACCCTAGTTAAACTATCTTGGAAGCAGTGGATTACCAATTTTTCATTTTCCTCATACCTGATCATTTTACGACAATGTATCTGAAGATGGGTAATGGGATCTATGGTCCCATTATATTTTTTAAACTCTGGCACCTTAAATTTGTGCGAAATAATGAGACTAGAGACAAGTCCTAGAGCCTTCGTGTCTACAATTTCAAATTTATCACTTTCCTCGATAGCTCGAAGATGTTTCTTTAGAGATTGGCATTTGTTTAGGTCTTCATCATTTTTCAAAGACCTTTTTACCTTTTATTGTTCTGCTTGTTCATCAAGATCTGGTAGGTATAGTGGGCGAAGGGCCTTGAACTAAATGTGGTGTTGTTACAGGATTAAGATAAATGAATGGTTGAGTTGACAGAATTCTCACTGCTAAGGGATACTGTTCATACACATTAGTAGCCTTGGTACCACCATTCAAAGTACTCTCAGGGTTGGCTGGTCCTTTAACAATGTCGATGGTGCTTGTTTGTCCTTTATCCTTTAAAGCTTTGGACAACAGTTTTGTCAATTTCGCCATTTGAGATTGAAGTTCTTCATTCCTATGAGCTACTTATTCTTGAGATATTCTATACATGAGTTCTAGACACCTAATGCGGGACTGATCATCATTCTCCATGGCTTTACAGTAGGTACGAGTGTTATAACAATGGCAAGCTGAAGATTTCATGTTTTGGGACACCTTCACTTTAGATTATTGATGGATTAGACCTTTGGAATGTGTCATGACATGACATAAAGATGGATATGAATTCATGAAGAAGAAAAACAATTATGTTATTAATGCAAAGCAGAAAAAGAATAATTATTATTTATGCAGATGCAAAAGGGATAATTGGATTAGGAAATAGCTCCACCAATAGCATCTTTCATTGAAGAACCAAAGTCTTGAATACATATGATTACATTTGAAAATGTTTGACATGGTTACATTGCTTGATTACATGGTCCAAGAAATACAACAATTCTTGCTCGTGAGCTCCAATGGGTAAGATGCTATATGCTCGAGATCGACTACGTCCATCATATATTCAACCTTCAATTAAGCTATCTGAATTTGTTCAGTGAGATGGCGATGATAAATCTAATAATTTTGGCATGCTTGATCAACTACCTGTCACTATTCTTGCTCCTGCCGTTTTGAGGCCGGTATCAATTCATCCATCTAGTTTTGGCAAGCTTGCAAGGACTGCTCTAAGCCTTGAACCCTGACTGTTAACGTCTCACTTTCAACTTGATTTGCTTTCAAATCTTAAACTCGAGCTTCTAACCTTACATTTCTTTTTTGATAAGTTGATGCGAGGGTTTGAGCTCTAACAAGCTTCTCTTTACTATTTTTAGCTACTTCTTTCCACTGATGTAGTTTTTTTTAGGGTGGCAATTTTTGCTCTCCACTCGATTAAAGACCTACCTTGGTGCCATGATTTGTTTGCTTTACTAACAACCACATAGTCTTTCTTTAGACTCTTGAGATCTTCTTTGAGATGTCTCTTCTCTTTATCAGCTCGTTTTACGTCACCTTCACATGGATAAAGGTCCATTTCCAATTGACTCTTTTCTTCTTTTAAGAGGGTAATTTCCTTGGTAAGGGTTATCTTTTCTCATTAAAATTCCTGTCTAAATAGTTTAATTTTAGAAGGGAATTCTTCATCTACAGATAAAACAGTGGACAAAAGTCAGGTATCATTGATGCGATGTATCTTCCATTCATTATAGCCTAGGGTCACACTGCTTCCTTTCCAGTATCTTTCCATGTAATGAGTTTGTCTCCAAGCATGGAAGGCTAACTGAATTCTTGACTTATAATCTGGCCTGCCATATTCAAGGTCACATGCCTCTAAGTCTTGAATAAAGGGGATAAATTGCCAACACAAAAGTTATCAGAGGACTAGAATAGGTGCATAACTGGTACTTCCCCATAAACCAATAAGTGGCACATAATTGTAATCCCTACATCTATACATGATGGTTTACGATGAAAACTAAGTAGCCTTCCATGTCACTTCATCCCCGTTGAGATTCTAAAATTTTTAGATCCATTGTTCCGCAGACTTTTTGTGAAGCCATTCCTTCTCGAGGACTTTGGAGATAGGATTGAAGACGGGGAAGTAATTGTATAGCCTCTTCTCTTCTTTTGGGCAAAGATGGCTAACAAGTTATAGGTGAAACATAGGTGCACAACCAATGAAATGTCTTGTCCCCATTTTCTTGCAAAAATTAAGGGTTTAGATGGTTTCAGTGATGATGCAGGCGCTGGGTCAATGTTGCAACATAATCAAGAAATGAGATCTACCACCATCGCTTCGACATAACTTAGCATCTTTGGGACAATGAATAGGCCATATGTCTCCAAAATGAATATATCTTGCATTTTTTGAACGTCGGTGGTATTTGCCATTGCCTCTTTCAAACTAGCCCATGAAATGCACTCGTCATTTTCCTTCTTCTTGATGTGACCTTCAATCCAAGTCTCGGGTGCACTGAGAATTTGGGCCAATCTTTTCTTAAAAGTTAAGGGTTTAATGCCTTGCAATATATTCTATCAGTCTTGGCCTTCTCGATGTTGAGTAGCGAGGTATATTCCTCTACTGTGGGGCTCAAATCCTTATCGTTAAAGGTAAAGCATCGATATACGGGGTTCCAAAATTGGGAAGCAGCTGCAGCAAAATAACATCCAAATAGACCTAGAGTAAGAGAGCAATGTCCCTGTATCTATTTGTGAATGATTCCTTGTTGGTATTATCCTAACTGGTCCATATATATTTCAGATCTTACCAGTCGTTCTAGTGATACCCTATTTTGATCTTTTCATGCACTGTCGAGATATACCTGGGTTTTAGGATGTCCCTATCTTTATATTGTTGTTGCTCAGACCATGCTTGAACTTTTTCAAAAGATTTCAACTCTGAGATGAACTATTGCTCCATGACGACACCTTTTGGTGAATACTACACCATTAGCCCATTGTCCCATGGCAATAATAATAATGAAATGATGCATGATGCAAAAGAGAACAAAAAGAGATGATAAGTTAACAGCTATGCGAAGAAATAAGCACACAAAAGAACAAAAGCAATAAAATGAAAATGCCACATAAAAGTTTACCCCAAGAATAGATGATATGATGCATAAAGGCGAGCATAACAATTGAACAGCATCATAGCATATTTAAGCTAAGATTGCCTTTACACGTGATGATGTAATACCATATAAAGACAGGCCTAACCAAACAAGTGGTGACGTTCATTCATCAATAACTATGTTAAGTCATTAATATGGTGACTTATTTTGGTTAGATTATGAACTTTTAGCATCGTAGGTGTGAACATTCACTCGTCATTACCTACTTGCAAAAGGGTGAGCCATAGAACATTTTAGCATACCCTAAAAAAATTATTAAAAAAATGATAAAAGTGAGCAAAGATGTTCGCCTATTATCGCTTGTATAATATGGTATATAAGAGTAAAGGTAAGAAGTGTTTCCCCGAGTGACCCTATTCTTTAGGTTATTTTATCAGCATTCTAGTATGGTTTAACATGATTTGGCTCGTAGAGCTCACTATATGAGTTTAAGTAGATGCCTAAATAGGTATCCGAATCACTCCTTCATCCGGTAAGGATAGCCAAGGCACCCTAATCTTGGGCTCATCGCGGGTTTGGTGGAATGAGTTCGACCCAATGGATGTATTTCCTTATGCAAATGCAAAGGGTTACTCATAAGAGACATAGATAATTTACATCCCGAAAGGTCTTGCCATGCCTATGCGGAGGGTTACTTATCAAGGCAGATGGCTTACTTTCTCCTAATAATTAGATTCCTAACCTCACCATAGTGTTTAGTGGGAATCTAGTGCAAAATAAAAGTGCACGGTATGTGTCGGGAAAACTATCAAACCTTTTCATTCTACTCTATATTACCATACTTATTCAAATCAACATTTATTTGAAAAAAAGGTGATCCCTAAAAGAATCACAAAATAAAGGCATAAAAAGTAAAAGATTAGAAGGCAAAAAAAAAAGAAAGGGAATTATATCTAAATAATTATGGAAACTGAAAAACCAGGGACTAAGCAAGACATAGCTAGTCATAGGCCTAACTTTCTAAGTTTTTCCCCAATGGAGTCACCAAGCTGTCGATGTTCCACGTGTTCAGCCTTTACGAACTTTGAATGATCCGAAAGGCAAAAGCGCACTCGACTTAAAAAATTTTGATGTTTGACATGAAGGAATAAAAGGTTGTCAGATGAATTGCTCATCTGCCTAGTCTTGGATGGCCACCACGAAGTGGCCATAAACTTGGAGTTGCCACCGATTATTTTAAGTTAGGCATGATCGGATGCACATTGAAAACAATACCAGAGATTCATTGTTTTGGGTCTGGGAGTTGATTACAAGTGGGAAAGGATTAGCACCCCCACAACGCCCGAAATTCGGTACCATTTAATTATATCTTACTTGAATCTTGGTTTCCTCAGTTCTATTTTTATCATTATTTAAATATAATTCCCTCTAAAGCATGAAATTTTGTAAAGATAGGAGTCCAGGTTTCAATGAAAAATTTTATCACTTATGCACCTTAGAGAGGTGAGAAACATAGGGGTTTTTAATGAATATGATCTTCGGATAGGGTTTTTTAAAAAATAAAATATTTCATGTTCGGCACTGGAGAGATATCGACATGAGATATTGTTTTATGATTCTGAATATAATTTTTAAAGCATGAATGCTCAAGGTCCTTGCAAGAGGAAATGTATTAGTAAGATAGGAAAGAAAGCAATAAATAAATCCACACAAAAATAAACACACAAAATACATAAAAATGAGGGATGATCGAAATGTATCTCATAGTTGTCTTCAATTATTGATGAATAACTGAGATACAATGTTGAGACTTAATCGAATTCGGTCAAATTTGAGGAGAAAAAGGTTTTGATGACTTGAAAGGGAGAAAAGCTTAGATTTTTAAAAGAATATGAAAAGCGGGGTTAAAGTATCCCCTTAGAAGAGTAGGGTTAGAGTATCCCCAAAAATGGAAGTTTGATATTGGATTTGAAGTAAAAAGCGGGGTTAGAATATCCCCTCAGAGTAGTAGGGTTGGAGTATCCTCGAAAATGATAATTTAACATCATTTTAAGGTAAAAACGAGTTAGAGTATCCCTAAAAATGAAAATTTGATATCAGTTTGAGGTAAAAATGGGGTTAGAGTATCCTCTTAAAGTAATAGGGTTGAGTATCCCCAAAAATGGAAATTTTTAATGTCATTAGGAAAGGGTCATTTTTTTTTAGATAGGGAGATCTTTGAAAATCAGGAGCCAAAGGTTTGGCTAAAACATTCCTCTTTTGTTTAGCCATGATCCTAGTCTAGGGGGGTTTAGGTAATGGGAATGAGCCGAGTAGATCATAAGGCATTCGAACGCCTCAACAAAAGCGTTTCAAAAATTGGATTAGAAACAAATGACAGTGTTGCATCATTTCTCTTTCTAAATTTATTTTGTGCTTATCCGAAGGTCCCAAGGGGTAAATGAGGTACTATTGGAAAGATAACTCGATGAGGTTTAATGTAAAAATATTCTAAAAATCACTAGAAAAATCACTTTCTAGGCAGAATTAATTTTTGAAATTCAATTTGACTCAACACTAGTAGCATGTACAAGGTAAAGGTATGATGGAATTTGAAAAATTAGTTTAGATTCATCCAAAATTATTAAAATGCAGATAATACCTTTCTGAAAAGGGAATTTCATGAACGCCATGAGAAACATATTCATGGGATTCAAAAATGTTGTTTGCTGGGCCGAAATAGCCCAAACAGTAAACTGCTCATTGGATCACGGGTTTCGGATAGTGGAGATTCAAAAAATGGTAACTATTTCATCCAAGATGATCTGTAGGTAAATGAGATATTGTTGGAAAGGTAATTCAAAATCCTTTAAAGGAAAAATACCAATACATTCTGAATAAATCATTTTTTATTTTTAAATAATTTTTAAAAACCAAACCACTGTGCTGCCAAAATAAAACAAGGGAGGTGTTCGATATTTTTGGTTTTTCATTAGGTTGAGCTCGGGCCATGGACATTCAAACATCCATAACCAAGATGAGGTGTTGACATGGGTGTCACAAGTTCATTCCACTATCCCGAAGTAGTTTGGGATGATGGAATAACCCGTTGGCCATGCCATGATGAAGGTGTTTGGCTAAGGACCAAGGATTCACATTTTTTTAACTAAAAACTTCATTTCATTTTTGAAAAACTAGTACTCTTATACTCATTCTCCCATGAATCCAGAATTGAATACTTGCTTTGCCTCTAAGGTTGGAAAACTAACTTCATAAGAATCTTAAGCCCATGTTATTCTCTATGTATGGGAAATAACATGTGCTTAACTTAAGGGATATTTTTGAAATCAGGTTTTCTAGCACTCAAGCATGCACCTCAACACAAGCAAAGTACCACAAAATGATGCAAACTATGGAGGACATATATGTACAAGCAAGGATGACATTTTTCACAAAAAAGATGATAAAAATGCATGGAGATGATAGATAGATGCATGAACATACTTAGGGTGAACATGTTTAAAAAGAGTTTGCTAAAAAAGTCATTTTTATTTCATGGAGCCTATCAAGCTTCTAGGAAATGCATGGGCATATTTATATCATGTTAAGATGCATATTTAAACATGAGATAAAGATATGAATATGGAAGGAACATGGTAAGAAGTATATGGACAGAGGCTGTTATGATGATGAAAATGCAAAGGAGCATGCTTAGTTGACCACAGCATGAAGGCACCAAGAATAACATCAAGATCCTAAACTACCATAACCAAAGCCATAAAAAATGCATGGGAGTCCTAGGATGGCCATGAAAGCATAAAAAGGGTTTACTAAGATGATGTTAATGACCAAACAGAAACTACAAAGAATAAGGTAGAGGGGATATACCAAAAACTTGAACATCCCTTTTTCTTAAAGTAGTGGCTGGACGCTTAATTTCTCCTTCTCCTTGCTATTATTTAGCAAGAAAAGGATGAAAGGAAGTAGTTTTTTGGTGGTATGGTTAATGGTAAGGCTTTTTAAGGATCATAATTTTTTGGAAAGTTAGGTTCTTAAAGGTTTTCCAGTGGTGGTTTGGGGTAGCTACGAGAATAGAGTATGGAGGTCAATGAAACAATGTTTTTGAAAGTGTTTTTGGGGCTGAGAATGGCTAAAGGATTTGTGGGGATGGGTGAATAGTTTTCTAGGATTGCTGAAGAGTTTTTTTTTTTTTGCTAGGAGCCTTTTTTTCTGAGATAGCTATGTCCCCCCTTTATCTTCATGCTCAACCAATGGCTTTGAGAGATAAACCAAGGGTATTGTTAGGTTTTCTTCTCTGCCCAGGGAGACATCTAGGTAATATCCTCAGTTAGCCTCCCCATTACTATTGGTTCTGCCCTGCTAAGAAAGTAATTAGAAAGGTTGCAATAGCCTCCCAACTGCTCTTTACCACTATATCTCTTATGAAAGTGACCTTTGGCATTGGATGCTTGGGCCCTAAACTTGTTTAAATCTATTCATTGGCCCAAAGCCAAGGTTTGTAATGCTTTATGATGGTTTCTTAGTGCCAAAAACATGTTTGAATTAGATTTTTGAAGGTTGAAAAATGGTCTGAGCAAGGCAAAATGCCTTACTATATCGATACAAAGCATGTTGTAATTTTTTCCTGAGTATCGATACAAGGAGTTGTGTATCGATACTAAAAACAAAAATTGTTTCCAGTCTTGAGACTTTAGAGCCCTATATCGATACTCTATGGACTTGTATCAATACGCATGCTTGTGTATCGATACATTCCGCCAAAAATCACAACTTTAGCTACTGTCAAGACTTATATCAGTACAATCATGCTAGGTATCGATGCCAAACCATCATGTACCGAAACTACACATGGAAATTCAAAATTTTGGTAACGTGAAAGCCTTATGATAGTGTTTAAGCACCCATATGACCTACACATAGCTTAGGTTCCTTAAGTTTTCTTATCTTGGTCACAAAGAAATGAAAATTGGCTCACGTACTCACTTGAATGACACTAATGACACCTTGAAAATAATCTTTGATGCCTCGTTCCAAACAAAATGAGGTGTCTGCAGAAGGTAAAATGGACTTTTTACCTTAAGTTGATCACGAATATCATATAAAGGTATTACACAAATGACAAGAGCATTGGACTAAAAGGCTTATAAAGCTTACATAATACAATATATAATTAGGAGTGTAGTCTCAGGTCTTTTGTGGTACGAGCATAAGATTAATAATTATGTGATTAATTATTCAAGATAGAATAATTAATACATAGTTTATTATCGCCTAATTATATAAATGTCCAATTAGTCCCTCCACTAGCTCAATAGATTTTATAACGTTTGGTTATCGATCAGAATATCTGGAAATGAAAGATCCTCAATATAATGAAGTGGTATGCTGGATTCACCCATTTTAGGAGTATGGGCATTTTCTTCAGTAAATAAATGAGAATGATTTTTTTGTATTATTTATTTAGAGTATATATTTAATTTGATTAAATATTTATTTAGACAACAATTAATAATTTAAATTAATTATATTTATCTTTTGATAAATATAAGAATTAATTTACATTAAATAGATATAGAAAATTAATTATTTATATAATTAATTTAATATCTATTAAGACTTGTTAAAATATTTATTTATAAATTAAATATGGATAATATTCTAAATAAATTAAGAAATTATTTAATTTATTTATTTTGATTTATGATTAAATTAATTATTTTATTATAGTTAATTTATTTTAATAATTAGTACATAATTATTCTATTCGAATAAAATTAACATGATTTCATTTCAAGTTAGAATTGGAGTTATAAAAAATTATTAGACTAAATAAATTTAACAGTTTAATGAGAATTAATTAATATTCAGATTAAATAGGCTAAATTTCATAAAATAAATTTGGGCCAAAATATTGTCTATGAAAACTAGGGTTTGGGCCAAATTATAATTGGCACCTATACTAGGGTTGGTGCCATATATGAGTTTTGTGGAATTAATAAAATAATTATTTCAATTAAAAAAAGTTAAAATTAGGGCTACCTTGTTACCTGATATAAATAAGAGACTTATGTTTAGGTTTTTTCTTAGACTTTGGCGCCATACTTGGAGATTTCTAATCACAATATTTTGTGATTCTAAACGTAGTGGCATAAGGTGGTTATTAAGGAGAATTAAGCCATATAAATTCAAAGTTGAACAAGACATAGAATGCCCACACACTTTACCATCTAAGAATTGAATAATAGTGGAGAAGGTTAGTTGGTTGAAGCTTTCACATGGATCTAAGAATTCTTGGATGACATCTCAAATTTATAACTCAGGTAACTAATTAAGATGATTTTATTATATATAAGAACACGATTTTATATGATCAGATTAAAAATTTTTTAAAAAAATTTGATGCATATCTGATTAGTTTTTTCTACATAGGATTGAGCTTAAGCATTAAGTATTTATATCCTAGCCTAATCCAACAACAATAGAGGCCACCACTATTATGCTTGACTTATATGAAATCCAAATAGGATTTGTTCAAAAAAAAGGTTTATTTGACTTAATAATTAGTACTTTTAGGTTAACCCCTATTTACATGCATGAACATTTAATTCTTAATTTAATTTTCTCATCTAAGTAAAACAATTTTGCTTCATGCAATTATTATCAAATAATTATTTAATTTTCCAAAAATAATTATTAGGCCTAAAAGAAGATCTTCCTACTCATATATCTACTAGTAGACATGATCTTGATAAGATATTCTTATTTTTATTACCACATTAAAACAACTTTTATTAGATTTCACAGATCTAATTTACTTTTTTAATAATATTTAATTGAACTAATTCAATTAAGTCCTCCACTTCTTTTTTAAATTAAGTTATACTTAATTAAATCCTGATTTAAATCCAACAGATCATCTTATTGTGTATGACTTATTAGGTTCTTAACACGTTGGCAATGAATATAACAAACCTAATTAATTAGATTCATAGGTCAAAAGTAGGATCTAGCAACCCATCATAACCACCCAAATGTTAAAGATTCAATACGGCCTCGAAGAAACCTTTTAGCAACTAGCCTCTTAGTGTAATTCAATTTTTTACCAACTATAAGCATGGTGCAGTGTCTACTACGTATCAATCCATATTAGCTTTTGCAACTTATTGTTAACATTATGAATTTAGAGAAACAATTTCTCCTGAGTTCATCATGAGTTGGCCAACGATTTTATCATGTTAACTAAAGCCAAGAACAAATGAGATATATCTCTAATGTAACTTGGAGTGTTGAATCCTCTCTGGATTAGTCATCCACTATCATATGGTTCACACCATACTTAAAACAATCCTACCATAAGCATCCATCCATGGTAGACCTATTCATAATAGAATCAAAGCATGACATTCCCTATACAAGATGAATTGGTATCATAAGTCAAAGGACTAGTTACACAACTAGCACATTGGAACATTTTAATGGACAATTTAGTGACAATACCAAATGAAGTTATCATAAAGGCCATGTCTAATGAACTCATTTCTATAAAACAATTACCACATGCTATTGCAAGTATCCTAGATACTTGAACCCATGAGGTCGGTTCTTTACTTTATAAGTAAGAAGGCATAACATGTGATATAGCATTGCTAATACTGTATCTTGGCAATACAATAACTAGGAACTATTTTAGGAACATGACTTTGATCACAAGGATCCTATAATTGTAACTTATTGCAATTCTTTTGGAATGCCAAATGTGTTCCATGGGCTTTATCCAATTAGTAGTTTATGATTATTAGTCAGACTATTAACATAAAGGAAAACCATGTATCACTGAACTAAGTGATTGGTTTGTATTAGTAACTATTACATGCCTTATCCAAGCTGAATGGCTTTAAGGCATATACTAACATGAGCAACGTCATTGCCCATAACTACAAATCTTTAATGACGATGAGATACTTTATCAAGGTAGGGGAAACTACAAAGCTTTCACATCACTACTTACTATAAAGGCAGCATCTTACCCAAAGGTCATAGCAACAACAAGTTTAACTTTAAATGTTATGCCTTTGATGTGTTTGAACAAGCTTCCCATTAACATGTCTCATATCAGGCATAGTCATAAAATTATGCTAGCATTTGATGGGACTTATTGTGAAGTCATGGGAAACATCACCATTACATTACGAATAGGCCTGTGCATATACAAGATAGATTTTAAAGTAATGGATATTACTTCATCTTACAATGACCTACATGAAGGCCTTGGATTCATTCTGCGAGGCAGTGTCATCATCGTTGCATCATAACCTAAAATTTATTGTTAAGAAAAAGGTTGTTAGTATTGGAGGGGATGAGGATATCATTACTGCCACCTCAACCGATGCTTAATAATTTAAGCCCAATAACAATATACTAAATTCATTTTTTTAGACATTTAAATTTGTTAATGCTACCTATGTTGGAGAATGATTACTGACTGTTAAGTCTTGTTTGTTGAGGAACAGTCATATAGGTATAAAGTTAATTGTTGACAAAGGAGCCTAGGTTGAAAAAAGGCATAAAAAATACCTTTAAGGCATCGATAGAGCTCTCAAAGTCACTAACAAGATTGATAAACAGGGGTTAGGGTTTAAGCCCATTGTGCAGCAGTATAAGAACTCAGAAATCCAAAGAAAAAAGGATGGCTCATCTGTTAGGCTAAGATATGGAATAGGAACCAATGGTGTTTCCACCTTTGCTAAAGAGTTTCAAGCTAGAAGGTCATGGATCTA
Organism: Adansonia madagascariensis; assembly: GCA_038381835.1. Lineage (NCBI taxonomy): Eukaryota > Viridiplantae > Streptophyta > Magnoliopsida > Malvales > Malvaceae > Adansonia > Adansonia madagascariensis. The sequence goes on along the minus strand of JBBYHL010002086.1, from coordinate 10,284 downwards.
AGCTAAAAAGTGAATACTGGAGCTAAAGATGTAATGGTCATCCTAAATAAAGCATTTGGTAACTTTGTCAATGCCATCTGTCGGCACCATACCCTTAAAAATATCCTCACAAATCAGGATACATGCATGACTTAAATAATATTATGCATGAAAGTGATACGAGAAAGTGTTTTCTCGATCGAGACTCTTCTTTTGTAATTTGAGAGAGGGACTGTCAGACAGATTGCTCATTTGGCTAGTCTTAGATGCCACCACAAGGTGGTTAATGTTTAGAATCACCACCAATCAATTAGGCTAGGCATGATTGGATGCCTATTAAAATTGATATTTTGAATCATGGAAGTCAAAACAATGATCCCATGGTTCACATAAGTCAAAGATTTAACGATTGGATTCAAAAGTTAGTTTTGTGCAAGGAGGTATGAGCCACCTCATGGTGCCTAAAATTGGCACCTTTCTAGTCATGTTTTCTTCAATTTCAGTTCCCTTGTTTTAAATTATCATTATTTAAATATAATCCCCTTATTATGCATGAATTTGAATGAAGAAAATATGGGTCTTAGATAAAAACTTGAATCACATATGCACCTTGGAGAATGAGGAACATAAAGATCTTTTTGATTAAATGTTCTTCGGATTTAATTGTAAAAATTAGATTTACGTATCAAGCATTCGAGAGATACCGACATGGAGCATAGCCTTATAAATTTTTTAAAATAATTTTGAAAATATGAATGTAAGATGACCATCACTAAGGAAACATATTAGTAAGATGATAAAATGAGATAATATTACATAAAATAAATCACACAAAAGAGGGGAGAGGGGAATGGATAATCAGAATGTATCTCGTAATTGTCATCAATTATCTTAAAATAATTGAGTCAACAATTTTTGGGATATGTTTAGATCTATTGATTAATTGAGGTGTGAAAATTAGGTTAAAATTTTGCAAAAGTTTGAAGTGACCTAGAAGAGAGAAATTTTTGATTTTTTTCTTGAAAAGTTTTGGAAAATGAGGTTGGCGTATCCCCTAGGAAATTAGGGTTAGAGTATCCTTGAAGTTAAAAATTTTAGTGACCTTTGAAATTTGAATAACGTTTGTAAAAGTGATGATATAGTATCCCATCAAAAGACAGGGTTGAAGTATTTATTAGAAGATAGGGTTGGAGTATCCCTATAGATGAAAACTTTGATGGTTTTGGAGAGATAAGCTTAAAAGATTTATCTTGACAAAGGTTCAATGATTTCTTGACGAAATGACATTTTTGACAAATTTTTTACAAAATAGGTGATTTTTGATTAAAAAGAAAATTGATAAAAATAGATGTGACATGATGAAGATTACTTATGCCTTGATCTAGACCTATGAGTTTGATGCACATATTTAGACCTGAAGGGACTAATCAGTGCCACTTAGAAACATTCAAATGCCTCAAGTGGAAATTTAGAAAAATCAATTAATTTTGACTAATGCTAAAAATAAGGGACAACATCATGCTATCCCTCTTTCCCATTTTATTTTGAGCAAATTCAAAGAGTCTACAGGTCGGGTGAGATGCCATTGGAAAGCTAACTCAATAAGGTTTAATGTAAAAATATTTCAATAATCTTAAAAAATTGCATTTTAGGTGTAAATCATTTTTAAGTTAGGTTTAGTGTGATGTTGACAGCATTAACAGAGGAAAAGGTGTGGCAAACTTTGAAAAATTATTCTCGACTCATATGAAATCGTTACACAAACAATACCTTTATTGAAAGGGAATTGCACATAATTTTTAGGAAAAATATTTTAAAAATTCATAAAAATCATCTGATGAGCCAAAATGACTCGAACAAAATGTAAATCGCTGATTCTGAGGTTTCTAAATAGCATTAGTTCGAAAAAAAATAACTCACTCATCTGAAATGATCTAAGGACAAACAAGATACCATTGGAAAGGTAATTTGAACTTCAAAATAGCATTAGTTGATGCCTTTTTAGGGACAAATATCATAAAATTCTTGAAAAATGGTTTGAACTTCGAAAATGACTTTTCAAGTCATGATTGCAGTGTTGTCAAGGGAAAAATAGGAGAATTTTTTTATTTTCTTGGATTTTTGGGCTAAATTCAGGTGATGGACATCCAAATGTCCATGACAAAAAGGGGTGAGTGATGCAGGCTTCACGAGCTCTTTTACACCATCCTACAGTAGTTTGGATGATGAAACAACATATTGACCATTTTACGCAGTACAAGGATTTTAGGTAACAAATCAAGCTATAAACAATGTTAAACACTTAAAAGGCATTTTATTTTTGAAAATAGAACATTTGGCCTCAATAAAATTCAAACAAGGAAAACTTGATTTTCCCCTAAGATTAGAAATCTAACGAATAGAAAATCTTAAGTCCATGTTAATCCTTATTTATTGAGGTTAACATGGCCTTAATTTAGGGGTTTTAGGAAACTATATTTTTTGACAAGCACCAAACAACATTTTGGCAATATGATGTTATAGGAGGTATTCAAGTGAGCAAAAATGACATCTAGCATGAAAATGTTGACTGATGATAACATGTGAGAAGATGAGCATGAAAATGCAAAGAGATGCCAAGATATGTTTATGAAGGCATGAAAATGATATGAGTATGGAGGAAAATATTTTCATGACATGAACGTGTGCCAAAAATTTTAATAGAAGCATAAAGACATGATTCTTAGGCAAGAAAAATGCATGAACATATTAAAATGTGGTTATGGAGACCAAAAACGTGATATGACCATGAAGGAGAATGTTTTCATGATATAAACATAAGATGAAAATTACATGGCAACATAAAAACAATATTTATAGGCAAGAAAAATGCATAAGCATACCAAAGTCCTTCATGGATTAGATTAGTATGCTGGACATTGCTAGCTTTGGAATTTAGTGTTTTGGTCCAGTTAAATTTCTTTAATTATCACCAAATAAATATTATCCAATTAATAAAATTTTAAATTGTTTAAGATAATAATTGAATATTAAGAATGACATGTTTTATTTTTAATCAAATTTGTTTAATTGGATGTTATTTAACTTAAATGATTAATCCTAATTGTATTAGGACTTATTCTAATATGATTAGAATAAATGTTAATAAGGTAAGCAAAATAGTTTTTTAATTAAATTAAATGTAGGATCCATAATTGTATAATAAAATTAATATGTTTTATTTCTAATTAAAATGTTCAATTGGAAATTATTTAATTTAATTAATTAATCCTAATTGGATTAGGATTTATTCTAATATGAATAGAATAAATGTTAATCTACTAAGAAAAATTGTTTTCCAAATTAAATTAAATAAAGATCAATAATAAATCTCAAAAACAGTAATTGGAGATTAAAACATAATTATATATTCATGATATTGATTGTGAATGAATGGGATGATTATGGACTTCGACCCAATGTATAGTTTTTTAATTAAATTAAATATAAGATCCATAATTATATAATAAAATTAATATGTTTTATTTCTAATTAAAATGTTCAATTGGAAATTATTTAATTTAATTAATTAGTCCTAATTGGATTAGGATTTATTCTAATATGATTAGAATAAATGTTAATCTACTAAGAAAAATTGTTTTCCAAATTAAATTAAATAAAGATCAATAATAAATCTCAAAAACAGTAACTGGAGATTAAAACATAATTATATATTCATGATATTGATTGTGAATGAATAGGATGATTATGGACTTCGACCCAATGTGATTTGGATGATTGATTATTTTTCATGCCATTTATTTTATAAATAAGGTCTGCATACCCTACCTCATCTCTTATTTTTAAGGTTGTAAAATTCTTTCCTCACCTAATTCCCCCTAAATGTAAGTTAAGTTTTCTTTATTAGAAATTTAATTAGTTACATTAAAGTGTCAAATTAGGATAGTTAGAAAAATTTTGTACCCGAAGAAGGAGATCTAAGTGAAGGCACCATAAAGCTTGGGAGATTGCAAGAAGACTTGTAATGATCTTGTATTTAATCATCTAGGAATTGACTAAGTAATTTTCTTTGGTGGCTTAAGGAAATTGGATTATATAAAGTCCATACTCATCTAAGTAGTATGCATGATAGTAGATTTATTATGCAATATTATAAATGCTATGCATGGTAATAAGATAAGACCTAAATGAATAAATGAAATCCTTCATACAATATTAAGTCACATGCTATGCATGATAAATATGCCTTCCATTTTTCATAACCAAATACTTGAATTTCAACTTTTGGGATTTGTTAAGCTGACTCAAGGTCTCAGATGTCCAAACTATTTGAGTTATGAATCTTACTTAACTAATGTTGTTTTGTCTGAATGCGTACAGCTTGACTACATGGTGTTAGAGGCAAAGGTTAGGTGAAATGCATACGATATATTTAGGCAAGGAGTTACCACCTAACTAATTTGGGAGTTGCATGGAGATGTAATTGGTAAGCTATGTTGCCCGCCGAATTAGACATATTGAAATTTGTTGAGCTGACTCAAGGTTAAAACATGTTAAAAGGGGTCTTAGCCCACTAGAAATACCTTGAAGAGATTTTTAAACAATAATGAAGGCTATTATCTTGAAAAATAATGGGAGAACCAATCCAGATTTAATACTTTGTCTTAAATTTGTTTGGTACATGAAAAACTGATTTTTATTTTTTCCATTCTAAGTTATTGGAATGGGATTTATACTAACTATATTGTGAGGCATATTTCATGCCATAAGCCCTAAGTGTTTAGAATAGTATGTAAGAATAAGAAATGCTCCCAATAAAAGGAAGATGGCTAACCTTTACATGATTAAGTTGAATTACCTTACCGTCGGTTCAACTACCTAGATAATTGATTCAAGATATAGATCACACATAGGTAATTACTTAAGTTTCTTAAAGTATAGTAGAGAACTAGGCTTTAATGTGGTAGTTCTAAGAATAGGCAATGGAGCAAAGGTTGCGACCATTGCCATTGGAACTTGTACTTCATCATTGCATTCAGGCATGACCTAGGAACTAAAGGAATGTCTTTATGTTCTAGATTGTCTAAAAATATCATTTCAGTATCGAATAATGACGGTTTCAGTTTAGAATGAAAGGCAAAAGTTGCACTATCATTCTAAATGACATGGTTTATGGATTGGCCTCATTAAAGAATGGGCTATTTGTGCTTGATCTAGATATGTTTTTACTTAATTTAAATATGAAGAAAAAAAATAAGAATGATCTAACAAAGACTTATATCTAGCATTGTACGCTTCGATATGTTAACAAGACTTGAATAGCCAAGTTACATAAATAAGGTTTTCTCGACCCTTTTGATTATAAATCATATGGGACATGTGATTGTTGTTTCCTTGGCAAGATGAAGATTCCTTTCACTGGTAAAAGTGAAAAGGCCAGTTATTTGTTGGGCCTAATACATTTAGATGTATATAGACTAATAAACATAATGGCTAGAAATGGATACTCTTGCTTCATTGCCTTTACTGATCATTACTCAAGGTATCGATATGTGTGCTTAATGAAGTACAAGTTTAAAGCTTTTAAAAAGTTCAAAGAGTTAAGGGCTGAAGTAAAGAAACAAACTGGTAAAAAATTCTTACTCTTATATCTAATCGAGAAAAAGAATACTTAAGATAGGAATTCTTGGATCATCTAATAGAAAATGGCATTATCATAATAGACTCCATTAAAACTCCATAACATAACAGAGTGTCTAAAAGGAGAAACTGAACTTTGTTGGAGATGGTTCATTTTATGATGAGTAAGGCAGACCTTCTGATATCCTTTTATAGATATGCTTAAGAAACTACCACCTATATTTTGAATAGGGTTCCAAGCAAATCTATAGATAAGAACCATATGAGATGTGGTATGGTAAAATACCAATTTTGTCTTATCTCAAGATTTGGGGCAATCCCACATATGTAAAGCAAATAGTGTTTGACAAACTTGAAATAGGTTAGATAAATGTAAATTTATAGGGTATACTAAGGAAACTTATGGATATTACTTTTATAAATCAACTGGTCAAAAAGTGGCTATTTTAAAAATTTTATCTTCTTAGAGAAAAAATTTTTACTATAAGAGTTCAGTGGAAGTAAAATTAATCTTGGAAAAATTCAAGAACCATAAATAGCCATTCCAATGGAATTGGTGTTGAAAAATGAAGCATTAGATGTTTAACCCAAAACTCAAGAAACATAAAAACTCTGATGATTTGGTAAGATCAGGCAAGCTGTTGAGTGATGTAGATTTTTCATGGATAAAAATGACATGCCTAGTGATATTGATTTCGACAAATGGCATGATGCCATGAAATTTGAGATGGATTGCATAGAGGTAAACCAAATATAAACTTTGGTTGACCCACTGAAGGGATTAAACCTATAAGGTGCAAACAAGTCTTTAAGAGAAAGATCGAATAGATGGCAATGTATAGACATATAAGGATAGATTGGTGGCAAAAGGTTATAATCAAGTAGTATGGAAACCTTTTCACTAGTTTCTATGGGAAAATCCATTCATATCATGCTTTCTATATTTGCATATCACGATTATGAGATATGGCAGATAAATGTAAAAATTGCATTCCTTAATAAGAATTTGCAAGGAGAAGTGTACATGACACTACCTAATAGTTTTACGTCCAAGTCAAATCCAAATAAGGTATGTAGACTAAAAGAGTCCATATATAGGCTAAAACAAGCTTCACGGAGTTGGAATATCAGATTTGATGAGGCAATTAAAGGATTGGGTTTCAAAAAGAATCTTGATAATCTATGTGTCTATAAAACGATAAATGAGTAGGCTATTATATTCTTAGTGCTATATGTTGATGACATGTTGCTAATAGGAAACGACATACCAATGCTGCAAGACACTAAGGCCTAGCTGTCCAAACAATTCTGCATAAAGGATTTAGGAAAACAAACATTTATTCTTGGAATTAAAATCTATAAAGATAGATCAAAATGAATGCCTAGCTTATCCTAATCCACCTACATAGGCAAAATTCTGAAAAGGTTTAACATGGAAAACTCTGAGAGAAGAAACCTACCTATGGTACATGGTGTACATTAAATTAAAAGAGTTGTGTCTTAAGACATTAGATGGAAGGACATGTATGGAGAGGTTAAACTCTTTGTTAGGTGTTTCATTGATGTTAGCTTCCTATATGATTGGGTTGATAGCAAATCGCAAAGCAGTTTTGCATTTACCTTTCATGGTGCTATAGTCAGTTGGAAAGGTTCCAAACATGAAAAAACTACAACTTAACAACTGAAGCTAAATAAAACCCCACGTGTGATGCCACATTAAAGGAAGTTTGGATGGATAAGTTCCTTAAATGAACTTGATATGGTTCCAAGCATTGTTACCTGTTAACAATGAAGCCATAACTCAAGCTAAGAAGCCAAGTTCTCATCATAAATCCAAACACATGCTACAATGATATCATGTCATTAGAGATATTATAGAGAGATATGATGTTAGTATGGAAAAGGTACCCATTGAGGATAATTGATCCTTTCACTAAAGTGCTAACCCTACAAAAACATGATCACCATATGAAGAGTACAAAACTTAGACATATGGGTGATTGGTATTAGTGCTAGTAGGAATTATCAGTGTAAGCCCTACAAGCCAATCGTGTTTGCTTGAAACGCACTGGTTTTAGACAATTCATGTAAAATACATTATATATTATTAATGATAATAAGGTATTTCTTTATCCATAAGTTATAATATAATTGTTCTTAATAGCTTATGAAGATAAAGCCCATGAAATACATTGGCTTTGCAAAGGAATTATAAAGAGTTACAATTGTGAGATCCTTATGCATTAAAGCCATGTTTCTAAAACTATTCCTGGTCATTGTATCATTAACATGGGGCATATGTAAGCTTCCATGCATATGATGCATGCAATCAGTCTCATAAGTTGTAGTATAAAGATGCTTAAGGACATCATGTGGATGCTTGTTATGGTAACAAGTTCACTAAACATGACAAACTATGAGAGTACCATTTGGTATTTCACTCAAGTGTTTATGAAAATACTTTCATGTGTTGTTAGTGTAAGTATTCCTTAGACTTATGACACCAGGTCACCTAGCATGTGAATTATCATACAAAAAGATCATCATGAATAGGTCTATAATGGATGGTGTCACAACGTACCCGGGGTGGATCCTTGCGGATCTATGGGTGTGTTTGACTTAAAATATTTTCTTAACTTGAAATGTCTTCTTAACTGAGACTTTTCTTTGGCGATGTGATGAGAATGAGAATGTACAGATTCTCAACTTGTGGTACAGTGGAAAGGACCATAAGACAAATTATTCATCTTATTGGTCTCGGATGACCATCACGAGATGGTTAATGCTTAGAGTCACCACCGATCATTTTAGGCTAGTTATGATCGGATGCCTATTGAAACCTATGTTCTGGGTTACAAAACTCAAAACATTGATCCCATGGTCTGTGTAATACAAAGATTCACCGTTTGGGTTTGGGAGTTGGTTACGCATGATGAGGTACAAACCTCTTCGCGACGCCCAAAATTGGTACCTTACAGCTATGTCTTATCTCGATTTTAGTTCCTTCGATCTTAACTTGTCACTATTTCGATATAACCCTTTTTAATGCATGGATGTTATAGAAATACAAACCCAGGTTTTGGTGAAAAAGATTTAATCTTATATACGCCCCGGAGAGATGGGGAATATAGAGATTTTTGATAAAAATAACCTCTAGATTTTACTTTGAAAATGGAATGTTCTATTTTGGGCACTAGAGAGATACCCACGCGGAACATTACCTTTAATTTTATTTGAAACAATTTGAAAATATGAATGCAAATAATCATCACAAAGAATTCATGTTAGTAAGACAATAAATGAAGTAACATAACATGGATCATTTAATGCAATGATAAAGGAAATGGGTGGACTATTGGAATTTATCTCACTATTGGCATCAATTATCTAGGAAAAACCGAATAGATAATTTTAGAGATGCATCTAGGTTTCTTGATTAAACAAGGTTTGTTTGACACATTCATAAGAGTCTAGGAAGGAGAAAATTTTAATTGAAGTTGAAAGACAGGGTTAGAGTATCCCTTCGAAAATGTGAGGTTGGAGTATCCCCATGGATGACAAATAATTTTGATAAAGAAGGATTTTTAAATCTTGACGATTTTGGAAAGCAGGGTTGGAGTATCCCCTCGGAAGGTCGGGGTTGGAGTATCCCTGTGGATGGCAAAACTTCATGATTTAGAAAATGGGTGAGCATTCGACGATTTTTGGCAAAAAGATTTATTCTGAATGAGGATGGTAAAGATGTCAAATATGTTTGTGCCTTGATATGAGCCTATGGGAGGTTAAAGCATATTCTCAAGTCTAATCGGGTTGGCATAGAGACATTCGAATGTCTCGGGACAAAATTTAAGAAAATAACTTAATTTTGACCAAAACCAAAAATAAAGGACAACATCACGGTATCATGCTTCCCGAATTTATTCTAAATTGGTTCAAAGGATTTGGAAGGTGGACAACACTGTTAGAAAGGTAACTCGATGAAGGTCATTCTAAAAATATTTCCAATATCCCAAGAAGTCACTTTCCAAGGGAATAAATTTTTAAGTTCAGATCAATTTTGCCGCTGGCAGAGCATATGAGGAACAAGATGTGTCAAACTTTGAAAAATCACCCTAGACTCATTCGGTATAAAAAAATTGCAAGTATACCTTTTGGGAAAGAGAATTGCATGAACATTTTAGGAAAAATATTTGAAAAATTTAAAAAAATCATTTAGTGGGTCGGAATGGCCCAAACAGAATACATGTTTGGATTCTAGAGGTTTCGAATGGTTTAGAGTTGGAAAATCATAACTCTCTCATCCGGAATGATCTTGGGTGAATAAGACATCATTTTAAAGATAATTCGACATGCTTTAATAGAAAAATGTCAGAAAATTCATGAAAAATCGTTTAGGATTTTAAAGTGATTTTTTAATTTATGATAGTTGTGCTGCAATAGAGGACAAAGCAAAGAAGAGGATGTCTCTTATTTTTTTATCTCTACGGGTCTGAACTTGAGTTGTCGACATTCAAATGTCTATGACTGAAGGGAAAGAGTGGCATGAGCATCACAAACTCATTTGCATAGCCTTAGGTAGTTTAGAACAATGAAACAGCCCATTGATCATACCACTCAAGGTTTTGACTCAAGAAAAAGGCACAAACATTTAGGGAATAATTGTAA
>JBBYHL010002075.1:0-12664 GCA_038381835.1 Adansonia madagascariensis | reverse complement strand
TTAAAAAACTAAATAAGTGAAATATTTAAATAAAAAATATCAAAATTTTGTACTAACAGTACAAATTGATATATGTCGATACTGATCAATATTGACTAATATAGACAAGTATAATGGGTTTGAATTAGTACAAAAATCAGAATGATACAGTATTAACATCATTTAAATTTATTTAAAGATCGATACTTACTAATTGGTACAATACTGTCGACACTATATTGGATCCTTCGACTACTAGGATAACTTACAAAATTAGAAAATATCCGTTCACATAAAGTCAAAATTCAATTCGAAAAATAATCGAGGAAGCAGACCAAGAAAGGGAAAAAAAATTCGAAAGATCTTTCGATTTTTGGCATCAATTGAACTCATTTATCATTTGTCTTTTATATCGATGATAATTGTTTCAGCCATTTTTTTATCCTTCTGTAGTTTAATTAAATATATTGTTTTTTAATAAAAATATATTGTTTTTTTAAATTAGTTAGACAGGGTAAAGAGAGTTTAGAAAGTTGTTTTCATAATATAGTAATAATTACATATTTGTTAAAAAAAATATAATGTGGCATAATTTAAAGGGGTAATAAAATAAGTTAAACCCAATTATCATTTAGTCTTTTTTCTTACATTTTGGGTATTTATTAACATGTCCAATTGAAATAAATTTTATGTTTTTTGTCTTAAGTAAATGAATTTGCAGTTAAAATCTAATTACAACAATAAATTATGTAAAATATAAGATGATTTGAGACACAACATAAATGTGACATTATAAAATAATTAAAACATGATACGAATATATGAATGTGTCAAAATATATACAAAACAAATTATTGAAATGTAAAAATTTTTAATACTTTGAATGCATAGAAAATAACTTGAACATATTTGAACACATAAATTGTTATCTAAATCGAATCATTGTGATTAGTTATGCAAAATATATCATGAATTAAGACATAATATGAATATGACATAAATATAAACGTATTTTTCTACATTTAATTATAATGACAAACTATGCAAAATACATGATAAATTTGAAAGTTAGTACGAATACAATATAAATAAATAATTAAACATAATACAAAAATAACATGAAAAGTATGAATATACGAACATGTAAAAATGTACGTGTTAAAATTTATAATACTTTAGCTGCAAAAAATAACATGAACCCATATACAAAATTTTTCTTTTGTTTCTCTCTTTTCTCCTTTTTCCATTCTCACTCCTTTCTTTTTCTTTATTTCTGTCGCATTTCCTTTCTTCTCTTTCTTTTTTCTTTTCTTTTGCTTTTTCTTTTCATTCTTGGCTAAAATATTTAAAAAGCCTTTAGGCTAGACTACTTTATTTAGATAAGATTTTATATTTTTATTATATTCAGATAAGTCTTTATTCTTTGATTTTTATTTAAATAAGTACTTATTTTAAACGAAAAGTTGATTTATATTTAGACTTATCCAATAGGCTAGGCTACTCATTGGGACTAGGCATTGTATAAAGAATTTTCTAATTTAGGCCAACTAGGTCTAGCTTGAATTATTATTTTATAATAAAAATATTTTTATGTAAATTTAATTATAAAAATATATATTAAAATATTTTTAATTTTTTTACTAATTTATAAATAGTAATTCAAGCTTTTGATCTTGGACAAGAAATTTAAAAAATTTTGGACTGCAAGTTGACCCTACCATGGACATCTCTATTTATATTGAAGGGTGCATTTAGGTTTAAATTAAAAGTGAGGGATTTTCTTAAGCACAATTTAAAGGTTAAGACTTATTTAGATATAAATTAAAAATTAAAAATTTATCTAAATTTAATAAAATTTTAAAAATTTATCTAAATAAAGAAGTAAACTTCAACGTTTTTTCTTTTTTTTAATATTTTGGCCTTCTTCCTTTCTCTCCCATTTCCTCCCTACTCTCTCTCCCCCACGTGAAAGAAAAAGAAAAAACTAAATAAAGGAGATGACATATGACAGCACCCTATCCATTTGTGCAGTTGAGATGATAATATATATATATATATATATATGTGAAAGATACTATTATTGTACCTACCAACTTGTTTTCATTTTATTCTCCTAATGTTTATATACTATCATTGAAAAAGTCATCTTATGGGTAGTCAATTGGGAGGCAATTTATCGATTATAGCTTCCCAAGAGTATTTTATTTTGTTTTATTGTGAGGATCTAATTCTTAGATATAATATTTACATTAATGCAAGAATAATGTGATGATCTAATTTTTAGATTTAAAGTTGTAAATATAATATTTACATTAATACATGATTGATGTGATGATTTAATTCTTAGATAAATTAATTTAGAGTTAAAATTTAATTTTTATAGCAAACCATAAATCAAGATTAAACATGAAAATAACATAAAAATTAATTAAAATACGATCCAAAAAATAACATGAAACATTACAAATATATGAACGTGTCAAAATCTACTTAAAATGAATTATTAACGTGTCACAAAATTGAGAGTTATTTAAATAATGTCAATCAGATTTGTCAATTTCAAAAATAATATAATTTCATGAAACGAACTCAACATAAGAAATATAATTAAAAAATGATATGAATACATAAAAGAGTCAAAATCTATATAAAACGAATTATGAATATGTGAAAATTTATATAAATATATAATATCTTAAATACGATTATGATATAAAAATAATCCGAAGACGAAGACAATACACATGCATGTATTTTTTTAAGAAAATAAATAACATGGATATAAAAATAAATACTATAATGATTTTAATTAAACTAAATGACCCTTTTAACCCACACCCTTAATAAATGCTAAGATAACCAATCAAGACTTATAATTATTTACCCAAAACAACGCTATGTGTTAATTTAACACAAAGCTGACTGGTCCATACACCAATCTCTCCAAATTTCTACTTTTGCAGTCTTATGAGTTAAGATAATTTTAAATGTAGATATAGATCATTATTGTTATTAATTAAATTATTCTCAATTTTCATTGGACTCGTATTGGAAGAGGATATATAATTAATTAAATGAATTGAACCTAAAAGCTTACATAGCAGCTGGCAACATATTTAAAGGATAAAAACTATTATTTTTTAGTTGGCGGCTCTGCATTTATTGCAAGTTGGGCTATTTTATTATTATGAGTATTGGAATTTTTTAAAAAGAATTTATTGTAGTTTAATACTCAATCTTATTTTAATATTTACAATTATTAAAATTTTTGTATATCAAGTTTTTTTTTTAAACAAAAAAATTAAACATTCAATAGATAGAACATACAATTTACATTCACTCATTTGAAAATTAAAAACCCAAAGAAAATAGCATTAAAAAATTTGTTTTGAAAAGATAGTATTTAAATAATAGATAATATTAAGATTACAAATAATAAAAATTTTCAAATATTATAATTCAAAAGTATGTAAAAGAAATTAATAAGAATTAAAGTTTCAAGGTCAAAGAAATTTTATAGTCTAATTAAAATGTGAATAGAATTATTTAATATTACCAAATAAAAAACATAAAATTACATAAACATTTAGACTAAGTTAAAATAATTTAAATGTATAATTTATATTAAATATGGTTTTTTTTGTAAGTATAGAATAAAAAATATTAATTCAATAATTAACGTAAATATACTTATTTGATTGAAAGAAAAGACAAATAGAAAGAACTAGACTAATAATCTTGAATGAGATTTAAACCAAGAATGTCTTCAAATTTATCATATTAAACATCTTTTAGAAGAGATCAAATTAAAAAAATATTGGAGGGGCCAAACATATACATATATACACCTTATCTTCAAGTAATGATGCATGGTATTTTAAGAACTAAAAAAATTTTGGAAGAGCCAACCACAAAAAGCTCATATTTTCAAATAATGGTATTATAGGTATTGAAAAAAACCATAAAATTTTAGGTGGCCCAAGGACCTTACATATCCCGTATCTAAACCCCTAATTCAAAGTCTACATATATAAAAATCTCATTTATATATATATATATATATATATGTTATGTTATCTAAATTTGTTATAAATGATAGATATAGGCATATCTTTCACATGAATATATTTAATTTTTTTAACAAAAATTTCACATATTCGCAGAATCATACTCTTATACTTATGTATGAATACGTGTCGAATATAGATATTAGCCACAAATACTTTAATAAAAAAAAAAAAATCTAAGTAATCTAAGTAATATTCTTTATGTGTCTAGAGCATCTATTTGTATTGCGTTGCTCCTTGTTGCTCTAACAACCTATAAGAGATTTTCACTTGATTTTTTGGTACCCAAATTGCTTTGGGTCCTTGAACGTTAGTCCTAAAGCCTCTTGTTCCCTCAAGAACCTATACTTGCCTAACTTTAAATTATGTCCTTTTCTTGATAGAACAAGCATGCAAATTATGACCATGAAAATTACAATGTAAGCACTTGGTCATACAAACTCGAAAAGATTTGTCTAAAATGATTTTTTTTTTCTTGTTCCAAGCTTTCAATTTTTCTTTTCAAATCAAAATTGACTTTCTCTAAAATGTTGATTCTTAGGTTGAAGTCATTAAAATCATTTTTCAAATCTTTAAAGAATTTGTTCATGTAAAAAATAATGTTTTAGATACTCCAATACTTATCGATGCAAGTATCCAAATAATTACCATTACTTGCAAACAACAATTTTTTTTAAAAAAAATAATATTTTAATTTTCCTCAAAAAGTTTCTTTTAGAGATTTTTTTTTTTGTAGTATTCATGAAGAAAATGTTTTTTTTTCTTTGCATATCCAAGACATTTATTAGAGAATTTTACATGCTTGGATATAAAATTATGAAATTTAAATAAATGTACAAACAAAATGAGGAAATATTAAATAAATATTAAACAAAATGAAATTTAAATAATGAGTTTTTTTTTTGAAAAAATTTAGAAATCTTGAATTTTATTCTTGTTGGCACTAAGGAATGACCAAAGTTAAAATATAATTTAAGATCCCCATATCAAAAACAATAATACGAGCTAAAATCCTTTGTAAATTTTGCACCTTGAAATGTTTAATTCTCTTCCCAAATAAATTTACAATAGCATTAAAAATAAATTGATATTTATCCTTTAATGATAAAAATTTTAACCGTTTTTTTTATATATTTATATATAGAATATATATATAGTGTAAAAAGTTGTAAAAATAATATAAAAAGTTATAAAAAGTTATAAAAGTATATAAAATTAATTTATTTTTATATTATTTTTTTATAACTTTGATACGATTTATGTTCTAATAAATCGATCATTAGATTTAACGATATAATTATATATGCTATTCACGTAAAGTTTAAAGTTGATTTGATATCTTGATCATATTGATTGAAAATCTGATTTTTTCAATATAAATTTAATGGTTAAAAGTTCTTTACATTGAACAAATAATAAGATATTTTTCATTTACTCAAAACTTAATATGCAAGATTGACAAGTGAATAAAATATAAAATAAGATAATCGGGTTAAATAAATATAAATCATATAAAAAATTAATTTAATTTTATATTAATGTAAGTAAATCTCTTATATTTATATATATTAAATAAATAAATAAAAAGATATCTATATGTATAAATCTTAAGTTTAACATTTAGTGCTTCAGGTCGATAAAGTCATCCATCTGGATCTAAAATCTAATGTCTAGGAAAGAAACTTGGAGGTCGACTCGTCTGTAAGGTAGGGCAGGGTGAAGTTGCATCTTGATAATGTGTTTTTGTCGGTTAAGGCCTGAATTAGTAATCCAAGTTATTAATGAAGTTTGAATGTTATTGGTTGCTGACCTGAAGTTTTTCGTCTGTCTTGAAGATATGGGTATTGGGTGGATCATTCTCTATTTTCAAATTATGATGCAAGCCTTATTCGATTTTAATCAAACGTATATGAGTTGAATTGATTTATCTATCATATTAATATTATATATTTGTTAAAGTCTGATTTCACTTGAAATATGGGTTTGAGCTCTTTTGTAATTTTAAATTTTTTATTGAGTTTTTAAACATAGACAAAGTAATTTTATGCTATAATATTATATATAGTTAATCTTTGTATAATATAAATATAAATATAAAATATTATATAATTAAGAAATGTATAGGGTAGAGACAAGCTCCTGCCTTGAATGTAGAGCCAAAATCCAACCTGTTTTTTAAATGAACATTACTTTTTTCTCCAAATCAATTTTTTGAGTATAATGTTTTTTAGACCTTATTAAATATCGAGCAAGCCTTCAGATAATGATAAGTAACCCAACTCTTAAACCAATCTAAGTGCAAGTGGTCATCTCTTCAAACACGTAGTCATTTGACGACTTTGATATCAAAATGATGGTGGGTTGTATGCTTGTATTGAAACCAATGTAGATAGTATCATATTGGTGAACATATTATTTTTATTTTAGTATTGGTATGTTCTAGATTGTATCGATTTTAAATTTACCAGATTTTGAAAATTTTTAATTTATATGTCCAAAAATATTTTCAAATATAAAATAAGTGAGATTAAATAAATTTCATAGATCAAATACTCAACAAATATATATAATATTTTTAAAAAAAATTCATCAAATCTAAGAGAATTAATATTAGTTTAAGTAGTAAGGCTAATACTTTTTAATGACCGCCAAGTTTTCGAGT
Source organism: Adansonia madagascariensis (assembly GCA_038381835.1). Lineage (NCBI taxonomy): Eukaryota > Viridiplantae > Streptophyta > Magnoliopsida > Malvales > Malvaceae > Adansonia > Adansonia madagascariensis. The sequence goes on along the minus strand of JBBYHL010002075.1, from coordinate 5,956 downwards.
AATTATGTCTAATATTAATTACATTTATGAGTAATTAAGTTTAATATTCATCAAATTTACAATCAATATCAATTTAATTATTTTAGAAGTCTATATTTTGTATCAATTGGTACAATTATTTTCAATCTGTTAAATCAAAACAGGTTAGTACCTAACAGTACATTTGTCTAAGTGGATATCAAAAGCTATAGGCACCAGTTTAATTAAAAGCCGATATGTCTCGATATGACACCGACTATTATGGTTAAAACTTTTTGAATAAATATTAATATTATAATAAGATTTTAAAGATTAAAATAAAATAAAATCATAAATTTTGGTTTGTTTTATATTCCATCTAAATAAATTCCAATACTTATAATTACAAATTTGTCCACCGTACAGTAAAAGGAAAGTTTATATACTTGAGATACCCTTCTAACTTCTATGTAAGTGGATTTGTCCATTGGACATGGATTTTTCACTTCAAACAAGCCTGAATTATTATTTCTTTATAAAAATATTTTTATTTAAGTTTAGTATAAATATTTATATAAAATAAATTTTTAATATTTTAAAATTTATATATAGTAATAAGGGGCTTGGGTCGAGCTTAGAAAAGAAAAGTAAAAAATTAGGGTCAGGATTTTTTTCGACTCATGAATATTTTTATATTCAAACTTTCGATGTCCACTTGTTTTAATTATATATTATCTTTTAATCGGAGTTCAATAAAGGATGAAAATAACATAATTAATAGATATGATAATATTTTCATTCAAAGATTAAAGTCCTAAAACTCATATTCTCTTAACAGTATGAAGAACACATAGAAAAGATCATGGTCTGATCATAATTTTTATTAAAATTTTTAGATTAATTAGCATAGAATAAATGAGTTAGGACAACGTTAGCACTTGAAAGAAAGCCATGTTCTTTTGGCCAACAACGGTTGGCAGAAAATGGAATAATATATGGCTGGTGAAGTTTTTGAAATTTTAAATTGGGATTAAGATGGTAGCAACTGTTTTTTATTATTTTAATTTTTTATTATATCCTATAAGAACGTGTTTCACTTGGATGAACTTGAAGGTAAAATTTTTAAACTTCATTAGCAATATATTAATTTTTTCCTTTTATATATATAACTTTTATACCCATCATTCTTATCATATAAGCTCAGCTATATTCTTTACATTCAAAGGTGAGTATCGAATATGTATATATGATTGAGACGAATATGTTCAATTTTTTCTAAATATTTTATAAATTTAAGGATCATTTCAAGAGGTAAATCAAAAGGAGCTAGCAGGAGCCTTGGCTTTCTTACCTCCTTAAAAGACCCTCGATCTTTAAGAATCGTTTTAACTCACAAATGATCAAAACCTATTTTTTTCCCAAAAAATTTATAATTTAATCCTTTTATCCCAACCCTTTCAAGATAAATTTTATAACTTCACCTATGATCATATTTTATATTCATGTCGGAGTATATATCAAACATAATTATAAAAAATTAAGATAACATAGAAGTTAAGTAGACCAAGAGATTTTCATACTATAAAAAGTGGGATGTGTTGTGTTTGTAATGAACCATGTGAAGATGGTACATCATCGAAAATTCGTATTATCTTAATGAAAAGGGGGCCAGCTCCTCCCTAAATCATCCTAAACACATTTCATAAACACGATATGGCCCCTAATTTTATTTTTTTTTTCTTTCTTCACATACCAATAAATTATTAAAACAGATAACTCTATTCTATTGTTATTATTACTACTAATTTTGCACAAGAAATTATTAAAACAAATGACTAATGTTATTTTACTTTTTATTCTGTATTTGGAAAAGCAAAAATTATAATTCAATCCACAAAATTTAGAAAAATTGAGGACGATCAATAATTATCTCCAAAAGATAAAAAATCATCTTTAAAAGTTTTAGGGACAAAAAAAATCTAATAGTATTCCTCTAAAATTGTGTCTCTGAAAAGTTTTGGGGACAATATTCATCTCCAATACTATTATATTAAGAATAACATTTATCTCCAATGCAACTAAAATCAAGATAAAGAGAATATTTCTTTTGATCGTCCCCTTATCTTGCTCTTAAAAATCTCTTATTTTGTAGCAATTAAAATCATATTTAGATTAAAAAAGAAATTTAATGCAAATATTTTTGGTTAAATAGTTAGGAGCAATTGCAATCACGGCATGTGCTAACATGTAACTTTTTCGGTCAACTCACTAACATTGACTTTAGATCCCTTAATTGCAATTTGCTCTTGCCAATCACATTGCACCCGCAGTTAGCAATTATGTAGGTAGCAAAACTCGATTTGTTTCATGAATTTCACACTGATCACTTTAAATGGGGTTTTTCCTTCTTCTTCTTCTTTCTTTTTTTTTTTTTTTGGAAATGTGAGTAATGAAATAGAATGAGACGGTTTTTATTTTTGTTTGAAAGATAGGGTACGCAGTTTTTGGTAAATATGTATCTAGTCCTGCTTCTTTACTTATAAAATTATTATTTGCCTTTCTATATTTTTTTATATTTCTTTCTTTGGGCATTTTATGAGTAACACAAAGAGTGCAAAAACATAAACATCTTCACATTTAGATTGATCTACCCAAGAAATTGCAGCACTTTTTTTTAAGGAAAAAAAATTGCTCCTCCCTATTAAGGCATAAGCTTTAAAATTTTCAAATGTCAAAAATGTTTTGCCTTATGGAGGGATAAATTTGAGAAGTTCATAAATGTGGAAATGAAATTTTCCAGGAGGTTTTGAAAGTGATATCTAAAGGTTTTAAAGATGCAACCTAATTGATATCTAAAATGACACTCGGAGGTTTTGAAATGATACTTAAAAGATTTTAAAAATGATACTCGTAGGTTTTATACATATCCTATTAATGATACTCAAAGGTTTTGGAATTGTTCCCAAAGATCTTAACAATATTATTGAGGATACTCGAAGTTTTTAAATAGTTCTCGCAAAACTTTAAAAATTGTGTCCAAAGGTCTTAACAATCCTTTCATGGATACTTGAAGGTTTAAAATTCCCAAAGGTTTGAACATTCTTGTTTGAAGGTCTTAAAGATTGAACCAAGGATACTTGCGACTTTTTTTTTTTAAAGAAAGAAAAGAAAATATACTCAAAGGTTTTACTCAAATCACCAAAAAGATACCAACGGCTTTTAGAATTATTTCCAAAAGTCTTAGCAATTTTGTCAGAACTTAAAGATTAAGAGGGTTTTTCTTTTTTTCTTAAAAGAAATACTCGGAGACTTTACACAAATCATATAAAAATAATAAAATTTTAATAAAAATATATCGGTCAATCCTTTTTTAACAGTTTTAGATATTATATAAAAATAAAAAATAATATAAGATATATTAATTAAATATGGAAAAAGTAAAATAAAAAAACTAATTTATTTTCCTTCTATCTTTGTTGTTGGGTAGGATTTAAATTCACATAGAAAAAAAACTATGCTTGGGTTGGGGCCCTAAGTCTCATTATCATTGACAAAATGTGGCCTTTCAGGGCACAACTCTTGGTGTCACTCGCTTAGGTCATTTGTTTTCCCTTTTTAATCTACAAATAATTGTCATTATATCTTGTTTGTTAGAAAGAATAGAATCCTTCCATACTATGATAGTTTTTTATTTATGGTCAGGGAAGTTTTTAAAATTTTAAAAGCAACACAAAAGATTAATAAGTTTTTTATATTAATTTTTAATATTTTTTATTATATTAAAAAATAACATGTTTTCATACTATTAAACTCATTAGAAAAATTTTTAAATTTAATTAGCAATGTATTAATTAATTTTTTGTTTTTATATATAATTTTTATACTCATCATGCTTATCATATAAAATAAGCTATATTATTAGAATTCGGAGGCTTGTGTTAGATACTTGTATGTGTTGGAAGTAACTAAATTCAAAATTTTTAAATTTTTTTCATATATTTGAAAAATCATACTTAGGGGCAAAGTCAAAGAAAATTGGTAGGCATCTCGGCTCTCTTGACCATCAAAACTCTTCGAGCCTTATGAGTCATGTAACTCAAAAGATTGTGAAAACCCATTTTGTTTTCCAAAAATATATAATTTTGATCAATTTTATCCTAACCTTTCAAGATAAAATCTTGATTTAATACTTGACCATATTTTATATTCATATCCGATATATGTTAAATATAAATATCAAACATAATTATTTAATAACATAAAAACTAAGTCCAGGGGGCGGTTTCATACCATAACCAATGGGATTTGTTGTGCTTATGATGATATCATTAAAAACTGGTATTATCTTAATGAAAGGGGTCAGCCCCTTCTAAATCATCCTAAACAGTTAATCTCTTTCGGTTCCCATTTCATAAACATGATAGGATGCACTAATTTGTTCTTTTCTTTATTTTATTTCCTTCACATACCAATAAATTATTTTTTTAAACATAAATCGTAATTTTATTGGAATAGATGGCACATACGTGAAGGGTATATATAAAAATTCAAAGTCCGTGTATAGCCAAAATCACCTAAATCCAACTACCATGCTAAATTCAAAGTCTGCTTTATAGACAAACTAGTTTATAACTTGTGCGATGCATGAATTAATTTTATTTATTTAAGTATATATATGTACATATTTAAATATAACTTTTAAATTTATGTTAAAATATTTAATATTTAACATATATAAATTGTATATATCCATTAAAATTTAAACCAAATTTATTCGATTATTTGTACATATATGCACAAAATATGTATATATATATAATCAAAATCTAATTTCAAATCAAATCCATTCAATTCACTTTTTTTAATTTAAGTTATAGATAGATCATCAATTTTTTAATTTGCATACATAAATTTTGTAATGTCAAATATATTTAAAAGTTATGTAAAATTTTAATACCATATCAAAATTAGATTCTATAAAAATACTATTTCCTTACTAACATTTTTCCTACAAAACAAGTGAATCAAAATTAAATCTTAAAAATAATGCACATTAATTGTGCTCAAATTATTCTTAACACATAAAAAAGGATAAAAATATAGTTTTTTAAATATATATATATATAGATCATTTAATGATAAATATCTTTTTACATACTTTTTTCGTGATTTTGACAAAATTTTTGTACAAAAAATAAATAATTAATTAATAACTGAGTATCAAAGGAAAAGATGAATTAAAAAAATAATTAAAAAATCACATCTTTCGAACGAAAGTTTCAAATTGAAACAACATAAGACTACTATTTATAGGCTTATATCATGTCAATAAATAGGATGTATATATATAATTTAAATTGATTAATGTTTTTTGAATTTAAAATGAATATAATAAGGGATATGTGTATTTTTTACCTAAAAAAATTAAATAAGATGATAAGAAAATTTATCAAATTAAAAATTAAGATTTTTACATTTTAAAAATATAATATTGTCAAATAAAAGGAATTATTTAAATTTCAAATTTTTGTTACAACCTAATCTTGATTTTAAATGACTAATCTTATCTATTATTGTTTAATCTTATTTTAAATGAATAAAAATATCAAAAGATTGATAATAGATAAAATAGAAATATTTAATTTAAAAATTTTTAAATTCTGATTTTAGATACATAATTTTATCTTTTACTTCTTAATCTAATTTTCGATAATAAAAAAATCAAAAGATTAATAATAGATCATCTAACAATATTTTATTTGAAAATTTTTGAATTTTGAATAATGATATAATTAATCTTAAAAAATATAATCTTTAACTACATTAAGTGGCTTTTTTATTAGAATAATATAATTGAGAAATCGGTTGAGAAATCGGCCAATGAAGTATCTTTTTTCACACTAATTGAGAAATTGACCAATAAAGCACTAAAGTATAAAATATTTTTCTATTAAATTATTTTTAAAAAGTAATTCAAAATTTAATATAAAATATAATT
>JBBYHL010002055.1:0-12667 GCA_038381835.1 Adansonia madagascariensis | reverse complement strand
AGGGATAGATCATTGCAATTGTTGGTCTTCAACGAGGAATTCCTAGTAAGCGCGAGTCATCAGCTCGCGTTGACTACATCCCTGCCCTTTGTATACATCGCCCATTGCTCTTACCGATTGAATGGTTCGATGAAGTGTTCGGATTGTGATGACATGGGCGATCTGTCACTCGCGACGTGGCGAAAAGTCCACTGAACCTTATCATTTAGAGGAAGGAGAAATCGTAACAAGGTTTCTATAGGTGAACCTGTGGAGGGATCATTGTTGAAAGCTTGCCCCGCAGACTGACCCACAAACATGTTAAGTAACAACACCGCTAGGGGGTGAGGGTGCCATCATGCCCCGAGCCCCCTTAGTGCCCATGGGTGCACGACTGGGCCTCGCTAAGCCTCTATGGCAAGTGGGATGCTCGGTCACGTCGCTCACAGCAGAACAATGAACCCCCGACGTGAGTCGCACCAAGGAATCAGAAAATACGATGAAAGAGCTAATCCCGCTGCTAGTCGACCCTATCTATGGTGTTCACGCGGGCAGCGATGTGACTCCTGTGTTACGAAAAAGATAAAATACAAAATGACTCTCAGCAACAGATATCTCGGCTCTCGCATCGATGAAGAACATAGCAAAATGCTATTCTTGGTGTGAATTGCAAAAACCCATGAACCATCGAGTCTTTGAACGTAAGTTGTGCTCGAAGCCATTAGGTCGAGGGCACGTTTGCTTGGGTGTCACGCATCGTCGCCCCCTCCAATCCCTCGACCCCTCGGGTGCAGATGAGACAGGGGTAGAAAATGGCTTCCCGTGCACTCCTCGCTTGCGGTTGGCCTAAAATCGAGTCCTCAACAATGATAGAGCACCACGATGATCGATGGTGATGCCTCGAGCGAACCTTGTCCCTCGATCGCGTGCGCTTTTGTTGCCCCGAACCCATCGAGACCCTTTTAGCGTCGCACGCATCGTGACCCTAGGTCAAGCAGGATTACCCGCTGAGTTTAAGCATATCAATAAGCGGAGCAAAAGAAACTTACAAGGATTCCCTTAGTAACGGCGAGTGAATCGGGAATAGCCTAGCTTGAGAATCAGTTGCCCACAGCATTAAATTATAGTCTGAAGAAACATCCTCAGCAGCGGACCAGGCCCAAGTCCCTTGGAAAGGGGCATCGGAGAGGGTGAGAGCTCCGTCATGCCCGAACCTTATCACACCATGAGGCACTGTCTACGAGTCGGGTTGTTTAGGAATGTAGCCCCAATTGGACAGTAAATTTCATCCAAGGCTAAATATGGGCGGGAGACCGATAGCGAACAAGTACCATGAGGGAAAGATGAAAAGGATTTTGAAAAGAGAGTCAAAGAGTGCATGAAATTATCGAGGGGGAAGGGATAGGGGCTGGTGATGCACCCCGGTTGGATGCAAAACGATGAGAGTCGATCTGTCGATTGACTTAGGGCATGGACCGATGCGGGTCATGTCGGTGGCCAAGCCCAGGCCTTCGATACGCTCGTGGGGATGTCATCACCGTGATCGTGGAACCCCAGCATGCGCCATCTCGATATGCTTTAGCATTAGCGTGCTCTGGGCATCGACCTGTGGGCTCCCCATCCGACCCGTCTTGAAACACAGACCAAAGAGTCTGACAGGTGTGCGAGTAAACAGGCTAGAAAACCCGTAATGTGTAAGGAAGCTAAGTGGCAGGATCCCTCGCGGGAGCATCGTCGACCGACCTTAATCTTTTGAGAAGGGTTTGAATGAGAGCATGCTTGTCAGGACCCAAAAAATGGTGAACTATGCTTGAGCGGGGCGAAGCTAGAGGAAACTCTAGTGGAGGCCTGTAGCGATACTGACATAGAAATCATTCGTCTAACTTGGGTATAGGGGTGAAAGACTAATCAAACCATCTAATAGCTGGTTCTCTCCAAAGTTTCCCTCAGGATAGCTGGAGCCCTTAGCGAGTTCTATCGGGTAAAGCCAATGATTAGAGGCATCAGGTGTGCAACACCCTCAACCTATTCTCAAACTTTAAATAGGTAGGATGGCACGGCTGCTTAATTGAGTCGCGCCATAGAATCATGAGCTCCAAGTAGGCCATTTTTGGTAAGCAAAACTAGCGATGCGGGATGAATCGAAAGTCGAGTTACGGTGCCCAACTGCGCACTAACCTAGAACCCACAAAGGGTGTTGGTCGATTAAGATAATAGGAAGATGGTCATGGAAGTCAAAATCCGCTAAGGAGTGTGTAATAACTCACCTGCCAAATCAACTAGCCTCGAAAATGGATGGCGTTTAAGCGCGCGACCTATACTCAGCCATCGGGGCAAGGGCCAGGCCCCGATGAGTAGGAAAGCATGACGGTTATTGCAAAACCCAGGGTAAAAGACCCGATGGAGTGACCGTCGGTGCAGATCTTAGTGGTAGTAGCAAATATTCAAATGAGAACTTTGAACGCCGAAGAGGGGAAAGGTTCTATGTGAACGACACTTGCACATGGGTTAGTCGATCCTAAGAGACGGGGGAAGCCCATCCGAGTGCGCATCCAGTGCGAGCTTCGAAAGGGAATCGAGTTAAAATTCTTGAACCGGGATGCGATAGCTGACGGTAATGTTAGGGAGTCCAAAAACGTCGACGGAGGCCTCAGAAAGAGTTATCTTTTCTGTTTAACAGCCTGCCCACCCTGGAAACGGCTCGACCAGAGGTAGGGTCTAGCGGTCGAAAGAGCACCGCACATCGCATGGTGTCCGGTACGCCCTCGTCAGCCCTTAAAAATTAGGAGGATCGAATGTCTTCCGTGCCTGGTTGTACTCATAATCGCATCAGGTCTCCAATGTGAACAGCCTCTAGTCCATGGAACAATGTAGGCAAAGAAAGTCGGCAAAATGGATCTGTAACCTAGGGAAAAGGATTGGCTGTAAGGACTGGGCATAGAGGTCTCAGCCCCAAACCCGTTGGCTGCTGGTGCACTGCTCGAGCTACTCTCACAGCAAGAGTGGGTCACAGCGTGCCAGCCAGGGGACAGACTGGGAATAGCTCCCTCGAAGACATTGCCCGGGTGACAAATAGTCAACTCAAAACTGGTACAGACAAGGGGAATCTGACTGTTTAATTAAAACAAAGCATTGCGATGGTCCCTGTGGATGCTCACAAAATGTGATTTTTGCCTAGTGCTCTGAATGTCAAAGTGAAGAAATTCAACCAAGTGCAGGTAAAAGCAAGAGTAACTATGACTCTCTTAAGGTAGCCAAATGCCTCATCATCTAATTAGTGACACGCATGAATGGATTAATAAGATTCCCACTGTCCTTGTCTACTATCCAACGAAACCATAGCCAAGGGAATGGACTTGGCAAAATCAGCAGGAAAGAAGACACTATTGAGCTTGACACTAGTCTGACTTTGGGAAATGACTTGAGAGGTGTAGGATAAGTGGAAGCCCTCGGGTGAAATTGAAATAACACTACTTTTAACATTATTTTACTTATTCTGTGAATCAGAGGCGGGGCACAACCTCTCTTTTTGGACCCAAGGCCAACCTCGGTCGATCGATCCAGGCAGAAGACATTGTCAGGTAGGGAGTTTGGCTGGGGTAGCACATCTGTTGAAAGATAACGCAGGTGTCCTAAGATAAGCTCAATGAGAACAGAAATCTCGTGCGAAACAAAAGGGTAAAAATTTGATTCTGATTTCTAGTACAAATATGAACTGTGAAAGTGTGGCCTATCGATCCTTTAGACCTTCGAGATTTGAAGCTAGAGGTATCAGAAAAGTTACCACAGTGATAACTGGCTTGTGGCAGCCAAGCATTAATAGCTATGTTGCTTTTTGATCCTTCGATGTCGGCTCTTCCTATCATTGTGAAGCAGAAATTCACCAAGTGTTGGATTGTTCACCCACCAATAGGGAACATGAGTTGGGTCTAGACCGTCATGATACAGGTTAGTTTTACCCTACTGATTACCACGTCATGATAGTAATTCAACCTAGCACGAGAGAAACCGTTGATTCACATAATTGGTCATCGCGCTTGGTTGAAAAGCTAGTAGCGTGAAGCTACTGTTCGCTGGATTATGATTAAATGCCTGTAAGTCAGAATCCAAGCTAGAAGCGATGCATACGCCTGTCGCCCAATTGTCAACCCGCAGTAGGGGCCTTCGGCCCTTAAGGACATGTGTCATAGGAACAGCCCCATGGCGGACGGCTGCGCGGGCCTCTTTAAAGCATAATTTCCATCGAGCAGCGGGTAGAATCCTTTGTAGATGACTTAAATACGTGTGGGGTACTGTAAGTTGTAGAGTGGCCTTACTGCCATGATCCACTAAGATTTAGCCCTTCGTCGCTTCGATTCGTCCCTCCCTTCAATCTCCCTTCTGTCCCTCCCTCAGCAAAGCGAAAAGGAAAAAAAAGGCATTTTGATTTTTTTCTCACAAGAACCCGCTGGGGTTACAGCTCGAACCAGGGTTCCCCTACGAGTGCCCAAGTACATAAATAAGCATTGCTACTACCGGTTGGGTGTCTCGGTAATGGTTCCTCGTGTCCCTCCCCTCATACATCACTAAGCATTGCATCGGTCGTTCGGGTGGCAAGCGTCCAAGTACATAACAAAGCATTGCTATTGCCAGTTGGGTGCCCCGGTAATGGTCTCTCGTATCCTTCCCTTCACACGTCGCTAAGCGTTGCATCAGTTGTTTGGACTGTAAGCACCCAAGTACATAAATAAGCATTGCTACTGCTGGTTAGGTGTCTCAGCAACGGTCCCTGGCGTCCCTCCCACACATCACTAAGCATTGCATCGGTCGCTTGGGTGAAAGGTGAGGCATGTCGCGTCCCTAAGTCCTCGATCGGGTGGTTTGCATGTGCTGGGAATTTGATAAAGCTCGCGCCCGGGATCGTGCCCAAGTGCCTAGCATGGTGCGCCCCTAGGCAGCGCTTCCTCGATCAAAATCCAGGTCATGTTTGCCATCTAATCATGTGCATCGATTGACTGGTTCCCTTACTTTGGTGATAGAGACCCTTCGGGGTCTGAGTGATTCGATACGAGGTGCCCACTCCCTTGGTTCTCGATTGGATACTGTGCATGTACGAGGAATTCGATAAAGCTTGTGCTTAGGATAGTGCCCATGTGCCTGGCATTGTTTGCCCTAAGGCAGTGGTCCCTTGATCAAAATCCAGGTCGTGCTTGCCATCCGTTCATATGCATCAGTTGACTGGTTACCTTGCTTCGGTGATGGAGACCCTTCGGGGTCTAAGTGATCTAATGCGAGGTGCCCCGTCCCTAGGTTCTTGATCGAATGGCGTGCATGTGCAGGGAATTCGATGATGCTCATGCCTGGGATCGTGCCCATTTGCTTGGCATGGTGCGCCCCCAGGCAGCAGTCCCTCGATCGAAATCTAGGTCATGCTTGCCATCCAAACGGGTCCGTCGGGTGATTAGTTACCTTGCTTTAGTGATGGAGACCCTTCGGGGTCTAAGTGATCCGATGCAAGGTGCCCCGTCCCTAAGTACCCGATCGAATAGTGTGCATGTGTGAGGAATTTGGTGTTGCTTGTGCCTAGGATCATGCCCATGTGCCACGCATGGTGCACCTCCAGGCAGTGGTCCCTCGATCGAAATCCAGGTCATGCTTGCCATTCGATCATGTGCGTCAGTTGATTGGTTACTGTGCTTCGATGATGGAGACCCTTCGGGGTCTAAGTGATCCGATGCGAGGTGCCCTGTCTCTAGGTTCTCGATCGAATGGTGTGCATGTGCGAGGAATTCGGTGATGCTCGTGCCTGGGATCCTGCCCATGTGCCTGGCATGGCGCACCCCTAGGCGGTGGTCTCTTGGTTGAAATTCAGGTCGTGCTTACCATCCGGTCGTGTGCCTCGATTGACTGGTTACCTTGCTTTGATGATGGAGACCCTTCGAGGTCCACGTGATCCAATGTAAGGTGCCCCGTCCCTATGTTCTTGATCGGATGGCATGCATGTGCAGGGAATTCGATGATGCTCATGCCTGGGATCATGCCCATGTGCTTGGCATGGTACGCCCCCAGGCAGCGATCCTTCAATCAAAATCCAAGTCGTGCTTACCATTCGGTTGTGTGCCTCAGTTGACTGGTTGCCTGCTTCAGTGATGGAGACCCTCCAAGGTGTAAGTGATACAAGATGCGGTACCCTATCCCTAGGCTCTCGATTGGTTGGCATGCATGTGTAGGGAATTTGGTGATGCTCATGCCTAGGATCGTGCCCATGTGCCTAGCATGGTGCGCCCCTAGGCAGTGGTCCCTTGGTCGAAATCCAGGTCATGCTTGCCATCCGGTCATGTGCATCGATTGACTGGTTGCCTTGCTTCAGTGATAGAGACCCTTCGAGGTCCAAATGATCCGATGCGAGCTGTCTCATCCCTAGGTTCTCGATCAAATATCGTGCATGTGTAGGGAATTCAATGATGCTCGTGCCTGGGATCGTGCCCATATGCCTGGCACGGTGCACCCCCAGGATGCAGTCCCTCGGTCAAAATCCAAGTCGTGCTTGCCATTCGATCGTGTGCCTCGGTTAACTGGTTGCCTTGCTTCGTTGATGGAGACCCTCTGGGGCCCAAGTGATATGAGGTACGGTGCCCTATCCCTTGGTTTTCGATTAGTTGGCATGCATGTATAGGGAATTTGGTGAAGCTTATGCCTAGGATCATGCCCATGTGCCTGCCATGGTGCACCCCCAGGCAACAATCCCTCGGTCAAAATCCAGCTCGTGCTTCCCATCCGATCGTGTGCGTTAGTTGACTAGTTACCTAGCTTCGATGATGGAGACCCTTCGGGGTCCAACTGATCCGATGCGAGGTGCCTAGTCCCTAGGTTCTCGATCGCATGGTGTGCATGTGTAGGGAATTTAGTGATGCTCTTGCCTGGGATCATGCCCATGTGCCTGGCATGGTGTGCCCCCAGGCAGCGGTCCCTCGATCAAAATCTAGGTCATGCTTGCCACTCGGTCGAGTGCATCGCGTGACTGGTTGCCTTGCTTCAGTGATGGGGACCCTTTAGGGTCCAACTAATCTGAGGTGCGGTGCCCCGGTGCCCCATCCTTAGGTTCACGGTCAGTTAGTGTACATGCATGGGAAATTTGGTGAAGCTCGTGCCCGGGATCGTGCCCACGTGCCTGGCATGGTGCGCCCCTACGCAACGATCTATTGGTCAAAATCTAGGTTGTGCTTGCCATCCGATCGTGTGCCTCGGTTGACTGGTTACCTTGCTTCGATGATGAAGACCCTTCGAGGTCCAAGTGATCCGATGCGAGGTGCCTAGTCCCTAGGTTCTCGATCGGATGGTGTGTATGTGTGGGGAATTCAGTGGAGCTCGTGCCTGGGATCGTGCCCAGGATCGTGCCCATGTGCCTGGCATGGTGTACCCCCAGGCAACGGTCCCTCGGTTAAAATCTAGGTCGTGCTTACCATCCGGTCATGTGCATCGATTTACTAGTTACCGTGCTTCGATGATGGAGACCCTTCGGGGTCCAAGTGATCCGATACGAGGTGCCCTGTCTCTAGGTTCTCGATCGGATGGTGTGCATATGCGGGGAATTTAATGATGCTCGTGCTTGGGATCGTGCCCATGTGCCTGGCATGGTGCACCCCCAGGCAGGAGTCCCTCAGTCGAAATACAGGTCATGCTTACCATCCGGTCGTATGCCTCGGTTGACTGATTACCTTGCTTTAATGATAGAGACCCTTTGGGGTCCAAATGATCCGATGCGAGGTGCCCCATCCTTAGGTTCTCGATCGGATGGCTTGCATGTACGGGGAATTCAGTGATGCTCGTGCCTAGGATCATACCCATATGCCTGGCATGGTACACCCCCAGGCAGTAGTCTCTCGGTCAAAATCTAGGTCGTGCTTGCCATCCGGTCATGTACATTAGTTGATTGGTTACCGTGCTTTGGTGATGAAGACCCTTCAGGGTCCAAGTGATCCGATGCGAGGTGCCCCAACCCTTGGTTCTCGAGCGGTTAGCGTGCATGTACAGGGAATTTGGTGATGCTCGTGCCTGGGATTATGCCCATGTGCCTGGCATGGTGCGTCCCCAAGAAGTGGTCCCTTGGTCGAAATCTAGGTCGTGCTTTCCATTCGATCATGTGCGTTGGTTGACTAGTTACCGTGCTTCGGTGATGGGGACCCTTCGGGGTCCAAGTGATCCGATGCGAGGTGCCCTTTCTCTAGGTTCTCGATCGGATGGTGTGCATGTGTAGGGAATTCGGTGATGCTCATGCTTGGGATCCTGCCCATGTGCTTGGCATGGTCCGCCCCTAAGCAGCGATCCCTCGATCGAAATCCAGGTCATGCTTACCATCCGATCGTGTGCCTCGATTGACTGGTTGCCTTGCTTCGGTGATAGGGACCCTTCAGGGTCTAAGTGATCCGAGGTGAGGTGCCCAGTCCCTGGGTTCTCACTCTGTTGGCATGCATGTGCGAGGAATTCGATGATGCTCCTACCTGGGATCGTGCCCATATGCCTAGCATGGTGCACCCCCAAGCAACTATCCCTCGATCAAAATCTAGGTCGTGCTTGCCATCTGGTCATGTGCATCGGGTGACTGGTTACCTTGCTTCAGTGATGGAGATCCTTTAGGGTCCAAGTGATCCAAGACGAGGTGCCCCATCCCTGAGTTCTCGATCGAATAGCGTGCATGTACAGGGAATTTGGTGAAGCTCATGCCTGGGATCGTGCCCATGTGCCTGGCATGGTGTGCCCCCAGGCAGCGATCACTCGGTTGAAATCCAGGTCGTGCTTGCCATCCGATCGTGTGCCTCAGTTGACTGGTTGCCTTACTTCGGTGATGGAGACTCTCCAAGGTCAAAATGATATGAGGTGCGGTTCCCTGTCCCTAGGTTCTCGATCGAATGCACGTGCGGGGAATTCGGTGATGCTCATGCCTGGTATCATGCCCATGTGCCTAACATGTTGCGCCCCCCAACAGCGGTCCCTCGGTCAAAACCCAGGTCGTGCTTGCTATCTCGTCGTGTGCATCGGTTGACTGGTTACCTTACTTTGGCGATGCAGACCCATCGAGGTCTAAGTGATCCGATGCGAGGTGCCCCATCCCTAGGTTCTCGATCGGATGGCGTGCATGTGCAGGGAATTCGATGATGCTCGTGCCTAGGATCGTGCCCATGTGTCTGGCACGGTGCTACCCCAGGCAGCAGTCCCTCGGTCAAAATCTAGGTCATGCTTGCCATCCAGTCGTGTGTATCGATTGACTGGTTACCATGCTTCAGTGGTGGAAACCCTTCGGGGTCCAAATGATCTGATGCGAGGTGCCTTGTCCTTAGGTTCTCGATCGGATGGCGTGCATGTATGGGGAATTTGGTAGAGCTCATGCCTGGGATCATGCCCATGTGCCTGGCATGGTGCGCCCTATGGCAGTGGTCCCTCGATCGAAATCCAGGTCATGCTTGCCATCCGGTCATGTGTGTCGATTGACTGGCTACCGTGCATTGGTGATGGAGACCCTTCGAGGTCCAAGTGATCTGATGCAGGGTGCCCTGTCTCTAGGTTCTCGATCGGATGGTGTGTATATACGGGGAATTCGGTGATGCTCGTGCCTAGGATCCTGCCCATATGCCTGGCATGGTGTGCCCTCAAGCAGTGATCCCTCGATCGAAATCCAAGTCGCGTTTACCATTTGGTCGTGTGCCTCGATTGACTGGTTGCCTTACTTCAATGATGAAAACCCTTCAGGGTCCAAGTGATCTGAGGTGTGGTGCCCTGTCCGTAGGTTCTTGATCGGATTGTGTGCATGTGCAAGGAATTCGGTGATGCTCGTGCCTAGGATAATGCCCATGTGCCTAGCATGGTTTGCCCCCAAGCAGTAGTCACTCAGTCAAAATCCAAGTCGTGCTTGCCACCCAGTTGTGTGCATCGGTTAACTGGTTACCTTGCTTCAATGATGCAGACCCATCGAGGTCCAAGTGATTCGATGCGAGGTGCCCCGTCCCTAGGTTTTCGATCGGATAGTGTGCATGTGCGAGGAATTCGATGATGCTCATGCTTGGGATCGTACCCATGTGCCTGGCATGATGCGCCCTCAAGCAGCGGTCCCTCGGTCGAAATCCAGGTCGTGCTTGCCTTCTGATCGTGTGCGTCGATTGACTGGTTACCGTGCTTCGGTGATGGAGACCCTTCGAGGTCTAAGTGATCTGATGCGAGGTGCTTTATCCCTAGGTTCTCGATCAGATGGCATGCATGTGAGGGGAATTTAGTGAAGCTCGTGCCTGGGATCGTGTCCATGTGCCTGGCATGGTATGCCTCCAGGCAGCGGTCCCTCGATCAAAATCCAGGTCGTGGTTGCCATCCGATCATTTACATCGGTTGACTAGTTACCTTGCTTCAGTGATGGAGACCCTTCATGGTCCAAGTGATCCGATGCGAGGTGCCTGTCCTTAGGTTATAGATCGGATGGCATGCATGTGCATGAAATTCAGTGATGGAGACCCTTTAGGGTCCAAGTGATCCAATGCGAGGTGCCCAGTCCCTTGGTTCTCGATCAACTAGTGTGCACGTGTGGGGAATTCGGTGAAGCTCATGCCTGGGATCATGCTCATGTACCTGGCATGGTGCGCCCCTAGGCAGCGGTCTCTCGATCGAAATCCAGGTCGTGCTTGCCATCCGTTCGTGTGCATTGGTTGACTGGTTGCCCTGCTTCAGTGATGAAGATCTTTCGGGGTCTAAGTGATCCGATGCGAGGTGCCCAGTCCCTAGGTTCTCGATCGGATGACATGCATGTGTAAGGAATTTGGTGAAGCTCATGCCTAGGATCATGCCCACGTGCCCAGCATGGTGTGCCCCCAGGCAGCGGTCCCTCGATCAAAATCCAGGTCGTGGTTGCCATCCGATTGTGTACGTCGGTTGACTGGTTGCCTTGCTTCAGTGATGGAGACCCTTTGGTGTCCAAGTAATCTGATGCAAGGTACCCTGTCCCTAGGTTCTTGATCGGATGGCATGCATGTACAGGGAATTCAGTGATGCTCATGCCTGGGATCGTGCCCATGTGCTTGGCATGGTGCGCCCCCAAGCAGCGATCCCTCGGTCAAAATTTAGGTCGTGCTGGCCATCCGGTCTTATGCCTCAGTTGACTAGTTACCTTGTTTCGGTGATAGAGACCCTCTTGGGTCTAAGTGATCTGAGGTGCAGTGCCTTGTCCTTAGGTTCTCAATCGATTGGCATGCATGTATGGGGAATTCGGTGCTGCTCGTGCTTAAAATTGTGCCCATGTGCCTGGCATGGTACGCCCCCAGGCAACGGTCCCTCGGTCGAAATCTAGGTCGTGCTTGCCATCCGGTCGTGTGCGTCAGTTGACTGGTTCCCTTACTTCGGTGATGGAAACCCTTTAGGGTCCAAGTGATCCGATGTGAGCTACCCCATCCCTAGATTCTCAATCGGGTGGCGTTTATGTGTGGGGAATTGGGTGATGCTCGTGCTCGGGGTCATGCCCATGTGCCTGGCATGGTGCACCCCAAGGCAGTGGTCCCTCGGTCGAAATCAAGGCTGTGCTTGCCATCCGATCATGTACATCAGTTGACTAGTTGCCTTTCTTTGATGATGGAGACCTTTCAGGGTCCAAGTGATTCGATACGAGGTGCCTCATCCATAGGTTCTCGATCGGATGGTGTGCATGTGCGAGGAATTCGATGAAGCTCTTGCCTGGGATCGTGCCCATGTGCCTGGCATGGTATGCCCCCACACAATGGTCCCTCGGTCGAAATCTTGGTCATGCTTGCCATCCGATCATGTGCGTCAGTTGACTAGTCACCTTACTTCGATGATGGAGGCCCTTTGGGCTCCAAGTGATCTGATGCCAGGTACCCCGTCCCAAGGTTCTCGATCAGATGGCATGCATGTATGAGGAATTCAGTGAAGCTTGTGCCTGGGATTGTGCCCATGTGCCTGGCATGGCGTTCCCCTAGGCAGCAGTCCGTTGATCGAAATCTAGGCCGTGCTTGCAATCCAGTCATGTGCGTCGGTTGACTAGTTGCCTTACTTCGGTGATAGAGACCCTTCGGAGTCCAAGTGATCCACTGAGAGGTGCTTAGTCCCTAGGTTCTTGATCGCATGGCATGTATATGCGAGGAATTTGGTGATGCTTGTGCTTGGGATCGTGCCCATGTGCCTGGCATGGTGCGTTCGCAGGTAGCGGTCCCTCGATTGAAATACAGGTCGTGCTTGCCATCCGGTCGGGTGCATCAGGTGACTGATTACCTTACTTCGGTGATGGAGACCCTTCGGGGTCCAAGTGATCCGATACGAGGTGCCTCATCCCAAGGTTCTCAATTGAATGGCATGCATGTGCGGGGAATTCAGTGAAGCTCGTGACTGGGATCTTGCCCATGTGCCTAGCATGGTGTGGCCCCAGGCAGTGATCCCTCGATCAAAATTTATCTCGTGCTTGCCATCCGAACGGGTGCATCAGGTGACTGGTTGTCTTGCTTCGATGATGGAGACCCTTCGGGGTCATAGTGATCCCAGGTACAGTGCCCCGTCCCTAGGTTCTCGATCAGTTAGCATGCATATGCAAGGAATTTGATGAAGCTCATACCCAGGATCGTGCCCATGTGCCTGGCATGGTGCACCCCCAGGCAGTGGTCCCTTGATCGAAATCCAGGTCATGCTTCCCATCCAGATGGGTGCGTCGGGTGACTGGTTG
>JBBYHL010002015.1:0-12671 GCA_038381835.1 Adansonia madagascariensis | reverse complement strand
AGGCATCCAAATCCTAAACTACCACAACCAAAAGCCACAATAATGCATGAGAATCCTAAGAGGGTGATGGAAACATGGAGAGCTCATTAGAATGTTGAAGATGCTAAAAAATAGAAAATGAAAGGGATAAAGTGGGAAGTTATAGCAATAAAACTTCAATTTTTGGCAAAATGGTTGGAGCAACAAAGATGGCTTGAATTTCCTTCTTTTCCTTGTTGTTAATAAGCAAGAAAAAGAGAGAAACAATGAGGATTTGGTTCTGGTATGGATGAGGGTGATTTTCAGAATGTGCAGTGGTTGAAAGCAAGTGTTTTGAGGCTATTTTTGGGTGTTGAGTGAAGAGCTATGGGATTTGATTTTCTTGATGTGTGAATGTGTTTTGGAAGCTAAAAATGCGCTAAAATCTCCTAAAATCTTAGCTAAGATATAAGTGGTCTATTTATACAAGCATTTGGAGCCAAATTGGAGGTGTTTTTGGTCATTTCTCAAAAGGGACAAAGTGATGTCAGCTTGATGCCTATAGAGTGGCTGTAGGGAGCAACTTGCTGCCAATGTGATGGACATAGGGTGGCTGGTCTAAATGCTAAAATGATATTCCAACAAATAGGGTGGCTGACGGTGATCTTGGTTAACAAACCAGGGAGAAGTAAGGTAATCATGTGACATTGACCTTTTTGATCTACTTTAGACTTCAAAAATGTTTTGATTAATTCAAATGTCCAAATTCGTAATCTGATATTGGTTTTGATTTTTTTATGCAAAAAAACGAGTTAAAATCGAGTTTTGGATCAATGGTGGATGAGTTAAAAATTCTTGAACCGTGGAAAATGGCTTGCATGTATTAATACATTGCAAAATGTATCGATACATTTGGTCTAAAAACCTTAAGTGTATCAAAACAATGAACATTGTATCGATACAATGATCACTGTATCGATACTTTTGATACTATGAACCATTGTATCAATTCAATGCTTCATTATATCGATACACGTTGATTGTATCGATACATTTATTTATAGAATGCACATTTTGGTCTTGGCATGGCCTATATCAATACATGAGCTCCTATATCGATACATTCACATGTTGTATCGATACAAATGGGGACATTTAAAATTTTTGGATTGTTGGAGCATTATATTGATACATGAGAACCATGTATCGATACATTCAAGCAAAATTGTGAATATTCTGTTATTTTTTGTCCTCGTACACCTTGTACTACGTCTTTTGATGCCACATCTTTGCATTTATCTTTGATATAATCTATTGGCCATCTTGACCTCCTCAAAAAATATATTTTGAGGGGCAATTCAATCATCACCCCCTCTCACATCCATGCCCAAGGTTGCTAAAAACAATTACCCCGAACAAAATAAGGTGTTTACAAATTATTATGTGAATCCATCTTTGTCGTAATTAATAGATGAACTTTGATTCTAAAAAATGGTGGAAAGAAAAGGTTTCTAAATGAAACTAAAGCATCAATGTCATTTATCCCAATGCCAGGAATGAGTTTATAGTGCCCAATCATAAAAAGAAAAGAGATTATTCTGTGAATCTATGTTTATCCCAATTAACAAATGAAATTTAACTCTAAAAAATAAAGAAAAAAGAAGCTTTTCTTATGAAATCAAAGCATTAATGTCATTTATCCTAATCAGGAGAATGAGTTTATGGTGCCCAATCATGAAAAGAAAGGTGATTACTACGTGAATTATGATTCTCCCAATTGATAAATGAACTTTAATTCAAAAAAATGGTGGAAAGGGATGCTTTTCTTACGAAACCAAAGCATCAATGTCATTTATCCCAATCAGTAGAATGAGTTTACGGTGCCCAATCATGAAAAGAAAAGAGATTATTGTATGAATCCCTGTTTGTCCCAATTGACAAATCAATTTTAACTCTAAAAAATGATGGAAAGATAAGCTTTTCTTATGAAACTAAAGCAATAGTGTCATTTATCCTAATGAGTAGAACGAGTTGATGGTGCCCAATCATGAAAGGAAAGGAGATTACTATGTGAATCCGGGTTTGTCCCAATTGACAAACGAATCTTAATTCTAAAAAATAGTGGAAAGAGAAGCTTTTCTTATGAAACAAAAGCATCAATGTCATTCATCCCAATGAAAGAATTAGTATATGGTGCCCAATTATTAAAAGAAAGGGGATTATTATGTGAATCCGTGTTTGTCCTAATTGACAAACGAACTTTGATTCTAAAAAATGGTGGAAAGAGAAGTTTTTCTTATGATACCAAAACATAAATGTCATTCAACCTAATGGGGAGAATAAGTTTATGGTGCTCAATCATGAAAAGAAAAGAGGTTACTATGTGAATCCAGGTTTGTCCCAACTGACAAACGAACTTTAATTCTAGAAAATGATGGAAAGAGAAGTTTTTCTTATAAAATTAAAGCATCCATGTCATTTATCCCAATCAGTAGGACGAGCTTATAGCACCCAATCTTGGAAAAAAAGGAGATTACTATATAAATATGTGTTTGTCCTAACTGATGAACGAACTTTAATTCTAACAAATGCTTGAAGGAGAAGCCTTTATTATGAAACCAAATGCAATAATGTCATTTATCCTAATGAGTAGAATGGGTTTATTGTGCCCAATCATGAAAAGAAAGGAAATTATTATGTGAATCTGTCTTTTTCATAATTGACTGACGAACTTTGATTAAAAAATAGTGGGAAGAATTGCTTTTTAAATGAAACCAAAGCATCAATGTCATTTATCCCAATAAGGAGAATTAGTTTATGGTGCTCAATCATGAGAAAAAAATGAGATTACTATTTGAATCCATGTTTATCCCGATTGACAAATGAACTTTAACTCTAAAAAAATTATGGAAAGAGAAGCTTTTCTTGTGAAACCAAAGCAACAATGCCATTTATCCCAATAAGTAAAATGAGTTTATGGTGTCCAATTATGAAAAGAAAGGAGGTTACTATGTGAATCTAGGTTTGCCCCATTTGACAAACGAACTTTAATTTTAGAAAATGGTGGAGAAAAAAGCTTTTCTTATAAAACCAAAGCGTCAATGTCATTTATCCTAATGAGGAGAATGAGTGCCCAATCATGAAAAGAAAGGAGATTACTACATGAATCTATGTCCGTCCCAATTGACAAATGAACCTTAATTGTAAAAAATGGTGGAAAGTGAAGCTTTTCTTATGAAACCAAAGCATCAGTGTCATTTATCCCAATGAGTAGAACAAGTTTATGTTGCCCAATCATGAAAAGAAATGAGATTATAATGTGATTTTGACTTTGTCCTCATTAACAGATCAACATTGATTCTAAAAAATAGTTAAATGAAACCAAAGAATTAATGTCATTTATCCCAATACGAGTAATGAGTTTATGGTGCCCAATCATGAAGAGAAAGGAGATTATAATATGAATCCGTGTTTGTTGTAATTTATAAAAAAACTTTTACTCTAAGAAATGGTGGAAATAGAAGCTTTGCTTATAAAACCAAATCATCAATATCATTTATCCCAATTAGTAGAACGAGCTTATGATGCCTAATCATGGAAAGAAAGCAGATTGTTATGTGAATCTATTTTTATCCCAATTGACAAACAAACTTCAATTCTAGAAAATACTTGAAGGAGAAGCTTTTATTATGAAACCAAAGCATCAATGTCATTTATCCCAATCAGGAGAATAAGTTTATGGTGCCCAATCATGAAAAGAAAAGAGATTATTATGTGAATCCGGGTTTGTCCCAATTGATAAACGAACTTTAATTCTAAAAAATGCTTAAAGGAGAAGAGCTTTTCTTATGAAACCAAAGCATCAATATCATTTATCTCAATGAAGAAAATGTGTTTATGGTGCCCAATCATGAAAGAAAAAGAGATTATAACATGAATCCATATTTATCCTAATTGATAGATGTACTTTACTTCTAAAAATGGTGGGAAGTGAAGTTTTTCTTATGAAACCAAATCATTAATTCAATTATCTCAGTGAGTAGAATGAGCTTATGTTACCCAATCATGAGAAAAAAAGATTGTTATGTGATTTTGTGTTTGTCTTAGTTGAAAGAAGAACTCTTTTTCCAAAAAATGGTTGGAAGAAATATTTTTCTTATGAAACCAAAGTATCAATGTCATTTAGCCTAAAGAGGATAACAGGTTTATGGTTCCTTCTCATGAAAACAAAGGAGATTATTATGTGAATCCATGTTTATCCCAATTGATAGATGAACTTTGATTCTAAATAATGGCAGGAAATAAAGTTTTATTTATGAAACCAAAGTATCAATTCATTTATCCAAATGCAGAGAATGAATTAGTGGTGCCCAATCATTGAAAGGATAGAGATTATTATGTGAATCCATGTATATCCTAATTGAAAGATGAACTTTAATTCTAAAAATGGTAGAAAGAGAAGTTTTCCTTATAAAACCAATGCATCAATATCATTTATCCTAGTGAAGAGAATAATGGGAAATTTGTCTTATGAAAGCAAAGCATCAATATCATTTATCCTAATGAGGAGAATGTGTATGTGGTTCCAAATCATGAAAAAAATGGTTGGAAGTGATGTTTCTTTTATGGAACCAAAGCATCATTTCATTTATCCCAATGAGAAGATTGAATTGGTGGTGCCCAATTAATAAAAGAAGGGAGATTATTGCGTGAATTCATTTTTATCCTAATTGAAAGACGAACTTCAATTCTAAAAATGGTAGAAAGATAAGTTTTTCTTATGAAACCAAAGCATCACTATCATTTATCCCAATATGGAGAATGTGTTTATGGTGCCTAATCATAAAAAGAAAGGAGATTATTATGTGAATTCGTGTTTATCCCAATTGAAAGAAGAACTTTAATTCTAAAAATGGTAAAAAAAGAAGCTTTTCTTATGAAACCAAAGCATCAATATGATTTATCCCAAAGAGGAGAATGTGTTTATAGTGCCCAATCATGAAAAGAAAGTAGATTATTACACGAATCCATGTTTATCCAGATCGACATATGAACATTAATTCTAAAAATGGTAGAAAAAAGTTTTTCTTATAAAACCAAAGCATCATTATCATTTATCCCAGTAAAGAGAATGTGTTTATGGTGCCTAATCATGGAAAGAAATGAGATTATTATGTGAATCCATGTTTGTGCAAATTGATGAATGAATAATAATTCTAAAAATGATAGAAAGAGAAGTTTTTCTTATGAAATGAAACCATCAATATCATTTACCCCAATAATAGGAGTGTGTTTATTGTGCCCAATCATGAAAAAAAGAGATTATTACGTGAATCCATTTTTATCGTAATTGAGGAGACAAAATTTGATTCTAAAAAATGGTGGGAAGTGAAGTTTTTTTATGAGACCAATGCATCAATTCATTTATCCCAATGAGAAAAATGAGCTTATGGTACCCAATCATGAAAAGAAAGAAGATTGTTTTGTGAATCTATGTTTGTCCAAGTTAAAAGATGAACTTTGTTTTTAAAAAATGGTTAGAAGAAAAGCTTTTCTTATGAAACCAAAGCATCAATATCATTTATCCCAATAAGAAGAACGTGTTTATGGTGCCCAATCACGAAAAGAAAAAAGATTATAATGTGAACCTATTTTTATCTTAATTGACAGATAAACTTTAATTCTAATAACTGGTGGGAAGTGATGCTTTTCTTATGGAACCAAAGCATCAATTCATTTATCCCAATGAGGAGAATGAATTGGTGGTGCCCAATCAATCAAAGAAAAGAGATTATTATGTGAATTCATTTCTATCCCAATTGAAAAATGAACTTCAATTCTAAAAATAGTAGAAAGAAAAGTTTTTCTTTTGAAACCAAAGCATCAATATCATTTTTCCCAATGAAGAGAATGTGTTTATGGTGCCCAATCATGAAAAGAAAGGAGATTATTATGCAAACCCATGTTTATCCTAATTGAAAGAAGAGCTTTAACCCCAAAAATGGTAGAAAGAGAAATTTTTCTTATGAATCCAAAGCATCAATATCATTTATCCTAATGAGGCGAATGGTTTATGGTGCCTAATCATGAAAAAAAAAGAGATTGTTATGTGAATCCATGTTTATCCTAATTGACAAATAAACTTTGATTCTGAAAAAATGGTTAAAAATAAAGTTTTTCTTCTGAAACCAAAGCATCAATTCATTTATCCCAATGAGTGGAATGAGCTTCTGGTACCCAATCATGAGAAGAAAGAAGATTGTTATGTGAATCCGTGCTTATCCAAGTTGAAAGACAAACTTTTTTTTTCTAGAAAATGTTGGAAGAAAAGCTTTTCTTATGAAACCAAAGCATCAATATTATTTATCCCAATAAGGAAAATGTGTTTAGGGTGCCCAATCATGAAAAGAAAGAGATTATTATGTGAATCCAAGTTTATCCTAATTGATAAATGAATTTCAGTTTAAAAAATGGTGGGATGTGAAGTTTTTCTTATGAATCCAAAGCATCAATTCAATTATCCCAATGAATATAATGAGCTTATGTTACCCAATCATGAAAAGAATGAAGATTGTTATATGAATCTGTGTTTGTCCTAGTTGAAAGAGGAACTTTGTTAGTAGAGAATGTTTGGAAAAAAAAGCTTTTCCTATGAAACCAAAGCATCAACATCATTTATCTCGATAAGAAAAATGTATTTATGGTGCCCAATCAAAAAGAGAAAGTAGATTATTACATGAATCCATGTTTACCCTAATTGACAGATAAACTTTAATCCTAAAAAATGGTGGGAAGTGAAGTTTTTCTTATGAAACCAAAGAATCAATTGAATTATCCTAATGAGTAGAATAAGCTTTTGGAACCTAATCATGAAAAGAAAGAAGATTGTTATGTGAATCCATGTTTATTCTAGTTAAAAGATGAACTTTGTTTCTAAAAAATGGTTAGAAGAAAAGCTTTTCTTATGAATCCAAAGCATCAAAATCATTTATCCCAATAAGGAAAATGTGTTTATTATGGCCAATCCTGAAAAAAAGAGAGATTATGGCCAATCCATGCTTCAATATCCAAAAATTTGAAATGTCCTAATTTGTATCGATACAACATGTAACTGTATCGATACATAAGCTTATGTATCGATGCAGGAGCTCATGTATCGATACTAGGCCATGCCAAGACCAAAATGTGCATTCTGTAAAGAAATGTATCGATACATATCAACATTTATTGATACAATGGTTCATAGTATCAATAGAGTGGTTCATAGTATCGATACAATGTTCATTGTACCCATACATTAAAGGTTTTTTTGACCAAATGTATTGATACATTCTGTAATCTATCGATACATAAAGGCCATTTTCCGCAGTCCGGGCATTTTTGACTCATCCACCTTTGATCCAAAACTCGATTTTAACTAGTTTCTTTGCATAAGGAAAGATCAAAACCTATGTCAAATTACGAATTTGGACTTTTGAATTAATCAAAACATTTTTGAAGTCTAAATTAGATTAAAAAGGTCAATGTCACATGATCACCCTATTCCTCCCTAGTTTGTTGACCAAGATCACCATCAACTACCCTATTTGCTAGAAAATCATTTAGCATTTAAACCAACCACCTTATGTCCATCACATTGGTAGTAAGTTGCTCCTTACAACCACTCTATAACCACCCAGCTGACATCACTTTGTCTCATTTAAGAAATAACCAAAAACACCTCCAATTTGGCTTCAAGATGCTGGTATAAATAAACTACTTATATCTTAGCTGAGGAACTTTAGATTCTAGCTCATTTTCAGCTTCCAAAACACATTCATAAATCCTGTGGCTCTTTATTGAGCACCTAAAAATAGCCCTAAAACACTCATTCTCAACCACTACACATTTTGAAAATCACTGTTACCCTCACCTAAACCAGAACCAAAACCTCATTATTTCTCTCTTTTTCTTGCTTATTAACAACAAGAAAAATAGGGAAATTCAAGCCATCTCTACTGCTCCAACTATTTGGCCAAAAAATAGAAGTTCTGTTGGTATAACTTTCTACTTTATCAGTTTCATTTTTTGTTTTTTAGCATATTCATTATTTTAGTGAGCTCTCCATGTTTCCATCACCCTCTTAGGATTCTCATGCATTATTGTGGCCTTTAGTTTGTGGTAGTTTAGGATTTGGATGCCTTAATGCCCCTTTGATGTGCGAAATGCCTTTCTCATCCTTATTATTTTGATAGCTCTTACTCTTGCATTTTATGCTGTATCCATGCATCTTGTTATGATTAATCCATGTATGAATCCTTAGCCTAGCATATTTCAAACATGTTTATATGCTAGCTTGCATTTTGTCATGAATCATTGTCATTTTTAACATGCTTCACGTCATGAGATGTATGCATAACACTTTCTTTATGAAGACCATTAGTAAAGTTTGCATCCCTATTTATGTTTTATGCCATCCTCTTGTATGTTCATTGTCTTCTCCTTGTCTAAATGCATGTTTGATGGCTATAAAAAAATTTGATTTTCAAAACCTCTTCAAGCCAAGCATGCTAACATCAACCAATGAGGATAGAATGAACTTGGCATTTTCCTTAAAGTTAGTAAAATAAATCTTGGGGGAAATTAAGCTTCCTAGATCTGGAATCTTGGTTAAATGAGCTCAAATCTTGTGATTTTGCAATGAAAATGGCCTTACACTTATTCCCTGAATGTTTGTGCCTTGTTTTTTAGTCAAAACCTGGAGTGGTATGATCAATAGACTGTTTCATCATCTTGAATTACTCTGGGTTTGTGCAAATGAGTTCGTGACACTCACGCCACTCTTTCCCTTCAGTCACAAGTGTTTAAATGTCAATGAGTTGAGTTTGGACTCGCAAACATAATGAAAATAAGAAATATCCTCTGCTTTACTTTGTCCCCTGCTGACAGCAACACTGTTACAAATTAAAAAATCACTTTAAAATCCCAAACAATTTTTTCTGTATATCTTATAATATTTTCTCTAAAAGTACATCAAAATATCTTTAAAATGAGGTCTTGTTCACCCCCGGATTAGTTTGGATGATAGAATTATGATTTTTCAAACCTAGACTATCTGGAATCCATGGAATTAATAATGTGCATCCCGATTGGGTCTTTTGGGCCTACTAAGCAATTTTTCCAAATCTATCCAACATTTTTTCTAACAAATTCATGAAATTCCCTTTCTGGAAAGGTATTATTTGCAATTTTTTGACACCAAATGAGTCCGAAATGATTTTTCAAATTTTGACGCACCTTGTCCCTCGTATGCTCTACTAGTAGCAAAATTAATCTGAACTAGAAAATTTATTCCCCCAGAAAGTGATCTTTTAAAATATTGGGAATATTTTTAAATTGATTATCGTCAAGTTACCTTTCTAAAGGTATCTTATCCATCCTCTAAATCCATTAAACCAATTTAGAATAAATTTAGAAATGGGAATAGTGTGATGTCATCCCCGGTTTTTAGTTATGGTCAAAATTGAGTTGTTTTCCCATGGTTCGTCTTAAGATATTCGAATGTCACCATATCATCCTGATCAGCCTCAAAAACATACTTTGACCTCCCACAAGCTCGTATTAAGGCACGAATATATATTTTTAACATTTTTACCATCCTCATTCATATTAATTTCTTTTGCCAAAAGTTGTCAAAAAGCTCACTCATTTTCTAAATCACAAAGCTTTGTCAATTTAAGTTTTCCAACTCGACTTCTCCAAAGAGTATTAAACATGTCACTTTTAAGGATACTCCTATCCCGACCTATGAGGGGATACTCTAACCCTATTTTTCAAAATTATCAAGATTAAAAAATCTTCCTTTGTCAAAATGATTTGTCATCCACAAGGATACTCCAACCCTGACCTTCGGAGGGGATACTCTAACCTCGCTTTTCAAAATTGTCAAGATTTAAAAATCTTCCTTTGCCAAAATTATTTGTCATCCATGGGGATATTCTAACCCTATCCATCTGAGGAGATACTCCAACCCTGTGTTTCAACTAAAATTAAATTTTCCTTTTTGTCAAACTTCTATGAATATGTCAAACGAACCTCGTTTAATCAAGAAACACAGATGCATCTCGAAAATTGTTGATTTGGTTATTCCCAGATAATCGATGCCAATTGCGAGATAAATTCCAGTAGTCCATCCCTTTTCTTTATCATTGCATTGAATGATCCATGTTATGTTACTTCATTTATTGCCTTACTAACATGATTTCTTTATGATGATTATTTGCATTCATGTTTTTCAATCATTTCAAGTAAAACTAAAGTAATATTCTGCATGGGTATCTCTCTAGTGCCCAAAGTGGAATATTTCATATTTTAAAGTAAAACCCAGAGGTCATTTTTATTGAAAATCTCTTCATTCCCCATCTCTCTGGGGCGTATATGAGATTAAATCTTTTCATCAAAACTTGGATTTGTATTTCTATAAAATACATGCATTAAATGGGGGTTATATCGAAATAGTGATGAGTTAAGATCGAAAGAATCAAAATTGAGATAAGACATAGCTAGTAAGGTACCGTTTTGGGCATCGCGAAGAGGTTTATACCTCATCATGCATAACCAACTTTGAAACCCAAACGGTGAATCTTTATACTACGTAGACCATGCGATTGGTGTTTTGAGTTTCATAACTCAAAACATAGGTTTCAATAGGCATTCGGTCATGCCTAGCCCAAAATGATTAGTGGCGACTCCAAGCATTGGCCACGTTGTGATGGTCATCTAAGACCAATAAGATAAGTGATTCATCTTATGGTCCCCCTCACTATATCACAAGTCGAGAATCCATACTTTCTCATTCTAATCACATTACAAAAGAAAAGTCTCGGTCAAGAAGACATTTCCTAGTCAGAAAAATATTTCAAGTCGTATACAACCATAGATTCATGAGGATCCACCTCGGAGCACGTTTCGACAAATAAAAGTTTTTTTTTTATGAAACCAACACATCAATATCATTTATCCCAATAAGGAGAATGAGTTTATGGTGCCCAATCATGAAAACAATGAAGATTATTATGTGAATCCAAGTTTATCCCAATTGATAGATGAACTTTGATTCTAAAAAATGGTGGGTAGTGAAGTTTTTCTTATAGAACCAAAGCATCAATTCATTTATCCCAATGAGGAGAAAGAATTGGACATTCCTAATCAATAAAAGAAAGGAGATTATTATGTGAATTTATTTTTATCCCAATTGAGAGGCGAACTTCAATTTTAAAAATGGTAGAAGGAGAAGTTTTTCTTATGAAACTAAAGCATCAAAATCATTTATCTCAATGAGAAGAATATGTTTATGGTGTCCAATCTTGAAAAGAAAAGAGATTATTAAGTGAATCCGTGTTTATCCTAATTGACATGTGAACTTTGTTTCTAAAAAATGGTAGGAAGTGAAGTTTTTCTTATTAAACCAAAGCATCAATTCATTTATCCCAATGAGTGGAACGAGCTTAAGGACCCAATCATGAAAAGAAAAGAGATTATTATGTAAATCTATGTTTATCCTAATTAAAATATGAACTTCAATTATAAAAATGGTAGAAAGAGAAGTTTTTCCTATGAAACCAAAGCATCGATAATATTTATCCCAAAGAGGGAATGTGCTTATGGCACCCAATCAAGAAAAGAAAAGAGATTATTATGTGAATCCATGTTCGTTTAAATCGATAGATGAATATTAATTCTTAAAATAGTTGAAACAGAAGTTTTCTTATGGAGGTAAAGCATCAATATCATTTATCCCAATGAGAAGAATGTATTTATTATGCCTAATCATGAAAAGAAAGGAGATTATTACGTGAACCCATGTTTATCCCAATTAACAGAACAATTTTGTTTCCAAAAATTGGTGGGAAGTGAAGTTTTTCTTAGGGAACCAAAGCATCAATTCATTTATCCCAATGAGAAAAATGAATTGGGGGTACCGAATCAATAAAAGAAAGGAGATTATTATGTAAATTCTTTTTTATCCCAATTGAAAGGCGAACTTCAATTCTAAATATGGTTGAAAGAGAAGTTTTTCTTATGAAACCAAAGTATCAATATCATTTATTCTAATAAAAAGTATGTGTTTATGGTGCCCAATCATGAAAAGAAAAGAGATTATTGTATGAATCCATGTTTATCCTAATTGACTGACAAACTTTGATTATAAAAATGGTAGGAAGTAAAGTTTTTCTTATGAAACCAAAGAATAAATTCATTTATCCTAATGAGTAAAACAAACTTATGGTACCTAATCATCAAAAGAAAGGGGATTATTATGTGAATTCATGTTTATCCTAATTGAAAGATAAACTTCAATTCTCAAAATGGTAGAAAGAGAAGTTTTTCTTATGAAACTAAAGCTTTAATATAATTTATCCTAATAAGAAGAATGTGTTTATGGTGCCTAATTGTGAAAAGAAAAGAGATTTTTACGTGAATCCTTGTTTATCCTAATTGACTGACAAACTTTGATTTAAAAAAATGGTGGGAAGTGAAGTTTTTCTTATGAATCAAAAGTATTAATTCATTTATCCCAATGAGTGGAACGAGCTTATGGTACCTAATCATGAAAAGAAAGGAGATTATTATGTGAATCCATGTTTATCCAAATTGAAAGACAAACTTCAATTCTAAAAATGGTAGAAAAAGAAGTTTTTCTTATGAAACCAAGGCATCAATATCATTTATCC
>JBBYHL010002006.1:0-12674 GCA_038381835.1 Adansonia madagascariensis | reverse complement strand
ATCAATTCTCCTAAATCTCTATATGGAGATGTGAAACAATCTTTATACCACAACTTTGAAGAAGCTTTATCTATAGTACATCTTCCCTATCAGAAATCATATTAATAGTTAACAAACTTATTCTCACAATTAAGATCCAAGTTATTAATGAAAAATCCAATAATTTTTTTTTTGAAATTTCAACAATAGAATTTAAAATTTTAAATTTAAAACATTTTTTACCTAAGAAAATTTCTAAAATTACAGATAAAACCCCTTTTTTTAGGGTTTAAAACAAATCTTGATTTTAAAAAATGATCCTAACAATCTTTAACGATTTCTATAGTAGATGTTTCTCCCACTTTACTTTAGTTTACTTGACTTTATGAAACCTTAAATGGTTATAGAAATATAATTCATCGAACATAAGTCCAACCACCATGTGTTATTAGGAACATCACCAAAAGAGATTCATAAAAAATGAGTTTACCTTTATTTTAGAGTCTCTTTTATACTCTAGGCAATATTTCCTTATATGTCTGAGTTCAAACAAAATGAAGGACTTGATGCCATTTTCTTTATTAGCATTTTTTGTTCTTCACCTTTATAACATATTTGCCTACTTATCACTTTTTACCTAAAGTCACTAAGCTAATTGAATCTAGTTTCTTATTCTTTCATCTCTTTTCCTCTTGAACACATATAACTGAGAGTTATTGATAGACCATTTTCTTTATATGTGTTTCTTATGGTCATACTCATTAGGAAAAAAGTTAAATATGAAAGTGATAAAAAATTTACTCCAAAAACTCAATTTTAAAGATTTAATTTGAGCAACAGTGTCTCTCAAATCCTATAATGAGCACATGCACAACCTTTAGAATTGTTGCATTTTATTCCTAAAAGCTTCCTTATCAAGATGACAGCCAAAACCTTATCATATTTAACAATTTGGTCTTTAGTGGCTTTGCGATAATCTTTGACCTTATAACAATTTAGGATGAAATCCTAAATTAATTTACTAATATAGGATTTGATGTATATTATCTTTAAATGGTTAGATTGCTCCCACTGTACATCAAAATCTATTTTTCTTTTGCGCACTTTATTTGTTGAGGACAAGTTGTCCACCCGAAATGCTAAGTCAAGGTCGTTACACCCAAAATAGCTTAAATAACTCCTTCATTAGAGTAATTTTTTATCACCGGATAGCATTTAATTCTAGTAGTCTTATTAATCACAATAGTAGAAATTGCTGCAAAATGCAAGGAATTATACTTTAATTGAATAAAATACTTTATATTCAAATGTAAATACAAACCTTCTTGTGGGTAAAGGTGCATCATGTATATGAATTTACACAACTTTAATGATAAAACAATAACTTTAAGACACCAAAATTAATAATCCATACCTGTTGGCCTAGAAAAATTTAACTTTAATGTTATATTATTTTATCCTTTAACCATTTTACAAAATTAATTATTTCTTTGTTGGACCAAATAACTAATTTCATAGTCTAACACTTTATGGCTGTCATTTTTCTTTATGTAGTTTTTAATGACTACTATTTTATCTAAATCAATTAACTCAAGATGTTGTGCCTACTCTTAAATTAATGATTTAGAACTTAACAATAACATCCAACATGTATGCATAAAACTTATTGCATATGACCAATAATACTTTATTGATGCCATTTTCTTATGTAGTTATTTAAAGGAAATTTTATTTTAAATCGCTATCGATTGTCATCTAAATCAATTAACTTAAGATACTGTGGCTATTCTTAAGCTAGTGATTTAGAACTTTAATAATGACATCTTTAATATATGCAGAATTTTTTTATTGCATATTAATAATTGCAGTGGAATATAATATTAAATCATGTTTAACTTATTACAATTATAGCATAAATAATTACATATTAATATTATCTTCCGTATGTAGTTATTTAAAGAAAACTTTATTTTAAATAACTACTAATTTAACTAAATCAATCAACTTAAGATGTTATGGCTATTCTTAAGAAATTGATTTAGATTTTTTATAATAACATAATATATTACCATGATAATCACATAATGATTTAATAACTCAAATATATACCAAATAAATTTATGGCATAAAACTTTATTGATGTTTACCCTATATAGTTATTTAAAGAAAAAATTTTTTATTTTAAATAACTACCAATTTATCTAAATGATGTAACTTAAAAATGCTTTGGTTAATACTGAGCTAGTGGTTTAAATTCTTAATAATAACATCAATTCTTTATGTAGTAAAAATTTACATACTACAATAAAATTTTTAATTGTAATGCTATAACTAATTTAAAAATATGACATAATATATGCAAGCATCTTTAAGTCACATAAACATATGCATAAAATCAGAATATATTTATTTTATGACATATAGATGGATGTGCATATTTATATTATAATTTCAACAACAAACTTTATCATACATAAATGCACTTAACTTTTGGGTTGAAAGTATAAATTTTTGGACACTATTTAGGGAGAGTACATATTGCCAAAATATTCCTAACAAACCAAAATATTTTATCATGGAATAAAATCATAGAATATTTATGCATAAGCATATTTATGATTTAATTAAACATAAATATTAAATAATAAATATTTTATGTAATTTAAAAATTTTAGAAAAATCATCAAAAAATCAAAAATATTTAAAAATTGGGTTTGGAAAAAAAATCGAGTTCAAAACAACCTCGAAACGAGGCTACACGCACTACAGAGCCACCTAGGGCGCGTAGGCCTCGCTAGGACAAAAGTCCTAGTCATTCGGGTCTGTTAATGTTCCTAGACTAATTTTCGTGTTTTCAGACTTTATTCTATGCAATTAATGTCAAAAGAACGTGATTTAACATCTACATAGCCCATGCATCAATTTTTTATAAAATCACAAAAAACAATCAAAATTTTATTATTTTCACTACTTTTATTAGACCCGATTTTAATATATCACAAATTTTCTCATTGTAATCTTCTTTTCTTTAATTATAAGACTCAATAGCGTAGATAGATGATTAATCTATTAAAATTGTTTATCAATTTTGGTTTTATATAAATAAATCAAGAATTTTGTAATGAAATTGTGATAAACATAATATACAAGCAAATTTATGATACATACATGAATTATGATTCGATACATAAACACAAATTACGAAATTAATCATAGCATGTTAAAAATTTAGTTTCATGCATTTACTATATTATTATAACTCGTTTATCCTTATATGAATTATTTAATCATTTATGCATAAACAATATATGCATGAAAAAAATTTGTTATTAACAAATCTCACAAGATGATCTGAAGAACAAGGCTAGAAAGCCTGGCTCTGATATCACATGTAAGAATTAATTAAGAACGTACTTTTAGCCATTATTGACAAAGAATGTAACCTTACTCTAGGTATATAAAGATAAAAACCCCGTATAAGCTTTCTAGTCTATTTTCCTTTCTTGATAATTTCCTTATGATAGTACACAGACAATTTATATAGATTTGACTAAGGATCTATACTAAAAGATTAATTAGAGCTGTATCATACCATCAATGAGTCTGTATTCTAATTAGTTACTAAAGTAGAGTTTAGCTTTTACCACTAGAGTAGTTAATCTAAATAAGATTTACTAGATAATATCACCTTAATATTAATTAAAATATTTATTTAGATCCATTTAATTATTATATGAGCTACATAAAGTCTAATAGTTTTCTCGTAATTGTAGTATCTTTAGTACTTCACTGTCTTTTTTTAGCCTTCATTGCTTTAATGCTGGTTATACATGGTGGATTCTTTGGAGTAAGCCACCAGCTTAGGTCCCAAATGATGAAAAATTAAGTATCAAATTTTTAATTTTGAATTTATAAGAATTGAATTGGTATTATAAAAATTGTTTGTTATGTTATAGAAAATTAAGTAGACCTGGATAAGAGTTAGATAGTTTGCCCTTCCCAATAGGTTCGGCCTGATTGGGTTTAGATTCGAGCTCTAATATTTTTGATTTGGATTGGTCTGGTCTGAAATAGTAATTTTACATTAAAATTATATATCTATTTAAATTTATTTATAAAATATATAAATATTAATTAAAAATATTTTTTTAATATAATGAACAATAATATAGGCTTAAATTGACAGGTCTAGACATGTCGAAAATAAGCCTAGGCTTGGGAT
This sequence comes from Adansonia madagascariensis, assembly GCA_038381835.1. Lineage (NCBI taxonomy): Eukaryota > Viridiplantae > Streptophyta > Magnoliopsida > Malvales > Malvaceae > Adansonia > Adansonia madagascariensis. The sequence goes on along the minus strand of JBBYHL010002006.1, from coordinate 8,473 downwards.
TTGAAAAAAATTAGATTGCTGTCTAGCCCATGCTTAGGTCCAAAATTAAATATTGATTATAATTATATTATTTAATGGATGTAAATGTTGACTTTTGAAAATTACTAATTTCTTAATATTAGTTTTATGACCATAACATTTTATATTATTATGGATGGTTCTATATAGATTCAAAAGGATAATTTAAATATTTTTGTAATTAAAAATAATTTAGTTAAATATAATTTTAAAAAATTAACTTAAAATATTCTATATTAACTGATAAAGAATTCTCTATTTACTTATAATATTTAATGCTTTTTTACTGAAAAATTTTCCAATAAATAAGCACATTAAAAAAATTAAATTATTTAAAGTTGTTTTTTTTCAATGTATTAAAAGGTTTTAGTGTGTTACCAAACACACATAATACTGCTAAATTTTGATCCCAATGATCTTAACTTTAAAATGAAAAGCTCAAAGGCATCATGGCCTAAAACCATTACAATTGTACTCATGTGCCCAGCTGAACCACCCATACAATTCTCGATCAAGTGTTTCGATTTTTCTTTATTTTTTTCTTTTTATGATGACTTCACATAGATGATGTGCTTTTCACATGGTATTTTTATCAAGTGCTATAATTTTAATGGTTGTTACTATTACAAAAACTATTATATTAATAGTTTTAATTCGAAAAGTCAACATACATGAAGAAATAAAAATTTAAAAATTAAATTAATTTTTTTTTAAATATCAAACTAAAAACAAATCAAAAGTACAAATAGTGAATCAATATTTAAACCAAAGAGCAAATTCTTGATCACTACCAGAAAGCAAACCAATAGTGATGCATGTACGATCTGATCCTAAACCACCACAAAGAACAAAAAAAAAATGGCATAACATAACGTCGTATCAACGTCTTGTAAGAAAAACAATCAATTTTCACTTTTGCGTTACTAGAAGATTAGAAAATTTCTGATATAGCCAAGTCATTTCACTTTGAATTTGTCTTGCATTAAAAATATTGGGCATGCTTGAATATTTAAATCGAAGAAAAAAAGGGAAAAGTATTAATTTATTTGAATAAGTGAATAATATATTGAGAGAAGCTTATTAGGTCTGTAAGATTTGATGAAAAGTATATAGTTTTTCTTAAGCAATAATATTTATTAAAGAGAAAATGGTTCAATATCGAATGGAAGGTATAATCAAATCTAGTTGAATTAAAATTGTAAGAAGTTCGAGCTTAACTCGAAATTTGATGCTTAAAATTTCATTTGAGTTCAATTGAGTTTTACTTTTAAAATTTCAGTTCAATTAGAAATAAAAATTAAATTTTTTGTGCTTGCTTGATTAGACTCGTTTGTCTAATAAAAAATAACTTAATTCCCATATTTGACTTTCAAATTGATTATTTATGCTCAAGTTTGAGTTCAAACTGAGTATTTTAGTAATTAAAAAATAAAAAGCATATTAAAAACTTGATTAAACTTGTAAGCTATTCAAGTCAAGTATTAAGATATTTAAATTAGATACACTTGATAGCTTGAGCTCGATATAATACTAACTGAGCCGAATTCAAGTTCTTTTGAGCTATATACAAATAATTTACGAATATAAGTATCTTATTTACTTGTTATTAGAAAATAGTCAATGCTAGAAAAAGACTTCATATCAGATACTTAACATAGAAGTAAACTAAAATCCAACATAACATAATTCAAATACAAACTCCGTAAGCAAAATTAACATATTAACATATACCCTTAAATATAATAAAAAATTAAAAATATAAAAAAATAACATTAAATTTTTAATTCATTTATGAAATTTAAAAATTCTTGTTATCTACATACCAAATACTAAATCATGCCGATATACATTGAAAAAGAAGCATCACCAAGCAATTAAATTCTCTTTTTTCTGTCCACGTTCATCAGCCATCCCGGTCACTGCCCTATTGATCTTTCATGAATTTCACGTCACTTGTCTTATCCCAAAGACATAAATACCTTAAAAACAATTAGGCAACCTTCACGGTCTAGAATCCCTTCTTTTAACACTACTTTAAAGCATTAATAATATATATAATTGGATCAAATTCAACAAACAAATTCCATGCTATAATTTCCACCCTGAACTCGCAAAACAGTTTCATCAAGTAGCTCCACAGAGAAGGGATTTTCCATAAATTCTGATTCGTTCTCTTTTGATAGCGTATGGAAAGAGAGATGACTGACCACAGGGCTTATTCCATAGCTCCAATGGGATATGGTTTTTAAACAATTCAAAAACCATGGCATTCACTTCCCTAGGATCCCAAACCCCATCATCCCTTAACCTCCAAATTAGAAAGAATTGCATTTCTTTTCACTCTAACCTTAGTCTTAATTACAGTGAAAAATCTTATATTTCTCTAAAGCTAACCTACTTTCAACCATAATATCCACAATTCTTTGATACTCTCTTTTTTCTCTTCAATTTCACATAATTTACCAAAGAACTTGATAACTCTATAAAAAAGAGTTATTTAGTTTCATTATGTGTATTAATTAGCTTAGTCTAGAGAATTTTATTTAGAGTTTATTTATTTTTAGTAATCTTTTAATTAATTTTATTTACTTTCCTTATATTTTAATTATATAGTTATTTAAGTATTTTCGTATTTTTGTAGGTTAAATTCTGAAGGAGTTTCCAAAAGTGCAACAACTTAATCAAGAAACAAAATGGAGTTAGTTTTGTAGCTTCCAATAACAAATTGATTAAGCTACTTGCATACCAAGTTTCTCTTTAGGGTTTTGCCTACAGGTAGGACTCTTAGGGTTATAATTAGGATATCTCAGATACTTTATAGCTTTTATTTTTTCTTTAGGTTTCTAAAGAGGAGAGCAGCCATCAAGATTTTACAATTAGAGAAGGACTGAAGAAATTGAAGACCAAGACCCAACAACTCTTAGTTTTCTTTTTCCCTTAATCTTTTTATCTTTATTATAATGTTTATAATAGTGAAACTCTAGTGTTCTGTGTTTTATTTAATTAATATGAACTAAATTTATTTTTTTAGGTTGCAATGGAACTCAACATGTAGCTTAGATCATTTTACTTTCTTTTCATGATTTAATGATATTTGAGCTGTTTGTTCAATCTTGTTCTTAATGCTTCTTATTGTTTTGCTACCAATTTGATTGATTTGTTTTTAGAGCTAGATTGAATGACATATGTTTCAATTCCATTTAATAGCATGAATTGATCTGCATGTTAGATAGGAATATACAGACATGTTTTATGTAACCAAATTAGGGTCTACGCTTAATGAGTTTCTTTTAATTTAGCTTGTAGAGGAATATAGGAAATTGGTTAAAAGAGGTATTTTTATAAGACCACCAAAAGATACTTATAAATAAATTTTGAACTCTGGGTCAACAACTCATTGTCATTAGTCAAGTTAAGAGGGTAAATTAGGTTCAAATAAAGTGTTGATGGAAATTGTAATCCTAGGCCCTTTTCATTGATTAAGTAAACCCTATTTAATTTACTTTGTTAATTTAGTTAATTTTAGTTCCATTTAAATTTTGTTTTATAATCCTTTAATTAGTTGTTTTGATAAGATTAAGTTATTTTAATTTTGTACTTAGCGAATTTTAGTACAAATCTTTTTAGGAACAATTCTCTATTTTATCTCTATATTACTTGTTATGATAAATGCACTTGCATGGTGGAAATCCAACAACAAGTTTTTGGCATTGTTGTCAGGGAATTATTGTGCTAATTTTTGCTAGTATTAATACCATGCAATTTTAATCTTAATTCAAACTTTTTTTTTTATTTATTTTTTAGGTAATTTTGGTCATTATGGTAATACAATGGCTGAAGAAGAAGATACAAAGTGCCTACAGAAGTTTAGTGTCTTCATGTGCAAGGCATTCATTCTAGTATTTAGAGACCTGCCATTCAAGTTAATAACTTTGAGGTAAAGCTAAACATTATTTAGATGATCTAGACATTAGTCTAATTTGGCAGTTTACCCAATGATGATCCAAATGCTCACATTTTGAATTTCTTGGGGATTTGTGATACTTCAAAGACAATGGAGTTTCGAACGATGTCTTTGGATTGAGACGTTTCCCTTTCTCACTTTGGGATAAGGCTAAGAGTTGGTTAATCTCACTTTCGATTGGTTCTATCACTACTTTGGATAACTTGGCCTAGTTATTTGTTACTAAATATTTTCCTCGACCAAGATAGCAAAGATGAGAAATGACATCACCTCTTTTATACAATATGATTCTTAATCACTTTATGAAATCTTAGGAGCAATTTAAGGATTTGTTTCGAAGATGTCCTAATCATGGTCTTTCTACATGGCTTCATCTATAAACCTTTTATAGTGGAATGATGCGTCAAACAAGAACTACTATCGATGTTGCAGTAGGTAGAACATTCATGGGGAAGTCACTTAAAAGGCTTATTAGTTACTTGAAGAGAGATTCTAATAATTATTAGTGGTCCACCGAAAAAAGTTTGCCAAAGAAAGTTACTGGTATTCATGACACTGATACCATTATTTCAATAAATGCACAAATAATAGCATCCTCAAATAAATTAGATACTATAAGGGTACCTTCAGTTTAGAGTCCTTTTATGGTTTATGAAATATGTGGTGATGGACATTCTCTAGATTATTGCCCAACTTATGTTGGATTAGTTAATTATATCAGGAATTATTGTAGATAACAAGATGATCCTAATTTTAACAGCTATAATCCAGGTTGGCAGAATCACCCAAATTTTTCATGGAATAGTAAACAAAAGCCATCCTCTATAAGTGAGCAAGCATTCCCTTTTGGGTTTCTTCACCAAGCTCAGACTCTTGTTCAAGAAAAGAAGCCATCATTGGAAGAGATTTTATTATAGTTTATGGAGAAAATTAATGCTCTCATTAAGAATTAAGCAGAATCTTTTACATGAACTCAACATATGGTTTAGGATCAAGCAGAATCCTTTGAGAGAACTAAAGTTTTTGTTTAGAACCAAGCAGCATCTCTAAGGAACCTTGAAATGTAAGTGGGCCAACTTGTTAATGCTATTAAGAATCATCCTATGGGTACTCTTGTAAGTGATACCAAGCATAACCCAAGAAAAAAATAGGAAAAAATAATGTAATACAATAATACTTAGGAGAGGAAAAGAGCTTGAAGGATATAACAAGACGCAAGATGCACCAACCAAACCAACCGATGAAGAAGATGTGGATAAAAAGCAAAAAGAAAAAGAAAACAAGAAAAGCCACCTCTAGGCTATCCACTACAACCCTTTCCTCAGTGTCTTCAAAAATAAAATCTTGATAATCAATTTCAGAAGTCTCTAGAGGTATTTAAAAAGCTCTTTATTAATATACCTTTTGCTGAAGCTTTAGAAAAAATGCCAAAACATATCAAGTTTATGAAAGAAATCTTGTCAAAGAAGAGGAAACTAGGTGAGTTTAAGACAATTGCACTCACTAAAAAGTGTGCCATCTTTCAAAAGAAATTGCCATCAAAGCTCAAGGATTATGGAAACTTCACCGTTCCATGCATTATAGGTAACAAATTCTTTGGTAAAGCTTTATGTGATTTAGGAGCTAGTATTCATTCAATGCCTCTTTCTATCTATTGAAAGCTTTGTTTAGGAAGGTAAGACCCACTACAATTATGTTATAATTAGTCGATAGATCATACGCTCATCCAAGAGGCATTGTAGAGGATGTATTTGTGAAGGTTGAGAAATTCATTTTTCTTGTTGACTTTATTATACTTGACATAGAGGAAGATAGTGAAATTCCAATCATTCCTAGGAGACCATTATTACCTATCAGTAGAACTCTCATTGATATGCAAAAAAGAAAACTTACTATGAGAATTCAAGACCAAGAGGTAACTTTTAAAGTTTTTAAAAGATATTGATTATCCTAATGACTTTAAAGAATGTTTAGCAGTTAATTTGATGAATGATTCGACCAAAAGTTCAATGAATGTCTCAAAGTTTTCTAGGAGAGGTCTAGGAAAAAATAGCATAAAAGATAACTTTGAGTCAATTTAGATGGTGAAGGAAACTGAAAAGAAGAAGCTAAAAGAAAAGGGAAAACGACTTATGCAATGTTTGAGAGGTGAATTTGGTTATAAAATTTCATCAATCAGTTTAGTCAACCCAAAATAACAATAGAGATATTAAAGCTGAAGACTATAAATTAAGCACATCTTTGGAGGCTACCAAGCTTTCTAACTTTTCTTTTCTTAATTTTAGAATTTTTTAATTCTTTTTTCTTTCTTTCATAATTAATATTTTTTATTTCTTTTTGCAAGATTAAAAAAACCAAGATGTTATGGCTCTTACAGCGCCAAAGTAAATCGAAGCCCAACACTATAGTGCCAAAGTAGTGGCACTGTAACTTTAAAAAAATTTTCTTTGGGGCATTGCGGCACCAGCATCTTGGTGCTATAGTGCTAGCTGCCTTTTTTCCACTTTTTACATTTTTATTTTAGTTTTTTTCTTTTTAAATCCCCATTTTACCAATATTTTTTTAATTTTTAGCCTTAAAATGATATTTATTATTATTTTCATATTTTTAAGTATTTCTAATAAGATTGTTTTATTTTATTTTCTTTTATAGACTTCCCCCACCTTTAGCAAACATCGGGAGGGCGAAAAGGATAATTAGAGCTTTTTTTTAGATTCCTTCATCGAAAGGGGAGTTTCTTATTCTTTCTTTTTTTTCATTTATAAACACTGAGGACAATGTTGGTTTTAAGTTTTGGGGTAACATTATTATTTTGCTAGATAAAGTTGTTTTTGCATAATTTTTTATTTTATTTTTGTTTTTGCACAATTGCTTTTAGAATCTATTATGCTTAAGTGTTTAGGTTGTCCAAATTGAGATGTATGTGCTTGTTATGATGAGATACTTATCTAATAATAAGAATTTAGTTATTGATTTATCTTAATTCTTAGGAAATATAAGCATGATTTGATTTGTGATTAGATTCTTTTATTTGTCTCATTGTTGGGTCGTGATTTTCAAAAACTTTTGAGCACTTGATCTTTTGCATTGAGTTGTATTGCTTATTTGAATACTGTTTATGTGGATGTAAATTGCAATTATGTCTAAAATTCTAGAATTTGTTTGATTCTCTCCTAAGGCAAAATCCTAGACAATACAAAGTTAAAGAGATGATGTGTGCTATCTTTGGATCGTTTAAGCCTTTTTAAGCCTGCCTATATATATATATATATATTCTTAGTTTACCCCATTTGAGCATAATTTATATATATATATATATATCCTTTTCTTGTGAGTGCCATACATTTTAGCCTAGCCTGATAAGAAAAACTATGATCAACCTTCATTACATAGACATGAGCATAAAATTGTTTTATAAAAAAATATGAGCTAAGTTTGAATTCTGTTGTATCAATGAAGCATAACAAAAGGAAAAGGAAAAGGAAAAAAAACAAATAAATTTGTGTAAATAAATAAAATGACATGAAAAAAAAAATGTCATGAAAAACAGGTATATACTTTAAAGTGTTGTGAATAGCTTTTCGAAATATCTAAAAAAATGAAAAGCGTCTATGGGTGGATTAAGCTGAAATACAATCTTTTATACTACCTTTACCCTAGCCTTACATTACAAGCTTAATAAAGTCCTACATAATCTTTGATGAGGTGCTGGTCTACATCAGTGGAGAGAGAGAGATGAAAAGCAAACATATAAAAATTTAGTATTAATTTGTAGTTTGTATTGGTGTAAACTTATTTGAATTACATGCAATGATTTGTAAAGAGATCATATATAAACAAACACAATGGAAATCCATTTGAAGCGTTGAGATTTATGATTGAATCGAAGCAAGAATTTGAATTATGTTTGTATCTACCTTGAGTTGAGATATTGAGATGACTTTTGAGAAAAATTAACTCAATCATCATTTGAGTACATTCGTCTTAATTCATGTTTTAGTTTACTTTATTTCATTTGTTGAGTTTTCATTTCTTTATTTTGTTTTATTTTGCTCAAGGATTAGCAAAATCTTAAGTTTGGAGTGTGATAACTTTATAAAATAGAGTTATTTAATCTTATTATGTGCATTAAATTAGCAAAGTCTTATATAATTTTATTTAGAGTTTATTTATTTTTTTATATTTTAGTTATATAATTATTTCAATATTTTCATATTTTTGTAGGTCAAATTCTAAAAAAATTTAAAAAATGTAACAACTTAATCAGAAAGTGAAATGGACAATAATCCAATAAAAAGGTATTAAGAACCTATCCTACTTCACGAAAACTTCTCCCGTTTTATCAATAAATTCCCCGTTACGGAATGAAGTCATAAAAATCCAATCCTAAATATATTACCAGCTGCAAGCACCTTAATATCTCCTAGATTTGAACCGCACCATGTCGAAATTCTTGCCCCACACCATTGTCCGTACATCATCTTCTTCCAA
>JBBYHL010001996.1:0-12675 GCA_038381835.1 Adansonia madagascariensis | reverse complement strand
CCAATAAGGATTAGCATGGACTTAGCATTTTCCTTAAAGCTAGCAAAATATCTTAGGGAAAATTAAGTTTTCTAGATCTAGAATCTTTATTAAACAAGCTCAAATCTTCTAATTTTGAAATGAAAATCACCTCGATCAGACTCGAGAACATACTTTAACTTCCCCCAAGCTCATATTAAGGCACAAACATATTTTACATCTTTACCATCCTCATTCACAATAAATATTTTTGCCAAAAATTGTAGAATGTCACCCATTTTCTAAATCATGAAGTTTTGTCACCCACGGGGAAACTCTAACCCCGCCTTTCTGAAGGGACACTCCAACCCTGTTTTTCGAAATTATCAAAGAAAAAAATCTTCCTTTGTCAAAATTATTTGTCATCCATGAGGATACTCTAACCCCATCTTTTCGAAGGGATACTCCAACCCTGTCTTTCAATTGTAATTAAATTCTTCTTCCCAGATTTCCATGAATATGTCAAACAAATCTCGTTTAGTCAAGAAATCTAGATGCATCTCGAAAATGGTCGATTTGGTTATTCTTAGATAATCAATGCCAATAGCGAGATAAATTCCCGTAGTCCACACATCTTCTTTATCATTGCATTGAATGATCAATGTTCTGTTATTTCATTTATTATCTTACTAACATGATTTTTTTTATGATTATTTGCATTCATGCTTTTAAAATGTTTCCAAATGAAATTAAAGGTAATGTTCCACATGGGTATCTCTCCAGTGCCCAAAGTAGAACATTCCATTTTCAAAGTAAAATCCAGAGGTTATTTTTATTGAAAATCTCTATATTCCCCATCTCTCCAAGGTGTATATGAGATTAATTCTTTTTCATTAAAACCTGGATCATTTCTATAAGATTCAAGCATTTGAAGATGGTTATATCAAAATAGTGACAAGTTAAGATTGAAAGAATCAAAATTGAGATAAGACATAGCTAGTAAGGTATCGATTTTGGGCATCGCGAAGAGGTTCGTACCTCATCACGCGTAACCAACTCCTAAACCCAAATGGCGAATCTTTGTATTATGTAGACCACGGGATCGATGTTTTAGGTTTCGTAACTCAGAACATAGGTTTCAATAGGCATCCGATCATGCCTAGCCCGAAATGATCAGTGGCGACTTTAAGTGTTGGTCGTTTCATGATGGTCATCCGAGACCATAAGATAAGTGATTCATCTTATGGTCCCCCCACTGTATGATAAGTCGAGAATCTGTACATTCTCGTTCTCATCACATTACGGGAAAAAAGTCTCGGTCAAGAAGACATTTTCCAAGTCAGGAAAATATTTTAAGTCGTAGCACCCATAGATCCACGAGGATCCACCCCGGGGTACGTTGCGACAATATATATAAGATTTAACTAAAAAACAACTAAAAATATAAAAAAAATTAAGCCACCATGTTTTGCCTTTCAAGATGGATGAGAATCCATAAGCCCTAACATGATTTTGGCTTATGAATGAGGATGAAAATGAATCAAAATAAAGAAGAGAAAAGACAAATGTGATACCTTAAGGAAAAACTTGAAAAGCTAAGCATTTTTTTTCTTCCAAGCTCTCTTTTTTTTTGTCTCTAGCCAAAAAAACCTTTAATGAAGAAAAAAAATCCTCATTTTATAGAGATATTGCCGCCCCAAATTGGAGTGGCTGAATGGCCCCTAATTTCTTCTTTTTTTTTGTCTTTTTTTTATGTCAAGATGGCTTCTTAGGTTGGAAATAATAAATGTTATGTCATAAGCCCATGCTCTTGTTATCTTTTCTTACAAATCACTCTATTATCCAGCTCATTATGAAGTTGATCAGCTCATGTAATAGGTAATTGGGATGTAACCAACTTGGTTAGAAAGTAATTAGATGAGAAAACAAGCTAGTTAGCATGTAACTAGTTGGAAAAAGTAAATAAAATAAAATTAAATAAAATTTTTAAAAATCAAAATAAAATTGAATTAATTTTAATTTATCATAGACAAAATTTTAGAAATGAAATGGTACAAAAGATCCTGATAGGAAGTTAAAAACTCATAAAATTTTACGATAAATGCCTTAGTGTAGGAAAATTAACATATATGAAAAAAATTCAAAACCCATGAAATAAATTAAAATTTTCAAAATTGTTTTAATGGGAGTTAAATGACAATATTAGATGAATTTTAAAAATTTTAAGCCGAAGAAAATTTCCTTGAAAACATTTATGGAATAGAAAACTCGATTTTTTAGAAACAAGAAAATTTCAAGGAAAAAAAATCAAAACTCATGAAAATGAGGGAATTTTTAAAAACCGAATTAAGGTGAATCAAATAATAAAATTTGATGAATTTGAAATTCGAAAGGATTCCACTGAAAATTTTATAAGTAAAGAAAAACTCGTATTTCAATACCAAAAAAATTATTTATTTCATTGACACTGAAGTAAAACAAATTCAAGACCACATATTATTTAAGATTAGTTTCCAAAGTGAAGAAAATGAGCTTGTAAAATTTTAAAAATAGATCAACAAGAACGAAAAGTAAAATTCACGAGCATAATACTCGTAAGACTACAAAATTTAAAATTAATTTAAAAAATTTACAGTTTGACACTTCATAGTAGAAAATGCCAATAGATATTTTTCCTTGAATATTTATGATTTTTTGGGGTGCATATTGGCATAAATGCTATACACGTATCGTATAATTATACGATGGTCAACTTCCAAGTTTAATGAAAAATTCTCTAAAAATTCTTAAAAGTGAAAAATTTGACCGAGATATCTTTTGCAAAAATAAATTTTCAAATTTTGACAAGTAAAGATAAAAAATAATTTTTTTCTTAAATATATGTCCTGCATATTCAAAATTAGAGTTCAAAATATAACTTTTTTTCATGTGAACTTACGATTATTTAAATTATGACTAAAAAGGTCTTGAAAATGTCTTGTTCATCTAAAAAATATCAGTCTTAATAAGGATGGCCAAGAAGTTCTTATCCCGGATATTGAAGATTATTGGAAACGAGACCCAGATGAAATTAGGTGTCTACAACTGCCCTTCTTTGACCATTGCTGAGAATCAGAAACAGGGCAAAGACCAAATAGATGCAATTTTGTTTAGGTCATTAAGCTTTGAAAACTGAACTCAAGATAAAAATAAAAGCTAATTAGCCCTAAGGGGAATTTTTAAATTAGACGACGACTAGGGCGAGACCTAAGTCATGAGTAACTTAGTAAGACAAAACCAGGCTAGTTAACAAAAAAAAGGTGCTAATTGGGATAAAACCAAATAAGTCAATAGAGGCAAGAGGTTGACTGATGGAAAACCTATAGGTCAACGAAGATATGGTCAGCTAAGACAAAATCTATGAGCTAATGAAAATAAAAGGTTGATTGGGATAAAACCAACAAGTCAACAAATGAAAAAGGTTGACTGGTATAAGATCGATAAGCCAATAAATGAAAAGAGTTGACTGGATGAAGCCAACAGGTTAACTTAGGTTAGTGTTGATTGGGATAAAATCGACAAATCAACATAGGTAAGGTTTGACTAGGATGAAGCTGACAAATCGACGTAGGTAGGAGTTGATTAGAATGAAAGGTTTGACTGGTACGAAGTTGACAAGTCAACTTAGATAAGAGTTGATTCGGATGAAACTGATAAATCAACATAGGTAAGGTTTGACTAGGACGAAACAAGTTAACTTAGGTAAGAGTTGATTATGATGAAATCAACAAATCAACATAAGTAAGGTTTGACCGAGACAAAGCTAACAAGTCAACCTAAGTAAGAGTTGATTGGGATGAAATTGACAAATCAACATAAGTAAGGTTTGATCGGGATAAAGCTGACAAGTCAACCTGGTAAGAGTTGATTAGGATGAAACCGACAAATAAACATAGGTAAGGTTTGACCAGGATGAAGCTGATAAGTCAACTTAGATAAAAGTTTATTGGGATAAAATCGATAAATTAACATAGGTAAGGTTTAACCGGGACAAAATGATAAGTCAACTTAGGTAATAGTTGATTAGCATGAAACTGATAAATCAACATAGGTATGGTTTAATCGGGACGAAGCGACAAGTCAACTTAGATAAAAGTTGATTGGGATGAAATTAACAAATCAACATAGGTAAGGTTTAACCGAGATGAAGCTGACAAGTCAACATAGATAAAAATTAATTAGAATGAAACTGACAAATCAACATAGGTAAAGTTTGACCAAGATAAAGCTGACAAGTCAACTTAGATAAGAGTTGATTGGGATCAAATCGATAAATTAACATAGGTAAGGTTTGACCGGGATGAAACCGACAAGTCAACTTAGATAAGAGTTGATTGGGATGAAACTGACAAATCAACATAGGTAAAGTTTGACTAGGACGCAGTCGACAAGTCAGCTTAGATAAAAAGTTGATCAAGATAAAACCAATATCAACGAGTAAAAAGGTTGACTAGGATAAAGCCAACAAGCCAAGAGGGATAAAAGGTTGACTGGGACAAATTCAACCAGTCAATAAGGATAAAAGTTTGACTGAGACAAAGTCGACAATTTAATAGTGAAAAAAAAATTGACTGGGATAAAGCCAACAAGCCAACAGGAATAAAAGGGTTGACTAGGACAGAGCTAACAAGTCAATAGGGCAAGAGGTTGAATAGGACAAAGCTGACAAGTCGATAGGGATAAAAGGTTGATTGGGACAAAGCTGACAAGTCAACAGAGAGAAAAAGTTGACTAGGATAAAGCTGACAAGTTAACAGGGATAAAAAGGTTGACTGGGATAAAGTTAACAAGTCAACAGGGATAAAAAAGTTGACTAGGATAGAGTCAACAAGTCAACAAGGATAAAAAGTCAATTAGGATAAAGCTGACAAGTCAACAGGGATAAAAAGGTTGATTGGGACAAAGTCAACAAGTCAACAAGGGTAAAAAGGTTGACTGGGATAGAGCCAACAAGTTAACAAGGAGAAAAGGTTTGACCGGGCCAAAGTTAACCAGTCAACAAGGATAAAAGGTTGACTGGGACTAAGTCGATAAGTTAACAGGGAGAAAAATTGACTGGGACAAAGTTGACAAGTGAACAGGGATAAAAAGGGTGATTAGGATAAAGTCGACAAGTTAATAGGGATAAAAAGGTTAATCGGGACAGAGCCGATACACTAACATAGGTAAGAGGTTGGTTTAACATTTAAAACTTGATCAGTTATCAGCATGAAGCATTTAACTAACTTAAATCCCATTTCACCTACCTTGCCATAAGATTACATGAAGAGGTGATAAAAACTCTTTTAAATGCTTCGAATATCGTCATCGAAGTATTGAAAACATACTTTTGGATACTTCGAATATCACCATTAAAGTTTCTTCAATGCATTCGTCACCTACCTTACCATAGGATCGCATGTGAGTGTGATAGATTTCTTTAGAGAATTGTTCAATCTTTCTTGAAAAGTGATCAAATATTAAATATTAAATTAGTGTTCATTAATTCAGTGATACAACTTTTGCAATTGGATAAATATCTATTCAAGGCATATTTGCTTACTTCTATGAAATCATGAAAAGCATCATATTTCATCAAAATTCTAGGATTTATGGGAATGAGATCACCTTCTCATTCTGACCTTGGAAAAAATTTGATCAAAATCTATGAAAATTCTAGAACAATTTCAACCATGGATTTTCCAATATCAAAGGTAATGGATATGTTATCTTCATCATGATGTTAAAAATTTCTTGTGATGGATAATCACCATTCAGGACTTCTTTGAATAAGATGAAAAAAATGAATTTAGAGGCATAAATGGGGTGGTACTACTAAAATTTGTCTTAAGGAAATTAATATGACAAGGTCAAGGTTTACTAAGACCAAATTCAGATGGATGTTCGCTTAAAGGATTCCTTGAAAGATAAACCATCAAGTTATAACATCTTTTTAATCTTCAAATACAATAGCTCGACAAGTGTTAAACTAATGCTAGTAGACACTAAGACTCAAAGGATTGATCTAAAAGGCTTTTGGTAAGCATTAATTCTCAAGATTAGGTATAAAGTTTCAAAAGGTTATTTAGAAAGGAATCAATGTCAGGGCTTTTGACTCAACCTTTTGTTAAGGTCATGAAATTTTCAAAAGTTTAAGGTCATTTTTGAATTAGAATTATGGGTTCTCTTAGATTAGTGACTATTTTTGTTGATTTAGGAGCAATTCTTAGGCCTTTAAGTCTGCCCATCATAGTATTAAAGACTTAAAAATCATTCAAAAAAATGAAATTTTAAAGAGCTTCCTAGGAATATCCTGATAGCTATGTTTGATCAAAATGGACTTTGTTAAGTATGTAATGTAGGTCATGGTTTAGGGTTTAGAAAGAAAATGATAAATATGCCCAAATAAAGTGTTTAAGGGTAACTGAATTAAGGATTAGTTCTTTTCAGAAAGAGTTGATTTTGGCATGTCTTTCAAGATAAACAAAACCTTTTTCTTCAGTAACTTTTGTTTTTTCCATTTTTCTTTATTTCTCTTTTTTTTTTCTTCAAAACTTTCGTCATTCTTTATTCTAAAAGAACTTAAATTTTTCTTCATTCTTCACTTGGAATATTTGAACTTGAAATTCAAACTTTTTTCTTTCTTCAAAATTTACTTCATGACGTCTGATTTGTTTTTCTCGTAACTTTATAATGGAATTTACCCCTTCTAATCTTGAAGCTTTGCTTCACTTACCCCCCAGTGTGGAAGGTGATCCTTGATTAGGGTTTAGAGAAAGAAAATAAACTGTCAGGCTCAAAGGGGACTGTAAAGGGAATAATTTTTTATATTTAAGAAAAGATAAAGAAAGAAGGCCATTTTTCGTTTCAAACAAAACCATTGGAACTAGTCAAGCATTTTGCTAAGAGAAAATATTATTTTTTTCAAAATCATTTTGAATACTTTAATAACATGATGCTGCACTCAATAAAGGCTTAGGATATGCCTTTTAATATGATTGGCTTCATAGCCACCAATGACTAGTTGAACCTCTATGAAAGAAAATCAGATTGGCTCAGAAAAAATCTCAGATCTCATATTTTATGTATCAAAAATTGGTTTGAAAAGGTTTTGTTCAAAGGAAAAGGATATTTTGGCTTATGTTCACTGTCATTCTTCCTGAATTGAGGATTTGGAAGAGTGTCATGAAAATTATGGCAAAAGATTATCAGAATAAGGGAAATCTTAAAATTACTATCATTATTTTAACACATATCAAACCATCGATATCTTAATCTTTTAGGAGCATAACCTATTTGTTCGACCTTCAAGGAAATTATAGAAAGAACATTTGGGTGTGGAAAGTCTCTAGTGATGAAAGGTCTATAGCTGAATGTTTGGAAGAATTATATATATAGAAGTGAAAGACCTTTCTGAGAGAGCTCAAACTAATGGTGATCACCTACCAAAGAAAATTTTTTTCAAAATGTTTTCACTATCCTAAATATTGGAAATCATTATGAAAAAAATTCATGGTTAGTGAAGTATGCATACTATTTACAAATCAAAATTCATTTCACAAAAAATGTATGAAATTTTAAAGTCGAGATAGAAATTGCCTTTGATTGGCATACTACTAAAAGGTCAACGACCTTTAGACCAATCATCATTGATAAACATCCTCTAACTTCAAAATTTTGGTAAATTGACATCCCTGGGGGCTGAGTTGTAAATTAGCTAGTGGAACATCAAAAGGTGTATTAAACTCTAAGTTCTCAACCTTAAAAATTCCATAGGATGCATGGTTATTTCCTATCATCTCAATCATGCCATGAGCACAGCCATTATATGAGATTTGATTCTTTACTAGATTCTTTAGCAAAAATGATGAATCCAAAAGCTCATCGCATGTCAAAGAATCATCTAAGTAATTAAAATTGGAATTTATAGCAGCCTGTGATCTCCTACTGACCATGTTAATGCTCTGAAATTATTTTCACATTGAATAATATGCATTGATTGATGGAAACTTTTGAAAAAAAAGTGTTGCAACCTATGCTCAAATTGTACCACCTTGGGTAGAGAGTTTTCCAAGTTTTTTTGGAATTGCAGAGATCATCTGATTCTGTTGAGGTTATGAAAAATGAAAAGCTAGGGTCGAGGTCACTGTCTGAATGGATTTCCTTATTTTCTTAACTTCTTAGGGTCCTATTAGCTATGATAGAATTACTTTCTCATCTCACATATGCTACCTGTCACCCTTTCGTCAGTATGAATATGTATTATGGGACTAACTTCCATATACTAAACATCATAAAGTGGTTGCATTTCACCTTGCACTTCGTTGGATCCTCAGCAGAAATGTTGTTATGATACGAAACTATTTGTAATAATAATAATTTTTTAGTTATGGTTTTTCTTTTGTAGGACCTTTCATTCTTGTTAAAGTCAAGGACCCCAATTCTGTTTTTATGCAACGATATTTACATCTACCCCTTATGAAAGAAAGCGAATATTAGTGTCCATTGACTATATATCTTAAATGTTAAAGAATTGTTTTTAAGCTTGTACTTCCCCAAATTCCTAAAAAAAGTATAAATAATATTTTATTGGATGCAAACGGACTTGCTTGGTCTGAGAAATTTCATCAAACTTGTAGTTTTCGATGTCTTGTATTTCATGATTATGTTACTTCACCCTGAAAAAATGAAAAAGGAACTTAAATCAGTATGCATGAATACATATATCTTGTCAACATTAATCTTTATTATTATCCATGTATTATGTCAATAAATGAAAAAAAAATTGTATGAATGAACAAATATATAAATGAGTGAATAAGACATGATTCAATAGACATAAAGATTATTGTAGAAGCAGGAATCCAAGGAATTTGAGTCATGACTCAACAACATTGTACAACTTACCAAAATTCTCTACCTTGTCCACTGATTGTTGTCATATGTAGTCATATTTACAAAATTAAAAGCAAAGTAACAAAAAGAATTGCTCTTGTAAATATTACATTTTCCAAACTGTGTTATGCTCCTAAGGGATTTTTGTGAACCCTTTCATTCATTTTTTTAATCCTATATTAACAAAATATGGTAAGTAACCCAAAAAGTTATATTCATAATCATTTGATTTCCTTTATATTCTAATACTTCCAATGAGTGATCTTTTTTCTTTCATGTAAACCTTCAACCATTTTTATTAGTCTGCTGAGCAAATTTTCCATTCCACAGACTTTATGGTTGAACTCTTCTTAGATGAACATGAACATATTGACCTTTACCTCTGAATTATCACCCATCTATTGATTCTTGAAATACAATAAATGAAACGAATTAATACTTTATGGAAATTATGAATGCATGGTCATATAAAAATGTAAACTTTGCAAGTGCATGAATGAATTTACAAGTTTCCATGGGATATATATATATATGTGATGCCAAGAACAAAAAAAAACTCTTTCGTAATATAACAAATTAATAAAAGGAAAATATATCATAACAACAAAACATACAATTAAAAATATGAAGAAACTCAAATCATAACAGTAAACGGTTAGAAGTGTTCCTTTATGTGTACCTAATTTGGTATCCTCTAAAACCGGTTATGCCTCTAACTAGGTGAGTCTCCTATAGCTCATTACATGAGGTTTGGGTTAGACATCTAAATATATTCTCGAATAGTTCCCTGAGTCTAGAAAGAACTAACAAGATACCTTAATCCTTACCCATCACGGGTTTATGTCAGAAAGGGTTCAATTCAAATGGTAGTATCTTCCATGCCCATAACGAGGCTAGCACCTTAGGCAGGCATAGGAATTTACACCCAGTAGGCTTTTCACTGGCGTAGACAAAGGCTAACAACTCAGAAGGCAAAGCTACTTCACCTCCTCCTAAAATATTAGGTACCTATGCCTCTTCCTTATATGTGGAAGAGAATCTAATGCATATGCATCTGTATAGTGTGTGCGGGGGAATGACTTACCTTTTATGACTTAACACTTTAAAAAATAGTAAAAACCCTATCCTAAATTCCCTTAAAAAATGCTGCAAAGGAAACAAAAGGGTTAGTGAAAATTATGAATAATATATATTGAAATTTATAGGTAAAAAATACAATGAAAAAATTTTATTTTGAAAATATCGAGAATTATAGTTAAATATTGGTTGAAACCAAATTAATCAAAATTTAGTTAACACATAATTAATTTTAGGCCTGACTCTCTAGCTATCCTTAGTGGAGTGGCCAAGCTATTGCAACGTGGCCCAGATATGAATCCTAACCAAGCCTGACTTAAATGGCCTTTGCTCCTATATTTATTAAATTTATTACTATTTTATGTTCTCTTATTTTTATAGGCCATATCATTATTGACATCTTTTTATTATTGGGGACTGGGTGATCGAGATGAATTGCTCACTCGACTTGGGTTAGGTGAGATTGGTCACCTATCAGAGTTTGTATTTTGAGGGTTACGAAACCCTAGAATACAAACTCCAAGGCCCGCGATCATACCAAAGATCATATAAAAGGGTCCGAGAGTCAGTTACAATCACAAGTAAGGATCGACCCTCTCGTGATGCCTAAAAATCGATACCTTATTAATTACGTGTTAACTTGAATTTTAATTTTTATTCGATTTCAACATATGGCACTATTTCCTGAAATAATAATTTTTTTAAGATGGATTTATTATTCCATATTAGGAAGATCAGGTTTTCAAAATTTTGGAAGTCAAAGTCTCTTTCGTACTCCATCGGAAGACCAATGGAACTCAAAAGCTTTTTATTATTCTCCTTTGTATCCCAACGGAAAATCAGAGGAACACAAAAGGTTTTAAAATTAAAAATATCTTTTGCACCCCCGTGGAAGGCCAGAGGAATGCGAAAGTTTTTATTATTATTTTTTTAAAATTTATAAAATCTTGAATTCCATTTTGAAAAGGATGTCTCGAAATTAAAATAATCCGTAATACCTCTCTCATTTTTGGGAGAAATTCTACGTATTATTTTTACTTGGAGACATTGCCTTAATTTCCTAAAAAGAAAATTTATATTTTATGGAAAAATTATAAAACTTCTTAAAACTCAATATCAATCTAAAATGACGCACCTATTCCTAATGTGTTCCTTAAAAGTGAAAATATCCTTGTAGTCACATAGGACTTGGTTCTAGTGAAATTACCAAAATGCCCATAGGGTAGACCTTCAACGTGAAAGTATCCTGATACCCCTAATGGACACCTAAATGACCTTAAAAGGCTAAATGAATCCTAAATATTCACCTTTGGCATAAAAATATCTCGATGAAAAATTACGAAAGTGCCTCTAGGTATACCTTCGACATAAAAGTATGTCGATACCCCTAATGGACACTAAAATGACTTGGAAGGCTAAATGAATCCTAAATATTCACCTTTGGCATAAGAGCATCCCGATGAGAAAAATTACGAAAATGCCCTTAGGGCATACCTTTGACATGAAAGTATCTCAGTACCTCTAATGGACATTAAAATGACCTTGGAAGGCTAAATGAATCCTGAATATTCACATTTGGCAGAAAAGCATCTCGGTAAGGAAAATTATAAAAATGCCCCTAGGGTATACCTTCGACATGAAAGTATCCCAGTACCCTTAACAGACACAAAAATGATGAGAACTGGACGAACCTATCCTAAATTTACACCTTTAGCATAAAAGCATCCTAATTACTATCTAAGACTCCATTTTAAAAAAATTACCAAAATACCCTTATGGTATACCTTCGACATGAAAGTATCTTGGTACCCTAATGGACACTAAAATGATGAAAAGTATATGAATTTAGTCTAAATGGATAAGCTAAAAATTTAAGTTTGACTTGCAATGCAAAATTTGCAATCAAGCCCCTAAATTTTTAAAAATTACATTTCGTATCCCTCGGAGGACCGAACAAATGCAAAAAATTTTAAAAATTTCTATATCCCTACGGAAGGCCATAGAAATAATAGAAATCATTAAAATTGATGAAATGCACATTTCCCCCCTAAATATGAAAATTTGCTATTTACTCCTTACACTTTTCTAAACTTTCATTTTAGTCCCTACATAATAAAATAACCTAAAAATTATAAAAATCATATGAAATTATGCATGAAAATGCAGCCAATATATCAACAAAGATTCTGCCACATAACTTGCCCAAAAATTTTTTACAATTTACAAAGTAACCCTTAAATTTGTAAAATTACATTTTGACCCCTATATGGTAAAGTGCCACAAAAAATCATTAAAAATCATCAAACCAGCAAAGAATCAACACAAATGTCATGATAACAATATGCAAGAAGGTTCGGCCAAGCATTTTTATCCATAAAATATAATTTTTATATTTTGCAATTTAGTCCCTAAACTTTTTAATATTTACAAAATGACCTTAAAGTATTAGAAATGCCTAAAAATTGTTTACAAATACCCAAATCAGAAATCTCATGGCTTACAAAGCTCTCAACCAAGATAAAAACGTCAAAAAAAACTTTTATAAATTTTGCAATTTAGTCCTTATGGTTACAAAATAATCTAAAAATAATCTAAATATCATGAAATCAAAATAAAAATAAGCACAAAATGATCACGAACAATTCCAATAAGATTTGGCCAAGATGAAAAACATGAAATACATACATGCTTTGACATAAAAACCATGGAAATAAGCATAAATAATTA
>JBBYHL010001975.1:0-12675 GCA_038381835.1 Adansonia madagascariensis | reverse complement strand
AAAAGATACATGAACAGAGGTTATGTAATGATGAAAATGAAGTATGGTGAGTTTATATATCCTACAACATCAAGGTGTCAAGAAGGTCATCAAGATCCTAGGACTACCACAACCAAGCAACACAGATGCATGAGAGTATTAAGAGGGTCATGGTAGCATGAAGGGCTCACTAAAATAAAATTTATGATCAAAACATAAGATACATGGGACAAGGTAAAAGATATACCAGTAAAGGCTTTAAGTTTCTTCCTTATTTAAAGCCACAACTTTAAGCTCAGTTTCTTCCCTCTTTTTACTATTGTTTAGCAAGAAAATGGCAAAAGGAAGGAGCTTTCTGGTAATGTGGTTGCTGATGGGGTGTTTTGAGGATGAAAATATATGGAAGGTTTTGTTTTTGAAGGTGTTCTGGCTATGGTTTTAGGAAGCTACTAGAATAGAGGTTGGTTAAGGGTAGAAGGCAATGGAACAGTGTTTTTGGTGAACTTTTGGAGCTGGAGTTGCTGAAGGATTTATGAAGATAGGTGAAGAGTTTTCTGGGATTAATGGAGAGCTTTTTTGATAGCTAAAATAGTTTTTTTGCTCAGATAGCTGGTTGTGTTCTCCTCTTTTTTTTGTTTAACCCCTCTTTTTAGAAGACAATGCAAAGGGCATTTTTTATTTTTTATCTTTTGCACAGGGAAAATTTCCAGCTCCCATGGTCAGTTGACTCTCTTCTTATTGGTTCTGCCATGCTGAGTAAGGAGGTAGAAAGGCTATGAAAGCCTGCAACTGGAGATATGCCTGCCGCCCCCTCTTACACCCATATATCTTATGAAAGTGACCTTTGTCATTAATTTTTGGGCTCCAAAAATTGTTTGAATCTGTTAATGAACCCATAGTTAAAGTTTGCAATGTTATATAATAGTTCCTTGGTGCAAAAACATGTTTAAATCAAGTTTTCAAAGGCTGAAAAATGGCTCGAACTAGGCTAAAATGCCTTGGTGTATCGATACAAAACATGTTGTATCGATACACAAGGTACTTTTTACTCCCGAGTATCGATACAATGAGCTGCATATCGATACTAAGAGCAAAAAATGTTTTCAGTCTTAAGACTTAAAGGCTAGTATCGATACTCCATGGATTTGTATCGATACCCATACTTGTGTATCGATATATTTTGCCAAAAATCATAACTTTAGCTACTTCCAAGGTATGTATCGATACAAACATGCTAGGTGTCGATACCACACCTTGGGTATCAATACCAAACCCTCTTGTGTCGATGCTACATGTGAAAATTTAAGTTTTTTACACTATAAAGGCCTCGTATCAATATTTACACCCCAATATAACTTGTACGAACCTGTTGCTTCCCGATTTTCCTCAAGTTAGTCATAAACAATGGGAAATTAATTTATGTATTCATTCGAATAACCTCGGTGACACCATGAAAAGTGGCCTTTAATGCCTCGTTTTTACATTTTCTTTAACACGGCCCATAGACATTTTAGAACTTCCTAAAAAAAATTATTTTAGATCGTCCCCCAGCTTGATTTCTATTTTTTAATTTTATCATCTTTTACCTAACTCCTAGGATGCCAAAAACTGGTCTGAACAAAATGAGGTGTCTACATCAATGATTTAAGTCTAAATCACTTAAGGTAAGATTAAATTAATCACTAACTTCCTAACAATATTGGGAAAATGACACTTATGCCATTATGAATAGATGAGCATTTTGCACATTAATCACATGGGTAAGTTCGGCCAAGGCTATATTCCTATAATAGTCTTGTAAAAGTTTTTGTGACATTTAATTGATCATGTCCATGTAAAAATGCAAT
Source organism: Adansonia madagascariensis (assembly GCA_038381835.1). Classification (NCBI taxonomy): domain Eukaryota; kingdom Viridiplantae; phylum Streptophyta; class Magnoliopsida; order Malvales; family Malvaceae; genus Adansonia; species Adansonia madagascariensis. The sequence goes on along the minus strand of JBBYHL010001975.1, from coordinate 10,849 downwards.
TGAATGTTTCATCATGTAGTAAAAATGCCCCCTAATGACCTTACCGAAAAAAATCTAGAATTTCATATTTCGGACCTTTTAGATTAAGCCCTTAAGAATTCTTCACACCTTAATTCCTAAGGCCTCTAAATGACCCAATATCGATTAAACTTTCTTGACCTAAGGTCAATATTCAATTTCATTTTTGTGTAATTAATTTCAAAATTTGAGCTTTAAAACTCATTTAATTTAAAAATCTAACTCTAGGCAAAAATGTTGACATGTATAATTGACTTTGCCAATAGTTGACTTTTCACTTACTGTTAACTTTTGATTTTAAATCCTAAAACAAGTCTCTTTTTCACTTATTGTTGATTTTTAGGACTTAGGTCTTGACTTTCTAAATCTAGCACATACCTCTTAAATCGAACAATTAAACTCAAATGCCTTATTTTGTTAAAACTAAGCCCATGGAAACTTTTCAAAATCTTAATTAGAACTTCCTAACATCAATAACTAATCCAATAGGACTCGAACTAAGAAAATTCTAATCAACCCCTAAAATCAAGAAAAAGTCAATTAAAAAACCAAATAAAAATAAATTGCCGACAATATTAAGCATAGATTAGTGTCCATTATATTGTTTAACCATCTAATTCTTGGCTTATATGTTAACTCTTTGAATAAGCATTGGAAATATTCCAAGATCTTATTTCAGTTTGTCCAAAGAGTTCTTGAGTTAATTCTTATCAAGACTAATATGATATTCTTTCGACTACTCAAAATGATGAATCCTTTCTTAATTAGTTATGCATGTTTATGTTTCATGTTATACTTAAATTACTCAACCAAAACGTCATGGTTAGAATCAAAAGCAAGGTAAAATTAAAGTATAACATTCTTTTTACAAAATTATTGGTGATCTCCAATTAGAGGGTCACTTATACAACTACAACAAGGGAATGTTGTCAAAGGCACTAAAAAATTACCAAATAACATTCTCATATCGGTCATATTTAGGAACTTGTTATTGAAACTAGCACATATATTAGTTCAATTTTATCTAAACTTCAATTTATGAGATCGATTGCTTGTTTCACAAATAAGAGCATAATCACAAACCAGCCTTACTGGTTTTATTAATATTGTATCTCAATAAAGTATTGACTTGGAACATTTATATAACATAGCTTTAATGCCATGATTCTCAAAAATACAACTTATTATACTCCTTTATAAAGGTTGTATATTGTAAGGACTTTATCATTAAGCTTTAATAAGAATTTAACTAAAAGCTTATAAATAAAAGGTTAAATACACCAAAGGTCCCTGTATTACACCAATTTTTCCAATTGACTACCTAAAGAAAAAAGTCAAAATAGGTACCTAAACTATGATTCCATCAAATACATAGGTACTTCGTAATATCATCATTAAATAAATATTGACATGACAAGTAAAGCTTAATTAGATTGTGAAACAAGGTATAAATGCCATATCATACAAAATTTAAAATTTAAAAATATACATAAATCAAAATAAAATAAAAATATAATTTTTTTAAATTCAAAAATGAAAAAAAAAACAAAAATTCAAAATTCAAACAAATTATAAAATTATTAAAAATCTATAAAATTAAAAAAATAAAAATATTTAAAATTCAAAAGTACATTAAAAATTTAAATATATATATAATTAAAAGTATAACAATATATATTTAAATTGAAAAATTAGAAAATATCAAAAAAATCAAAAATTATAAAAAGTTATTGCAAATATATAAAATTCAAAAAAATTAAAAAGTATCTAAAAATTAAAATTTGAATTGAAAAAGATGTTATTATATTTTTTAATTATATTTTGATTTATAAATATTTTAAATTTTACATTTTGATGACTTGGCTTTTATGCCACGTGTGACAATTCGATTGGGCTTTGCTTGTCAGATCAACATTTATTTAACAGTATCAGTCTGCAATAACTATATGTTTGATGGAATTATAATGCAGGAATTTATTTGAAAATTTTTTTAGGTACTAAATTAGGAAAAGTGATATAGTACAATAAGGCATTGATGTATTTAACCAAGAAATAAAAGAAGGTTTTTAGTAGAAATAAAATCAACCTAAAATAATAAAAAAGCACTTACACTTTTTAATTTATCTAAGTTAGCTTTTATATTTTATTACACTTAAATAAGCTTTTAACCCTTATTTTATACTCAAAAAAATCTTTAATCTTAAACTACAAAAAAAAGGGCTTTAGAAATAGCATTCGCCACCAAAATGTTAACAAAATTAGTGGCTAAAATAAGTTGCAATGAAAAATTTTTATCGCCAAATCAACGTCGCAAAATTTAGCAATGAAAAAATATGAATTTTGTTGCTAATAAGCGACGATGACTTCTATTGCAAAATTTGTCGGTAATTTACAATGAACAGGTTTCGAGAAAAAATTTATCACAAATTAGTGACAAAATGTTTTGCTACAAATTTCATCACTAATCAGTGTTCATCGCAAATTAATGATGAACTTATTCATCGCAAAATTTGTTGTTTTTAGTGATAAAAACACACGTCGCTAATTAGCAATGACATTAGCAACAAATCTTGGAATAAAAATTTACCAATGATAACGATGGCCATTGTTCAAGGATGAACTTAGCCACGATTTTTAATAACTGATGAATATGTTTGTAATATGTCTTTAGTGATGAATTTTATGACAACCACTGTTCAAAGATGAGCTTAGCAAGAAATTTTTATTACTTTGTGAATGTATAATGAAATCATTTCTTTTATTTTTCAATTTTAATATCTAACTGAAAAGAAAATTAATTCATAAAATTTATATTTAACATTAACTAGCACATCATAATATCAAAAAACAAAATAAATTCATTTAAAAATCCAAAATACTTAATAAAACTTCCATTAACAATGAAAAGCCACGTGAAAGCCTTCAAATATGTTCTCTAATAAAAAAAATGATTGAATATATAATCCTTATCACTAATCTCATCATCATTATGCCGCTTATCATTGTGCCTATCACTTGATTGATTAGTAAAAGGTGGGAAACGAGGAACTTGATTGTGACTGAGGTTGAGGTGTTGCAAGATGAATTCTGTTCGAAACTTTAGAGATTTATATTGCTCATTATCTTTCTGTGACTTGAGTGATTCATATTGTTGTTTCAAAGAAGCTTACTATTTTGTTTCAAAAAGCAAGAGATAAACATGAATCATTGAAACATTCAATTTTATCAAACTAAAAGACATGATATAAGATTAACTATGTGAAAAGGCAAACAAGAAGTTGCATGTTAAATTTAATGAAACCAGTATAAGATTGATGAAAATAGCCTGACGACTCACTTAATGAATGATATTGAAGATGCAATCAATAATTAATATACTAAATATAAATACTCTATATATAGATAAATTAAATACTAGAAGGTTGAAAGAATTAACCAACCACACTACAAAATAATATAGTATTTTAATAATATTTTAAAACAATTTGGACATACTAAAGTAATTGACTTTTATATATATAACTGTTGCAACGTGGCACGGACACGAATCCTGACTAAGCTTGACTTAAATAGCCTTCGCTTTTATATTTATTGATATATTACTATTTTATATTCTCTTATTCCTACAGGCCATATCATTATCGACACTTTCTTATTTTTGGGGACTGGGTGGTTGAAGTGAATCGCTCGCTCGACTTAACCCTAATAGTCATTACAAAATAACTATTTATTTGGAGTCACCACCAATCTATTTGGGCAAGGTGAGATTGGTCATCTATTAGAGTTCATATTTCGAGGGTTATGAAACCCTAGAATACTAGCTTCAAGGACTATGACCATATCAAAGATAATATAAAAGGGTCCGAGAGTCGATTATAATCACAAGTAAGGATCGACCCTCTTGTGATGTCCAAAAATTGGTACGTTATTAATTATGTGTTAACTTGACTTTTAATCTTTTTTAAGTGGTTTCAACATATGGCATTTAATTATAAATTCCCAAAATAATATTTTATAAAACAAATTTATTATTCCGTGTCAAAAAAATCAGGTCTTTAAAATTTTAAAAATCAAAATCTTTTGCGCACTCCACTGAAGGACTAATGGAACATGAAAGCTTTTTATCATTCTCTTTTGTACCCCATTGGAAAACTAGAGGAACACAAAAGATTTTAAAATTCAAAATATCGTCCGTATCCCGCTGAAGGGCCATAAAAATGTGAAAGCTTTTATTTTTTTGAAATTTATAAAAATCCTAATTTTCACTTTGAAAAGGGTATCTCGTTATTAAAATAATTTATATAACCCCTCTTATATTTTTGGAGAAACTCCACGTATTATTTTATTAAAAATATTTATATTTTATTAAATATATGGAGACATTGCCTTATTTTAATAAAAAAATTTTATATTTTTTAAAAATATTTATAGAACATCCTAAACTCGATAACAATATAAAATGAAAAACATATCCCTAGTGTATACCTTTGACATGAAAATATCTGAGTAATCACATCAGATTTGGAATAACTTTGACATGAAAAATCCTAGTAATCACATCGGATATATGTAAAATTCCCAAAAGGGCCTTGGGCTATTCCTTCGACTTAACAGTATCCTAGCAATTCCTAAAGGACATGAAAAGGATTATAAAAAGTTGAATATGTCCTAAATGTACAATCTTTGGTAAAAAGCATCCCGATGACTATCTAAGACTTAATTCTAAAGAAATTACCAAAATACCCTTGAGGCATATGTTCAATGTGAAAGTATCCCGGCAACCCTAAAGACATGAAAAGGATTACAAAAAGTCGAACCTATCCTAAATGTACATCTTTGGCATAAAAACATCCCGATGACTATCTAGGACTTGATTCTAATGAATGCCCCTGAGTGTACCTTCGACGTGAAAGTATCATTGTAACCCTAATAGAGTTTAAAATGATCTCAGAAGACTAAAATAACCCTAAATGTTCACCTTTGGCATAAAAGCATCTGATGAGTGAAATTACCAAAATGCCCCTAAGGTATACCTTTGACGTGAAAGTATCTCGATATCCCTAATGGCCTATGAAATTAAGATGAAATAACAAACCTATCCTATATATGCACCTTTTGCATTAAAACATCTCGGTTACTATCTAGGGCTCGATTTTAGGTAAAATTATCAAAATACCCTTAAGATATACCTTCAACGTGAAAGTATCTCAGTACCCTAACGGACACTAGTAAAAATGATGAATTTACCTTAAATAGGGAAATTAAAATTCTAAAATTGATTTAAAATGCAAAAATTGCAATTAAGCCTTTAAACTTTCAAAAATTTCATTTCGTACCTTACGAAAAATTGAGAGGGTACGAAAAGTTTTAAAAATTTTTATACCCCTACGAAAGATCATAAGAATAATAGAAATATTTAAAAGTGACAAAATAACCATTTTACCCTAAATGTTAAATTTGCTACATGGTCCTTAAACTTTTTCTTATTTTACACTTAGGTGCCTAAATAAAAAAAATCCTAAATCATCACAAAATATGATTAACATGTAAAAATCAGCATGTAAATCGTGAAGAACATCCACATGAAGGCTCAGTAAAACACCTTTGACCATAAAACAAAAATTTTTTATTTTTGCAAACTAGTCCTTAAACTTTGCAAAATTATAAAATGACCCCTAAAGTATGAAAAATATCTAAAACATGTTCTAAGAAACACAAAATCAATTTCCATATAGCCCATGAAGCTTTTGGCCAAACCCAAAACTGGCTTAAAAAATTTACACATTTTCGCGAATTTGTCCCTATGATTACTAACATTAAAAAAATAACCTAAAAACAAGAAAAACATGGAAGAACTATTACAAAAATATGCACAAAATCATCTTAAAAAAAACCTATCGAATTCAGCCAAACCAAAAATATCAAATTTAATCATGCTTTGACATAAAAAATCATGAACATAAATAAATTTACTAAACCAAAATAAAAATAAAATGAAAATAAAACTAAAAATGAATATACAAATATGCTTTATCATATATTAACATGAAAGTTAAAAAGCAAAAAGAAACTACATAAACATCAACACATATATACAATAAATTAATATCTCAACAACACCAACATATTTTACAAGCAAAAATCAAGCAATAACTAAAAAACAAAAAACAACATCAAATATCACAAATATACAAAATCACCATGTTTAGCCTTTCAACATGGACAGAAATCCATGAGCCTTAAATGGTTTGAATCATAAATAAGATTGAAAATGAATAAAAAGTGAAGAAAAATAAAAAAGAATGAAGTTTATACCTTAACAAAGCTTAGAAAACTAAAATTTTTCAAGTGCTTATTTTTTATTTTTTTTTCCTTTTTTTTAATCTTTTTCTCTCCAAATCTCCATGCAAACAAATCCTCCCCCCTTTTTATAAAGGGGAACGTTCGGCCAAGATGATAACCAAATCCTCTTAGCCGAAACTCTAAGAGAAAAAATAGAAAAAAAATATAATTTATTTATTTTATTATTATTTTTGTCATTATTAACATAAAAAGTTGAAACTTGCACTGATTTGACAAGAAATTAAGGGTCATTCAAAAAAATATTCTCATGATTGCCTAGATAATATGATCTAATTGGTAATTAGAAACCAACTAAATTGGTTAAGGAAAGGTTGAGAATCAACTACATAAGTTTCCATGAAATTAGTAGAAAAAATTCATAATTAAAATGATGACAATAAAATAGGAAATTAACAATCATAAACAAAATTTGGAAATGAAATAATGAAAAAAACTACTTGCAATTCCAAAACTCGTAAAATTATACGAGAAAAATCCTTTCTAATAAAAATTAAAAAAAAATTCAAAACTTATCCAATTAATTAAATTTTCAAAAACTAATTTAATTTAAATTTAATAAAAATAATTGATGAATTTTAAAAATCATAAACTCAGAGAAAACCCCCTAAAATTTTTTGGAGTAGAAAACTTCGTATCTTGGAAACAAAAAAATTTTAAAAAATGCAAAACTCATAAAATAAAAAAGAATTTTTCAAAATTGATTTAATATGAATAAATAATAATATTTGAAGAATTTTAAAAATTATAAACCTTGAAAAATCTTTTTGAAAATTTTACGGAGTAGAAAACTTTATATTTTACAAAAGAGAAAAATCCTAAAATTTGTGACAAATAAATGATTTTTGAAAAACTATTTAACTGGATCAAATCTGAATATTTAAAAAATTTTGAAATTCAAAACCTGAGAAAATTCTACCAAATTTTTACAAATAAAAAAAAGTTCGTATTCTAAAACCGAAAAAGTTTAAAAAATTCATTAAAACTTGTATAAAATGAATTAAATAAGACATATTATCCAAAATACTAATTTACAAAATGGTAAACATGAAAATCTAGAAATCAAAATAATTTTACTTGGAAAAAATTTATGAGTGTGATACTCGCAGTATTGTGAAAAATTCAAAATTAATTACTAAAATAGGTAACTTGACACCTTGTGGTATAAAATATCAATATGAATTTTTCTTTGAATATCTTTGATTTTGCGAAGTGAGTATCGGCATAAATACCATAAAGGTATTGATAAAAATATACGATAGTCAATTTCTCGAATTTTATAAAAAAATTCTCTAAAAAATCCTAAAATTAGAAAATTTGACAATGATATCATTCGCAAAAATAGATTTCCAAAATTTTGACAAGAAATATTATAAATAAATTTTTTCTTAAATATTCATCTATATATCCAAAATTAAAGGTTAAAATATAACTTTTTCTGTCATGTGAACTTATAGCCAGTTAAATATGACTAAAAAAGTCTTGAAAATGTCTTGTTCATCTGAAAAAGATTGTTCGCAATTAGGACGGCCATTAAATTCTTCATCTTGGATATTCACGATTATCGGTAAAAGGACTCAGATGAAATTAGGTGTCTACAACAACTGCATTAATTCTTTTTCCTTTTCCTTTTCTTTTTCTTTTTCTTTTTCTTAAGAAAATGAACTAACATCAGGGGCAATAAGAGATTGTTGGCCTACTCTTAAGTCCAGGGCCTTAAGATAGGGCTGCATTGTGAAGGTTTTGAGTGAAGCTACTTGTCTGAGTCTTAGCCATAGCCATAACAGTAGCAAACAATAGGCAAGAATCAAGGCACTACACAATGCAAAGATCTAAGACTTTCTTAGTTCAAGTCCAGCAAGTTTGTTCAAGCAATACCTAGTTGCACACTTAGTCAAAACAAGCTATAAAAAACTAATAATAAGATGCAATCATATAAAACAAAAAGCATAATTCTCATAATCCCAAGATTAAAGTTTAAAATATTAAATTTAACTAAAATTTTAGCACTTTCAATTCAAAGTTTTATCTTTGTGCATTCAAAAACATGTATCTAAAACTATTCATCTTTGCTAAAATCAATAAACATGAAAAAGTACTTCAAGAACCAAATTGTAGTTAAAAACTTTTTATTCTTTCTTCAAGAAGATATTTTTTCTTTTTTCATTCAAGCCTTTATCACAAAAATGGTGTATAGTTTTTTTGTAAACTTTACCAAAACTGATAAAAAGCTCAAAAGTATTTTTTTTTTGCTTTCCTCGAGTTTTCTAAATAAGTAAACATAGAACAATCAAATTCTCACTTTGGCTCACTTTTAATTGTTTAAAGAAATGAAATCAAGAACCACATTTAAAATTTATTATCAAAATGGTTAAAGATTCTTTCAAACCCACACCCCCCATCGTTGGTATGTGTGTATAGTAATCATATATGAATAACTAACAACTTCAAGAGATTAAAATGCCTGAAGTACTACATCCTATGTGAAATTAATCAAACTTTTTTTATATTAGAAATTAACCAATTAGTTAAACATTTAGGTTTTAGGTTCCAGTCAAATAATAAATTTAATCTAATTTTTATATTAATTACCTAAATCTAAGACCCAAGAAAAAAAATAGAGAGCGAGAACTAATCAGACAGTGGACCTATAGCTAGTGGTGGTCCAAGCTATACCTGGAGTGGGACCATATAACACCGAATAAGAAGTGAGAAGAGCATGGAGAAAGAAGTGAAAAAAAAGGAGAAATATGAGTAATAAGTACATTTTACTTTGAAATTAGCAACAAAAAAGTTAATGATGAATTTAGCAACAAATTGAAAGTTCCAACAATATTAGCTACGAAATCAACAACGAAAAAATGTTGCTAGACTTTAGCAATTAAAATTAGTGACAAATGCTCATCTATTATAAAGTTGTGACAATATTAGCAACGAAAAACTGTTGGTGGACTTTAGTGATGAAATTTAGTGACAAATGCTCATCTATCATAAAGTTGCGACAATATTAGCGGTAAATAAATCAATAGTCTCCACTTTGCCATAAAATTATTGACAAATGCGCTTCAACCAAATAAACTAGTAATAATGTTGTTGCTAATTTAACGATGAATATTATTTGTCATAGATTAGCGACAACATTTTACATTTACAATTCAATAATTAATTTTGCTATAACATAATTCGTTACTAAATTAGTGACCAAAATTTGTGACAAATTATTCCTCGCAAAATTTGATACTATTATGCGCGAAGATTAGCCATGATTTTTAGTGAGAAAACGTCTTCGTTGCAAACTTAGCGACAAATATTGGGTCACAAAATTTGGCACCATTTCACGTGAATATTAACAATGACTTCTGTGATGAATGAGTTGTCGCAAATGTACCCTTCGAATTTATAATGAAGTTTGCGATGAAAGTTCGACGAGTGTTTCTTTCGTTGCTATTTTCGTCACTAATTAGCAATGAATGTGATTTAATTGCTAAATTTTGTGGCTAAAATCCCTTTTTTTGTTTTTTTGCAGTGCTTTAATTTTTAACCAAATAAATCATTAACCTTTAATTTGTACTTAGACAAGCCCCAACGTAAATCAATATTTTATTTTATACAGGACTTATCTAGATACAAATTAAGGGATAAAAACATAATTAAATACAAGGAAAATATAAAAGCTTACTTAAAATTTATATTTTGGATATAACAATATATATTTTGGATAATTTCAATTGTCCTCTAGAGCGTAGATTAACACATATAGATGCTATTTTTTTTTTTAATCTTTCATTGAGGTAATCTTATATTAAAATAATAGTAGTAATTTTTCTTTTATGAGAATTGTAATAAAATAATCTGTTGTTTGCTTTCACTGCCAAGCCAACGGGAAGGAAGCCGACAACAAACGTGAGTTTTAAAGGGAAATAATTAGACAGAGAAGACTGCAAAGTGCATTAATATTCCACACACTAGAAGTTAGCTTACAGCAAACGAAAAGCATTTCCTTTATAATTGCCATCCAATTACAAACACCAAATACGTCAACTTCTTCCTAGCTTAATGATCAGGAATGTATTAATGGGACATAAATTTAATTTAATTTCGAGTATTTCCTATCTTATACCAATATCAACAACAAGTACCAAAAGGAAAACGTCAAACATGTCAACTTTCATTTAGACATAAATGAAATTGATGGCTATTTTCTTCTAGACACGTTTTCTATGTCATCAGTGACGGGTTAGGCAGTACTATCTTTATTTAATATGATTTTCTATTTTTCAAAATTTCTTAATATATGCTACTAAAATATATATCATTTTAATAATCAAATAAAATTAAAGTTAAAGAATTATATATATTTGAAAATTATTATTCATTGGCCACGTAATAATAAGTCTCATGAACGTAGTTGCAGGTGAAATTGAACTACTTTTACTTTGCTTGTTTAAAATATATATATATATATATATAT
>JBBYHL010001933.1:0-12681 GCA_038381835.1 Adansonia madagascariensis | reverse complement strand
AGGGAAGTGAAAAGCAAACACACTTTATAGAAAAGTATGGATAGATAGCTCTCTTGCTCAAGATACACATGGATGAATAGCTAGTCAAGGCTATGATTGAGTTTTAGGATTCATCATTCTGATGTTTTTCATTCAATCAGCATGACATGACTCCAACTATGGAAGAGATTTTGGTTCTTCTTGAGGTTGGGCCATTGGAGACAATACCTATCTACTGCAAATAGCGTAATCCGAGCAGCTTTAGTAAAAAAATAAGTCAAGTTTTAGATCATGATTTCAAAGCCAACCACCATTATTTAGAGCAAAAAGGGAACATCAATGTCATTTCATGGCAATATCTATAGAAATATATGCAAGAGTGATCCGACACTGAGAAAGCTCTGGATGCATTTGCTCTTGCTATATATGGGATGGTTTTCTTCCCGAGAATGTTAGGACATGTTGAGGCAGTAGTAATAGATTTATTTGATCGATTGAAAAGACATATGCACCCAACTCCAGTAATCCTAGCTGAGATGATTCGAGCACTCAATGCATGCCGCAAAAAAAGTCAAAAAAGATTCTCTAAAAGTGCTCTGCTATTGTATATTTGGGTCCAAAGTTATTTTTAGGGTGAAAAGGTAGATTAAGTTAAACCTTACTTTTCATATTTTGTCCCCTTTTAGGAATTCATAAAAAAAGAATGGCCCAAGTTCAGAACTAAGAAACAATGGATTGAAACACTTAAGAACTTGGCTCCTCTAATATAACCTAGAGGGCACCATGGTTTTCACTAAAATGGTTTGTATATTAGTGTGGTGATCTACTGTATGTGCCTTTACTCGACATATGGGGCACCATGGGTTATGCGCCATTATTGGTCTAAAGACAATATGGATCACAACAATTCATTCCCATTACTTCAAATCTGGCTAGTGTTGATTTAGAATATCAGGGTAAGGACTATAAAAATTTGCTTCCAATAGCAGTTTTACACTGGAGAAAAATATATGAGTCAGGATTACGTGTACACATGGATAAGACCACTCCAGGGTATGATGCTTGGAGAAGAGTTAGGGTTGCAACATAATCATTCTTGGCCCAAATGGGACCATTCCTTGAGTACCTATTCAGTCAAAATCTATTATGCCATATGAGATCAATTTGATTAAGGAGGAAGCTGCTAGGAAATGAAAACGAATGAGTGAAAAAATTCATCAGCTCTAAGAAAAGTGGCCTATTTACGAATGAAGATAGAAGAAAAAACAAGATAAGTTAAAAAAATGGAAGAGAAGTACAATCTAATGAAAAATGACTGAGTTGAACAAAACAAGAAAATAAAATTTATCAGGATATCTAAGAGTTCCATCAGCATTGCTAAGTGGATGAAGGAAGAAATATGCAAGCTTAATGAAGAGTTAAAAGTATGAAAGACTAAAGCTTTGAAAGGAAAGGCTAGGTTAACTATTTTTTAAAGAGAAAAAAGAGAGCATGCTGATACACTTTTCCAATTAAAAAGGTCTATTAAAAAAATAAATGACTTTGAGCTGCCTTAGATTGAGAGCATGAAAGGGTATCTCAACTGCTTGAAGAAAGACAAGGTCTCACTATAACTATTTCAGAGATGGGACTAAAATTGCAACGTAGGGGAGATGATATCCGCACCTTGGTGTAAGCCTGCCATGATCTAGATGCATATTAGGCTAATAGACTATGGTGGGCCAAAAATGATGGTAGATGATGGGTAGCTAATTCTTTTAGCTGACAAATGTACATAGATCATATTATAGAACAAATCCACTCAGTTGTCATCCAAGCAAGGAAAATGGTGGAGTAGATTAGAGATTTATAGATGCAAATTGATTTCATAGGATAATACGGGCATGTTGTACTTTAGTTTTTGAATGAGGCTCAAAGACAATATGATCAAGTTAGGATTTCCTTGGATGTAATCCCGACATGATCAACAATGTGAACATGTAATTTGTCACAAAGTTAATGGAAAATTTCTTAGTTCAGAATCTTTAGTTAAAGCAAGCATCCTTGCAAGTGCATTTATATACTCAAACCATACATACATATGCCTATATATATATGCATACAGACATACATGATTATTAATTTCATTAATTCATAAGTAAAAATTAATTAACTCAAAGAAAGGTGGAATTCTTAAGGTTAACATTGCAAACTCATAAAGATCAACTCAACAACTACTAACTTATTGATACCATACTAGATTTAAAGCAAGAAGAATAGTTGAGGATCACTTGGCAAGATTGGAAAGATTAGAAGAAAGTCATTAGCAGTCTTAAGAAGCCATGCTAAAAAGGTAGAAAGAGCTACTATTGGTTCATCAGCAACCAGAGATCAATACTGATACTCTTGCTGGGGGATCCGAGGGGTACCAGTTGAAGAACAAACAACTAACGCTAAAAATGCACAGCTAGCTAATATCCAAAATTTGTAATAAAATATTCTAACTACTAATCCATCAGTCATCATCATTAACCTTGATGCCCTTTTGCAAGAGGTAGGTGCAAGAATTACGGTCCTCTAAGAAGAATTAACAGGCCCTAGTATTGATGAAAAGGAAAAGCATAAATAGAAGGGTAAAGAGTGGGCTAAAGCAATGATAAAGAAAGGAAAATTACAATTCCTTGAGAGAAGGCTAACAGCCATCGAAGGACCTTAGTCTAGTGCCAGATTTAGTCCTCCCATCAAAATTTAAAATGTCAAAGTTTGAAAAGTACAAAGGCACCACTTCCCCTCAAGCACAGATTAAAATGTTTATAAAAAAAATGGCTGGTTATGCCCAGAATAATAAGCTTTTGTTCGCTATTTTCCAGAGAGCTTGTTTGGATCTGCACTAAGGTGGCATAATGATCTGAATCTCACTCAAATCTAATGTTGGACTGACTTAATTAATGCATTTTTTCAACAATTTAAACATATGGCTGAATTAATGCCTTATCAACTAACTTTCCATAATACAGAGAAAACATCTACGCAATCTTTTAATGATATATGCAAACATGGAGAGACATGGCTTCTCAGGTTTAGCCTCTCTTGACTAAGAAAAAAACTATGATGCTAATCATGAACACCTTGTGTCCCCCGATTATGACAAATTGGTGTGCAATGCAACAAAGAATTTTACTGATCTTGTTATTTCTAGAGAGATGATTGAGACAGCTATAAAGGTCGATAAAATCACACTAGGAAGTCTTCTACTAAAAAGAAGCCAAGGACAGAAAAGAAAAGAGAAAAAGCTCCTTCTATTAACTACACTAATCAATCATACCATTAAGGATCTCATCTATATTACCAAAACCAAAGATAGCAAACCCAAAATACCTACTCTCTTAACATATCTAGAGCTCTTACTTCAGCATTACCCTAGACCACCATTTTAAACCCTCTTTCTCAAAACCAACGAAGACCCAATGTTAACCCAGTAGCCTAAAAAGCCAACCAACCTAGATTTCACTATGAACCCTTTTCTTACTCATATAAGGAAATGTTTGATGAGCTTTTTGAGGCATGGTTAGTGGCTCCAATCTTTTCCAAACCATATAAAGAAAACTACCCTAGTTAGTATGACATAAATATGCACTGTGAGTATCATGTAATAGCAAGTTACTCAATCAAGAATTGTATGGCCTTCATGCAAAAAGTTTATAGTCCTCTTAAGAGGGATATCTTTTGAATTGATAATGGCCCAACACCTAATGTGGTAATAAATCTCTTACCTACTCATATTGAACTTAAGATTAATGCTTTGATTACTAAGTAAAAGATGAAGAAAGTCAAAAGTCCAAGAAGTTAGGACTTCTATGGAAAGATTATAGGCAATCCTAATTGAAGGTGGGATCTTTGGTTAAGATCATGGAAGTATCAAAGGTCAATCTGATTTTGATGCTAACTTTTGCAAATTTCATAAAACAATCAGGACACACTTTGCAAAATTGCCTAGACATTTTAACCATAATCCAAAGAAAGTTGGATAATGGTGAAATTGGGTTCTTTGAAGAAGCTGGATTAGAGGAAGAAAAATTAGTTAACATGGTTGGTGAACAATCATCGTAGATACCCTATGGCATCAGTCACCCTCTTATCATTCATTGCAACCAACCAAAAATCACACCACCTAAGACTGAAGTTTCTCCTAAACTTATTATCAGAGCATGAATTTCATTCGTATATCAGAATAACAAACAAATATCATGTAAGTATAATGGTGGGATGATAACTTAGAGGTTGTTACAAACTAACTGGCTGCTGTCGACATAACTGGGGTAAGCCATGTGACGAGAAGTGATCACACCTATGGTCTAGAAATCAGTGAAACCAATGCAAAAACCAAGTTAAAAGGATAGGTATCTAGAAAAATAATAGTTATAAAGATAGCCCAATAGAAATATAAGAATCGATCAAGGAAAAGAGGCTGCTGAATTCTTTAAGTTTATTAAACACAGTGAGTAAAATATAGTGGAGCAATTAAAGCAACAGTTGGCAAAGATTTCTATGCTGACCCTATTGCTCAGTTAAGAAGTGCATCAGAACCCTTTATTGAAAGTGCTCAACCAGGCTTATGCAAGATATTTCCATAAATAAGCTGGATCACCTAATAAATAACATTGTTGCTGAAAATTTTATTTCATTTAGTGATAATGAAATCCCACTAGAGGCAGCACTTCAATGAAAGCTCTCGACATCATAACTCACTGTAAAGGGACTCTATTACCCAAAGTCCTTATTGATAATGGATCAACTTTAAATGTAATGTTGTTGGTCGCTCTATCTTACTTGCCAATTAATGTCAGTTAAATCAAGCATAGCCATATAGTCATTAAAGCATTTGACAAGACCAAGAAAGAAATTAAGGAAACTATTTCAATCACTTTAGATATTGGCCCATGCCCATTTAAGATCGAATTTCATATGATGGACAATGTCCCATCATACAATTGTTTGCTGGGACAACCATGGATTCATTCTGCTAGGGCTGTCCCATCATTTCTCCACTAAAAAGTTAAATTGATAGTTGATGAGAAATAGATTAACCTATCCAGAGAAAAAAGACAATGTGGCCATGACTTTTACTAAGCCTTTTACGTTGAAGCAAATGTTAGAATTGAAGAATGCTCCTTTAGATCCTTTGAAAATATCAATGCCACATTTTTGCAAAAAGGTCTATAATTCTAAAACCTGGACTTTCAAAGAGCACCTGTATAGGTCTCAAGCTTATAGTCGAGAAAAGGAGCTCGAGTTGGAAGTAGACTTAGGAAGTGTCAATTAATCCATCAATATCATTGGTAAGAAAGAGAAGCACGGATTGGGCTGTAAGCCAAAGTGGAGTCAAAAAAGAAATTTGAAAACAAATCTCAAGGAAAAAAGCTAACCCAAGCTATTCATCAAAGTTAAGCCAGAAATCGACCCTCTACCCTTTACTAGATGAAATTTTCTATTATAAAGGAGTTGTAAATCCAGAAGCTGAAGAAAAAAAAAGCCAATGGAGTTATTATTATGGTTAATAAAGCTTTTGAGTAGTGTCAAGTGGCTATCATTGGAGAAGACAGCAAAGAGCCAAATGATAATCAAGGGATACATCCTTGTCCTTTTAGATACCTCTTGAAAAATTGGACTTGTACTAAGAAAATAGTCGTGCTTATGTCAGTTTCAAAGGAATCTTGGGAACTTATTTTGTCATCTAAGAATTTTTTTGTAAAAACTTAAAATGTCAAATTATCACTTACAGAAATGAAATACATATGACCTTTTTGTCTATGTCTGATTTTTTTCTTCCAATATTTCTTCTCATTTTTCACATATATTCACACAAATCATGCCATACATTTGTTTGTATTCCTTTTCCTTTTTTACCTTTATAGATTTTCCACTCAAAAAGAAGTAGATGGTCTTAAGCATGATTAAGGTTGATTTCGAATAGGTTGTTTACTTGAATAAGGTTCATTTTGAAAAAGATGCTGATGATCTACTTTGCCACCTGATTCGCTAAAAATAATAGATAAGAGGATGAATGAATAGTGCCCCATAAAGAATCCATGAAAGTGATAAATTTAGGGGATAATGAGGATGATAGAAGATAAGTCAGGATAGGGACTGCCTAATGCCTATCACTAGGGAAGAATTAATAGGTTCCAAAATTTTGAGATGTTTTTGCATGGTCCTACTAAGACATGCCAGTGTTGGATATGGAAATCGTAGTCCATAGATTAACTCTAAAACAAGATCAAACTGATTCAGCAGAAGTTAAGAATAATGAAACCAAAAATACTTTTGAAAATAAAAAAGAGATAAAGAAACAATTCGAGGCTAGATTTCTCGAAGTGGCAAAACACCCAAAATGGGTCACAAATATTGTCCCAACTCTAATAAAAAGGGTAAAATCAGATATGTGTAGACTATTGGGACTTAAATCGAGCAAGCCTAAAAGATAATTTCCCTCATCCTCATATAGATACGTTGGTTGATAATACTACAAAGAATTTTTTGTTTCTTCCATGGATGGATTTTTGGGGTATAAACAGATAAAAATGGCATAAGAAGACATGGAAAAGACCATATTTATCACAATATAGGGGGTTTTTTATTATAAGGTGTGCCATTTGGACTGAAGAATGCTGGGGCAACTTATCATAGGGCAATGGTCATTTTATTCCATGATATGATCCACAAAGAGATAGAAGTATATGTGGATGATATGATTGCCAAGTCAACTTAGGAGGAAGGATACATTGCAGATTTATGAAAGCTGTTCAAAAGACTGGGAAAGTACCAGTTAAAGTTAAATCTGACAAAATGCACTTTTGGCACAAGATTGGAGAAACAATTAGGCTTCGTTGTGAGTAAAAAAAGGATTGAAGTTGATCTGAATAAGATTAAAGCCATACAAGAATTACCAAACCCATGTATACAAAAAGAAGTATGAAGTTTCTCAGGTAAGTTAAATTATATTGCCAAATTCATATCCTAACTCATAGATAAGTGCGATCCTATATTCCAGCTTTTGCAAAAAAACAAAATCCTGGTGAATAGAATGAAGAATGCCATTAAGCATTTGAAAAAGTTAAGCATTATCTCTGTAATCTACCAGTGTTGGTACCACCTGTATCAGGATGCCCTGTGTTTTGTACTTGTTAGTATTTGAAAGGTCTATGGGTTATGTATTAAGACAGCAAGATGAGACAGGAAAGAAGGAGCAGGCGATTTATTACCTCAGCAAGAAATTCCTTGACTATGAGGTAAATTATTATCAAATAAAAAAGATATGTTCTACCCTAGTTTGGGTTGCGAAAAAGCTCTGACAATATATATTATATCACACCACCTAGTTGATCAATAAAATAGACTCGATCAAGTATCTATTCAAAGCATCGACTTTGTCAGGAACGATAGCTAGATGGCAAGTTCCACTGTCAAAATATGATATGGTTTATGTAAGTTAGAAGGCAATCAAAGGGAGTATTATTGTTGAATTCCTAGCAAGTTAGGCACTTAATGATTACCATTTGTTGAATTTTGACTTTTCTGATAAGGATTTAATGAATATTTTGGTAGAAGAGTAAGAAAAGTCATCAAAGGAATTAAAATGGAAAATGTATTTCAATGAAGCATCAAATGCTTTAGGCCATGGAATCAGGGTGATCTTGATATCTATAGAAGGGGACTATTACCCTTTAATTACTTGATTAGACTTTGATTGTGTAAATGATTTAGTAAAATATAAAGCATGTGTCATGGAACTTATGGTAGCCATAAAGAGAAGAGCTTAATTATTGAAAGTATATGGGGACTCAATCTTAGTGATTTATCAACTACGCAAAGAGTGGGAAACTTAGGATTTGAGGATGCAACAATATAATTTCTTGTGTACTCAAGATCAACTATGCAGAGCTGATTCTAGAATAGTTTAAAAAATTCGAAAAGGTGAAATTCATTCACTTGACCCAAGACGATAATAAATGGCAGATACTCTAGCCACCTTAGCTTCTATGTTTAAAATAAATAAGGGTCAAAAGGTAATGCCCATTCAAGTAAGCATATACGAGTATCTTATGTACTATTATAATGTCAAAATGGAAGCAGATGGTCTCCCATGGTATCATGACCAAATGATATCTCAAGGATCGAATATATCCAGACAATGCCTTTAAGATTGATATTAGAAGTTTAACGAGGTTGGCAATGAATTTTATCTTAGATGGAGAGATTCTTTACAAGAAGGGCTATGACCAAATGTTGTTAAGATGTGTTTACGCTCTCGAAGCACAGAAGATATTAGAGGAAGTACATAAGGGGATTTGCGATATCCATGCGAATGGACATAAAATGGTGAGGAAAATCATGAGATTAGTTTATTTTTGGATGACCATGGAGGGTGATTATATTAAATATGCCTGGAAGTGTCATAAATGCCAAGTCTATGCTGACAAGATCAATATACCACTTTTGCCATTGCATGTCATACTGCACCATGGCCTTTCTCCATATAAGGTATGGATGTATTGGACCAATTACCCCTATACCTTTGAGTCATCATAGCTTTATCTTGGTGGCTATTGATTACTTCACCAAATCGGTTAAAGCAACCTCTTATGCAAATGTGACAAGGTTGATGGTGATAAACTTTTAGGACTAAAATCATTTGTCAATTGGGATCCCTGAAGAATTATAATGGATAATGCCTTTAACTTGAATAATAAATTAATGATAGAGGTCTGTACTTAGCTCAAAATTTCTCATCACAATTCAGTGAACTTACTATCCAAAAATGAATGAAGCCATAGAGGCAACTAATAAGAATATTAAAAGAATTATAGGAAAAAATAGTAAAGACATGCAAAGATTGGCATGAAAAGCTCTCCTTTGCCTTTTTAGCTTATAGAACTTCAGGTCTGAACTTTAACTAGGACAACACCTTATTCATTAATCTACATTATCGATGCTATCTTAACAAGTAAAATGGAGATCCCTTCATTCCAAGTTCTAATGGAAACTAAGTTGGAAGAAATCAAATGGGTCTAAGATCATTATAAGCAGCTAACTTCATTGAAAGAAAAAGGCTAAAAGCTATTCAAAATGGGCAGAAATACAAAAAAAGAATGATGAGAGCATATGATAAGAAAATTCATCCCAGGAAATTCCATGAGGGATAATTGGTACTAAAGAAAATTCTACTTCGATAAAAAGATCTTGGGGGCAAATAGGCACCCAATTGAGAAGGGCCTTATGTTGTTCATAAGATATTTTCAAGGGAAGCATTTATACTGGTAGAGATGGATGAAGGAATTCTAACTAACCCCATTAATTTGAATAATGTAAAAAAAAAATATTATGCCTAAAAAAGAAGGAAAAAATAAAAAAAAATTAATGAAAACTTGAAAAAAGTCTGTTTTAAAAAAAAAACAAAAAAAATGGATGAAAACCTAAAAAGGCATCCATTTAAAAAAAATCAAATGAAAACCTAAAGAACATCAAAGGTAGTATAATGGAGAGACTTTAAGCTAAAGTCCCGATGGCTCAAACATTTGAAAGGAATGGACAAAACATAATTTACCAAAAGACTACTTCTAAAAAAGGCATAGTATGATCAGAGGCATCTTTAAGAGATGGATCTTCATGAAAGTAAACTTTTTGTTCAGTAAAAATCTTTAAAAAACTAAATGAGAGATTCCATTTATACGAGTAATATCCAAATCTTTTTCATACTTCACCATCATTTTTTAAATAACAGATGTTGTATCTTCTTTCTTTATTGCAATATAAATACACCTTTGTTAAATAGTCTTGTTGACTATGCTAACATTTCTACTAAAGGATAATTAACATTTAATGCAAATGAAAATCAACGAAAAGATGACAAATTGATTTCTCTGCATTACTTTGTATGAGATAAAAACATTACAGGGACCTTAGTCAATAATCCAAAGTCTTTTAAACATTCTAGAAAGAATTAGGGTGGACAAACTATATATTCCCCATCATGCTCTTCTTCCTCAACTTGTATCAATTTGTTTTAGCTATTAATGGAAATTTTAGAAACCACATATTCCCTATCATGCTTTTCTTCTTTAGCTTATGTCAGTTTGTTCTAGGTGTTTATAGGAAATTTTAGAGGCCATATATTCCCAATCATATTCCTCTTTTTCAATTTTTAAATGATATTGGTGCGTCACCTAGTTTGACTTTTGAGGAACAAGTGTAATTTATCCACACTGACCTTTAAATATACCTTCAAATTTAAGTTCAAGAGCTGGCTTCCTCTATCAAAAAGAAAAAAGATCCTTAATGCATTTTGAAGATGCTTTCAATCTTCAAGCAAAAATATGGACTCATTCCAACAAATAAAGAAAAAAATCAGTCACTTTTTCTAAAAAAATAAATTCAACTCCAAGATAGGTTGGATTAGACATTGATAAAGAAAATTAAATCATGAAAATTCACTATATGCATTCCTCATGCATTTGCATTCACATTTGATGTTTTGCAAATCTTAAGTTGAATGTGATATGGGGGAAAACCTTTTGGTATGTCAATTGCCTAGAAACTGAAAGGTAAACCTCACATTCATTCAAGCAATTTATATATGAAGCAATTTTTACCTCATTTGACTATATCAATTCTACCCTGGTCAACCTTTTAAACCTAAGTTACATCTAGGTTATCCTCACTCGACTATATCAATTATGCCCTGATCATCCTTTTAGACCTAGGTTACATCCTGGTCATCCTTGTTTGACTGTATCAGCTTCGCCCTGGTCAACCCTTTAAACCTAGGTTTCATTTAGTTATCCTTGCTTGATTATATCGATTTTACCTTGGTCAACCCTCTAGACCTAGGTTACATCCTAGTCATCCTTCGTTTGACTTATCGACTTCGCCTAAATTAACCCTTTAAACCCCGATTGCATCTAGGTTATCCTTGCTTGATTATGTTGGTTTTGCCCCGGTTAACCCTTTAGTCTTAGGTTACATCCAGGTTATCCTTGCTTGACTATATCAGTTTTTCCTTGGTTATTCCTCTAGACCTAGGTTTGATTTGTCAGTTTCATCCCGATCGACCCCTTTTATTTGTTGACTTATTAGTTTTATCCTAGTTAACCCTAACCTATGTTGACTTGTCGATTTTGTTTCGGCCAACTCCTTTCATTTGTTAACTTGTAGGTTTTATCCCAGTCAACTTCCTTCATTTGTTGACTTGTAGGTTTCATCTCGATCAACTTTTCATTTTGTTGACTTGCATGGTTTTGTCCCAATCAACCCTTTTGACTTAGGTTTCACCTTAGTCATCATTTAATTTAATGATTCATCTTTGGATAATTAATTGTTATGTTCAATTTTAGTTTTGATTATTTTTCAGAGCTTAACGACTTGAACAAAATTATGTCTACTTAGTCTTTGCCCTGTTATTATTAACAACGGTCAAAGAAGGGCAACTTTAGGCACCTAATTTTGTCCTGGTCTCTTCCACAAAAATTTTGAATATCCGAGATTAAGAACTTAACAACCACCCTCATCGGGAATGAACTTTTTCATATAAACAAGACATTTTCAAGGCCTTTTTAGTCATATATAAATGGCCATAAGTTCACGTGACAAAAAAAGTCATATTTTTATCTCTAATTTTGGATATATAAGGTGAATATTTAAGAGAAAAATTATTTTTAATAGTTTTTGGTCAAATTTTTGTAAATTTATCTTTGCGAATAATATCATAGTCAAATTTCCTAATTTTAGGAAGTTTTCGAGAATTTTTTGTAAAATTCTAGAAATTAACTGTCGAATATTTTTATCGATACCTATGTGGTACTTATGCTAATACTTATTCCAAAAAAATCATAAATATTCAAGAAAAAATCCATATTAGTATTTTATACCACAATAGGTCAAGTTGGCCATTTTAGTAATTAATTTTGAATTTTTCACAATACTACGAGTATCATACTCATAAAATTTTTCTGGTAAAATTATTTCAAATTTTGGATTTTCATTTTACCATTTTATAAATTAGTATTTTGGATAATATATTCTATTTAATTAGTTTTTACACAAACTTTAATGAATTCTTTGAAACTTTCTCAATTTTAGAATATGAACTTTTCTTTATCAGTAAAATTTTTGGTAGAATTTTCTTAGGTTTTGAATTTTAAAATTCTTTAAATATTCACATTTGACCATCATGAAATCGGTTTTTCAAAAATCATTTATTTTTTATAAGTTTTAGAATTTTCTCATTTCTAAAATATGGAGTTTTCTTCTACACTGTGAAATTTTTCAGGAAGATTTTTCTAGGTTTATAACTTTTAAAATTCTTCAAATATTATTATTTAATTCATATTAAATCAATTTTGAAAAATTCATTTCTATTTTATGAGTTTTGCATTTTTTCATAATTTTTCCTATTTTTAAGATACAGAGTTTTTTACTTCATAAAATTTTTAAGGTGTATTTTCTGAGTTTATAATTATTAAAATTTATCATATATTTTTATTAAATTCAGATTAAATCAATTTTTGAAAATTTAATTAATTGGATGAGTTTTGAATTTTTTATACATATTAATATTTATCAAAAAGGATTTTTCTCACATAGTTTTACGAGTTTTGGAGTTCCAATCAAGTTTTTTTTCATTATTTCATTTCCAAATTTTGTTTGTGATTATTAATTATTAATTTT
>JBBYHL010001914.1:0-12681 GCA_038381835.1 Adansonia madagascariensis | reverse complement strand
CGAATAATGAGTATAAGAGTACTATTTTTTTTCAAAAATGAAATGAAGCCTTTTAGTTGAAAAATGTGAACCCTTGGCCCTTAGCCAACCACCCTCATAGTGGCATGGTCAATTGGTTGTTTTATTATCCTAAACTACTCTGGGATTATGGAATGAACTTGTGATGCCTATGTCAACCTCTCATCTAAGTTACAGATGTTTGAATGTCCATGGCCCGAGCTCAACCCAAAGAAAAACCAAAATACCAAACACCTCCCCTATTTTGTTCTGGCAGCATAGTGGCCTAATATTGAAAATTATTTAAAAAATCAAAAATGATTTATCCAGAATGTGTTTTTATTTTTCCTTTGAAGGAATTTGAATTACTTTCAAACGATGTTTCATTTACCTTCAGATCATCTCGGATGAAATAGTTACGATTTTTCAAATCTTCACTATCAAAAACCTCTAGATCCAACGAGCAGTTTATTATTTAGGCTACTTCGGCCTAGCGAACAACATTTTTGAATCCCTTGAATATTTTTCCCATGAAGTTCATGATATTCCCTTTTCAGAAAGGTATTATTGCCATTTTAACAATTTCGGATGAATCTGAATTATTTTTCAAAGTCTATCATACCTTTACCCCATACATGCTGCTAGTGTAAAGATAGGTTGAAATTCAAAAATTAATTCCGCCTAGAAGGTGATTTTCTAGGATTTTTGGAATATTTTTATATTAATCTTCATCGAGTTACCTTTCCAATGGTACCTTGTTTACCCCTCGAGACCTCTCAATAAGTTCGATATAAATTTTGGAAGAGAAATGGCACGATGCTGTCCTTTGTTTTTAACCTAATTTTTGAAATGTTTTTATTGAGGCATTCAAATGCCTCATGATCTACTCGTCTCATTCTTGTAACCTGAACTTTTTAGACTCAAACCAATGTTAAACAAAAAAAAAGAACATTTTAGCCAAACCTTTGGCTCCCGATTTTTAAAGATTCCCTATTTTCAAGAATATGACCCACTCCTTTTAACATCAAAGATTTTTATTTTCGGGGATACTATAACCCCACTACTTCAAGGGGTTACTCTAACCCTGCTTTTACCTTAAAATGACATCAAATTTACATTTTTGGGGATACTCCAATGCCACTTCTTTTAGGGGATACTATAACCCTGCTTTTACCTCAAAATAACATCAAATTTTCGCTTTTAGGGATACTCTAACCCTACTACTCAGAGGGGATACTCCAACCCCACTTTGACCTCAAAATGACATTAAATTTTCACTTTTGGGGATACTCTAACCCCACTCTTCTGAGGGGATACTCTAACCCTGCTCTCTATATTCTTTCTAAAATCTAAACTTTTTTCCTTCGGACATCCCCAAGTCATCGAAACCTTTTTTTCCTCCTTAAATTTCCACTGAATTCGACTAAGTCTCAACATTGTCATCCCAGTTATTCCTTAATAATCGAAGATAATTACAAGAAGCAGTTCAATCATCCCTCATTTCATGTATTTTGTATGGATTTATTTATTTTTTTCTTTTCCACCTTACTAATACATTTCCTTTTGTAGGGACCTCAGGCATTCATGCTTTAAAGATCATTTTTAAAATCACAAAATGATATCTCATGTCGGTGTCTCTCTAGTGCCAGACATAAAATATTTGATTTTTTTTAAAACCCATCTAGAGATTATTTTCATCAAAAAGCCTATATTTCTCACCTTTCCAAGGTGCATAGGTGATAAAATTTTCATTAAAACCTGGACTCATATCTTTACAAAATTTCATGCATTGGAGGGAATTATATTTAAATAATGATAAAAATGGAACTGAAGAAACCGAGATACAAGTGAGATGTAGTTAGATGGTACTAATTTTCGAGCGTCGTAGGGGTGTTAATCCTTCCTCACACGTAACCAACTTCTGAACCCAAAACAATGAATCTCTAGTATTATTTTCAATAGGCATCTGGTCATGCCTAACTTAAAATGATCGGTGGTGACTCTAAGTTTATGGACACTTTGTGGTGGCCATCAAGACTAGTCGGATGAGCGATTCATTCGATGGTCTTTCACTCCTTCATGTCAAACATCATCATATTTTTTTGGCCTTTCAGATCGTTCAAAGTTCGTAAAGACTGTGCACATGGAAATCAACAACAACTGTTAGAAATCTTTTATTAGCTTGTAAGCTAATGATCCAAATGTAACTCTTTTTGTGAGCCTAAACAAAATAGTTTGTTTATGACCTTTAGGGTTAAACATGCAATACTTTCTAGTTTGGAACACTCACTAAATAATTGCATTTTAACATCATGGTATTTATCACTAAGTCAAATTATGATCTTTTACTTTTAAAGAATCTTAAATGCCTCCCATTAAATCCTACATGTGTAGATTTAAGGTAATTGGATTTGAAAACTATTTTGAATCCTATAAGTTATAGGTTGTTTAGTATTCTTAATACTATTACAAGTATATGTTTGAGAATAATGAGACTCTAGCATAAAACAATTATGTGATTAATGATTTATTCAATAAGGATTGAATCTAAGCTTAACATTGAATGTCGATAATCATCCTCAATTGGCATGTGAATACCATTAATAAACATCTAATGTTTATGAATAAATCAAGATTATGTTCTATAAACACTAATCAAGAAGGCAAGCTTTGACCAATATTAACAAGGTTGCCTTTTCTTATGGTCAATCTTCACTACTCTTTCATTGGGCCTCACAATATATCATACATATTTAAGCATGAACTTTTAGGTATCATATACCAATAAAAGTAAGTTAATCTTTGCATATATTTGATATAAAAACTTCTATAAGTTTCTTAATTTTGATCATATCAAAATATTTCCATGCAATTTTTACTCTATTAATCTAGCTCTCCACAATGTTGGCATATTCCTTTATCATCTCTATTGTCTTTCTTTAAAAAAAAAAGTATATGAATAACGCATGGATCATTATCCTTAAAGTGCTCAAGTCTTGAAATACATCTTATCATATAAAGCCTACTTAGGCTACTTTCTAACATCTTACTTAAGAACAATTCTTTAAGGATGCCGAACCTCTTATTATGATTATTCTTATAAAATAATTCTTTAAGGTTTCAAATTCATGAGCTTAAATAGCTTCCTATTTTTTTCAGAGTTCAAACGTCATACTAGCCATTATCACAATATGGCTTGATCTAGGTCATCAATAGGAACTTGATAGACTGCCCCTACCTTAGTGGTCTATTCTTAGAAATGCTATTCAATGTGGGCTTAGTCAAAGGAGTCTGGCCCATTAAAACTTACTAGCATGAAGCATGCTACTTAGAGATGGTTGATTAGTCATGTTGCATTTATATCCATCATGAACCAAAACATTTTTCTAGTTAATAATTTACAATTTCAATCATCAAGGTTTTGCAACTTTAATGATTGTCTTCATTATTTTATTAGCATTATAGCCCCTAACTATAATATAAGAAGTTCAACATTTAAATCTTCTTAAAGAGCTAGGCATTCTTTTCACCTTTGCATAACCTTAGGCGACTCAATAAATCATGTAAAAGCTAATTGGATAGGAACTTAGTTTACCCAATGGCTATTTAACATCATGGCTATTTATCACTAAGTCAAATTATCATTTTTAACTTTTAACGAATCATAAATGCCTCCCACTAAATCCTACATGTGTAGATTTAGGGGAATTGGATTTAAAAATTATTTTGAATCCTATAAGTTATAAGTTGTTCAGTTTTCTCAAAACTATTGCAACTGTATGTTTAAGAATACTGAGACCATAATATAGAACAATTATATGATTAATAATTTATTCAATAAGGATTGAATCTAAGCTCAACATCGAATACTGATAATCATCCTTAATTGGCGTGTAAATGCCATTAATAAGCATCTAATGTTTATGAATAAATTAAGATTATGTTTTATAAACACTAATCAAGAAAGCAAGCTTTGATCAATATTAACAAGGTTGCCTTTATCTATGGTCCATCTTCATTACTCTTTTCCTTTAGGCCTCATAATATGTCATACATATTTAAGCACCAACTTCTAGGTATCATATACCAAGAAAACTGAATTAATCTTAATGTATATCTAATATAGGAACTTCTATAAGTTTCCTAATTTTGATCATATCAAATATTTCGATGCAATCTTTACTCTATTAATCTAGCTCTCCATAATCTTGGCATATTCCCTTATCATCTCTATTGTCTTTCTTCAAAAGAAAGCATATGGATAATGCATGGATCATTATCTATTAAAGTGCTCAAGTTTTGAAATACATCCTATCATATGAAGCCTGATTAGGCTAACTTTTTGACATCTTGCTTAAGAATAATTCCTTAAGGATGTCAAACCTCTCATTATGATTATCCTTATAAAATAATTCTTTAAGATTTTAGATTCATGAGCTTAAATAGCCAATTGCTCCTTCAGAGTTTAGGCATTATACTAGCCTTCATCACAATATTGCTTGATTAAGGTCATTAATATGAACTTGATAGGTTGCCCCTAACCTAGTGGGTTGTTCTTGGAAATGCCATTCAATATGGGCCTAGTCATGGAGTCTGGCCCATTAATACTTATTAGTACGAAGCATGCTACTTAGCAATAATCTCTTAGTCATACTGTATTTATATCCATCATGAACCAATTTCTAATTTCTAATTTGCAATTTCAATCATCAAGTAAGATTTTACAACTTTAATAATTATCATCATTATTTTATCAACATTATAACCCCTAACTATAATACGAGAAGTTTAACTTTTGAATCTTCTTAATGAGCCAGGCACTTTTTTCACCTTTATGCAACTTTGAGTGACTTAACAAATCATGTAAAAGTTAATTGTGTAGGAAATTAGTTTATCGATTGCATCTTTATGCAAATCCTAGATCAGCTAGGTGGGAACTCTTTGCCTAAATGCATCATATAAAGTTCACTTAACTAATGCCTCTAAAGTCATTTGGTCAAGTGTAGCATAACTAAACCATCAAATAATAGTTGAGTAAGACCCATTATTCATAACTAAAACCATTTAGGCAAAAAAGGGACTTTGAATGACACAACAAATCCTAATGGCTAAAACTAGGGTATCTTTTTATGAACAATGGAAGGCATCTGATCATGCTTAGGCATGGACTTAATATTTTACGGGGGATTTTATCATTTATCTTAAGTCTTATTGCTTTGTTTTATTTTTATTAGCATGCTTAGCATTTATTCAATCATATATCACATATATAAATTCAAAAATAAATAAATCTAACACATACAATCAACTAGGATGATTATGAACTTTATTTATATAGTTTCCTTAAGCCATTAAGGAACTTATTGGTTAAATTCTTAGGGATATCATACAAGGTCTTCGCAAGTCTTGATGATGATCTCCTTGGTCCTTTCTTCGTAATGCCGTTTTCTTAACATATTGGATTTACATAAATTCTAATCTTATTCTAATCCTAAATCTACAAGTCCTATGTAATTATTACATATCTTTGTAAGAAACCTTGAGTTACATTTGAAGGGAGTTAGGTGAGAAAAAAATTTATAACCTAGCATTAAAAATTGGCAGGGTTCGCAGACCCTATTAATAAAATAAATACCAAAAGAAAAATTCAACCATCCATAAGCTAGTCATACTAAGGTTTAATCCATAATCATCGTCATGCTAACATGATCATATTATAAGCATGAAATTAAAAACAAGCATAGCGAATATCACTTAGTGATCTTATGTGTCATTTGGCATAAACCTCTTCAAATAATTTGAGATGATTTATCAAATTATTTAATAATTTTTGTTATTTAATGAAAATATTTTTAATTAAATTTTTAACTTTTGGGAAACTTGTCTTAAATTGTTTATTACCTTACTTTTATGTTGTTTGTCTTAATTAGGACATTATCTAACATTTAGATAACTTTGTTTTAATTTGGACAAACCATTTTTAGGAAACTTGTTTTCCGAAAATAAGATTTTAAAACATTAAATTGGGCATCACCTAACCTTTAGTTTTTTTGTATTAATTAGGGTATTGTCTAACTTTTACATAACTTTGTCTTAATTCAGATAAACTATTTAACATGTTTCCAAAACCTTTTAGGAAAGTAGTTTCCAATTTTTTGAAGTCTTAGTAATTTATCCATATTTAATTTAATTAAAAAACAATTTTCTTCCATGATTAACATTTATTGTAATCTCATTAGAATAAATCCTACTTTAAGTAAGATTAATCATTTAAGTTAAATATATTTTTCAGCTAAACAATTTAATTGAATTTTAATTCCATGCTTATTATATTATCCAATTTATATATTAAACAATTTTAAAAAATTAATATAATTGGATAACTATGTGTTTGATGATATGTATGAGTTTTAATGAAATACAGCCTCTCAAGAAGTCTTAGTTTGACTAGTAGTCTGCTCCATGCATTGCTATCTAAGCCATCCTAATTCACCTCCAACACTATTGCCTTCCTCCCACTAAACCTCTAAAATTCATTGAATTTGCAACAACTGTTTGCTGCCGTGCATGTTGCATCAAGGTCCTAAGAAGAAAGACAATAATGTCGTAGGCCTCAGGCACACCTACCGCACCCGTTATGGCCTGAAATTGAAATGTTTTCAACTTTGATTTTAACCTGATTTTTCCAGCAAGTGTTATGAGCAATTCATGATATTTCAAGGTGAAAAACCATGGAAAAAATCAAAACAATGGCTATTGAAAGTTTTAGCACCACCAAAACACTAAAACATAGCATCTTAGTAATAGTCAATACCAAAACATTGATAGATGACCTAAATATCAATTTTATTAGAAACAAACATATCTTAAACTAATTAAAATTAATAATAAACATGGATTAACATGCTGAAAAATTAAAAATTAAAAATAAACAATTTTTTTAATTTTTAATTTAAGAAATAGATCAAACAACATTGAAATAACCCAAAAAACTTAAAACATGTTAGGACTTTGATGTGAACTAATTAGAACAATTTTAATCAATTATTTAAAACTTTTAAACATGACAAAAGCCAAAAATTACATGCTTCCAAATTAAAAAAATTAAAGAAAAATGATTTTTTTAAGAAATTTACCAAAATTGAGAAATCACCAAATTAACACACAAATCAATCAGATTGATTATCACCAAAGCTGGCGTGCTAGACCACAGCTAATCTACAAACTATAGGCTCTTTATACCACTAAAAGGGAAAATCCAAGCTCATGCATATCGATATGAGCATAAAAATTTAATCAGAATTAAATTTATGCTATAAAATTAAACAAAAAAACCCAGATTTCTTTAGGATCATAGGAAGAGCTGTACATATGATTGGATAGCAAGTTTAAAGCACAAATTTGATAGAAATCATACCTACTTAGAGACTCATAACTCTAAACATGTTGATCTCTACATGAATGCTCCATGGATTAACTACTACGATCTATTCTTGAGGCCACAATTAGCATAAGTATCTTGCCATACAGATGCCTATTAAAGCCTTTGTAAGGTCCACTGGTTCTCTAACTCTTGCTAAAAGGCTTCTTAAGCCACAACCAAAAGATATATGGCTGACTAGTTCAAATCTAAAATGATCCAGGAACAATTTCCAAGCCTGTTGCACTAAAGAGGAGAGAAACAATTCTATAAGAAAGTAGTTGTTTTTCACATATGCAGGCAAACAAATTCAAAATTCTTAATTTTTTAGTTTGGTTGATTCTTTTAGGATAAAAAACTTATTTTCCATCTTTCATTGTTGTAGACATCAATTTTGTCCAACCAATTTTTAGGACATTCATTATTTGAAATAATTTAATTAATCAGGCCACTTTTAATTTGGGTTTGTTAGATCCGAATTAGTTAGGCTTCATTCAATTTAATTTAGGCTTCTTTGGAAAAATACAAAAAAAAAAGGAATGGCTTGGGTTTTGAACCCAAGCCATCTTTGTGAATAAGTTACCTGTGACCAACATAATAAGCATATGTTTTAGTCATAAAATAACAAAAAACAAATCAAAAAGAAAAAAAAACTAAAAAAACAAAGGAGAAGCCTAGGCTATATTATAAAGTGGGTCATTCATGACCCACATGCCAAGCATGAATTTGTGTCATAAAATGACAAAAATAAATAAAAAAAGAAAAAGATAAAAAAATAGAGAGAAAGAAGCCTAGGTTTCGAACTCAGGCCACCTTTGTGAAATAGGTCATTTTATGACCCACACGAAAGCTAAGTTTTTGTCATAAAATGACAAAAACAAATGAAAAATAAGAAAACAACAAAAAAGGCAAGGGAAAAAAAGAAAGCCAGAAAGCAGAACCAACCATGGTAGCTTCTTTCATGAATCTGGTTCCCATACCATCAACTGTTCTAACCCTTTTTTAGTGCATATAATCACTAGAGGAAAGAGCTGAAAGGAGAGGGGATCGAAAAAAATTGGAGCAAAAAAATTTTTCTTTAAGAACCTAGAAAAAAATAAGATTTCAAAAAAAAAAGGAAAATCAATAAACTCTAAGTGGGTTACTTGTTTAAAGAGGTTTTGGTGTTTATTTTGAGAACCAAACGGTGAAAAAAAAGTTCATACGGAGGGGAAGAACATACTAGAGTTTGGGAATGATCTAATGGTGGATGATGGTCAAATTTGAGGTAAAATGGTCAAACTTTTTTTTGTAGATTTAGAGAAATCTAAAAAGATTTAGAAAAATCCAACTCCGGATTTGGAAAGAAGAGGTCAAAAAGAGTCTAGAGGTGAAGATTGAGAGCCAACAGTCACCGACCAGCGACATTTTATTGGATTTTTTCAAATAATTTTCATAAAGAGTTCATGAAATTTCTTTTTCAGAAGGTATCTTTTGGGATTTAACGATTCTTTATGAGTCCAGAATGATTTTTCAAAGTCAATTACTCCATTTCCCTTGCATATGCTCCTAGTGTCGAACCAGTTCCTACTTAGAAAAATATTTCCACCTTGAAGGCAATTTTTTATGATTTTTAGAATAATTTTATATTGATTCTTATCTAGTTAACTTTTCAACAGTATCTTACATGACCCTTGGAACTTTTGAATTTGTCTAGAATAAAATTAAAATGGGGACAGTGCGATGCAGTCCCTTGTTTTTAGCATTGTTCAAGATTATTTGATTCCTTCAAACTCCTACTCCGAGGCATTCGAATGCCTTCATGTGATCCCGATCAATCTATTTAGTCGAAAGGAACATGCATTGACTCCCATTGGCTTAGATCAAGGCACAAACAATTTTTAAGCTTTATCATCCTCATTTTTATTAAAAATCACCTATTTTGTCAAAAAAAAATGATAATTTTGTCAAGCTAAATCCTTCGAGCTCATTTCTCTAAAGCAATTGAAGTTTTCATTGGAGATACTCCACCCCATTTTTGCAAACCTCATTCAAATTTCAAAACTCACCAAAGTCTTCATTTATGGGGATACTCCAACCTTATCTTTCGAGGGGATACTCTAACCCTGTTCATTTTCAAAAATTGTCAAGAAATAGTCAAAATTAATTAATTTAAATTTGTCAATATAATTTTTCTTAAAATTGTTAAAAAAAATCAAGTTTTCCTTCTTCATATTTCTTTTGAACTTTTTAATATTCAAACTCATTTTTACACTTTGATTAGTTAATGGATCCCAATGCTTCTCTAAAATTATCGACTTAGTTATTTCAAGATAATTGATAACGATAACGAGATACATGTCATTCATCCTTTCTCCTCTTCCTTCTTTTGTGTGATTTATTTTATGTAATATTATTTTTTTCATCTTACTAACATGTTTTCCCTTGTATTGTTCACCTCACTTTCATATCTTTAAAGCTGTTTTCAAAAAATCACAAAGGCAATGTTTTGTGTTGGTATCTTTTCAGTGTTCAGCAAAAAATATCCAATTTGAAAAAATTATTAAACTTGAGAACATTTTTATTTCCAATCTTTATGTTCTTCACCTCTCCAAGGTGCATATAAGATTCAAATTTTCTTTAAAACTTGAGTTTCCTATTTTATATAAAATTCATGCATTAAAGGGATTATTTTAA
Source organism: Adansonia madagascariensis (assembly GCA_038381835.1). Lineage (NCBI taxonomy): Eukaryota > Viridiplantae > Streptophyta > Magnoliopsida > Malvales > Malvaceae > Adansonia > Adansonia madagascariensis. The sequence continues at coordinate 2,588 of JBBYHL010001914.1, read as the reverse complement.
ATAATCACAAGTCAAAGCTGAGGAAACCAAAACCAAGTAAGGACATGGCTAGAAAGGTATCGATTTCAAGCATCACACAGAGGTTTATGCCTCTTTGTGCGTAACCAACTCCTAAAACCAACCCTTGAATCTTTAGACTATATAGACCATGAAATCAATGTCTAAAGTTTTGTAACTCGAATTATTGATTTTAATAAGCGTCTGAGCATGCCTAGCCCAAATGATTGATGCTAACTCCAATTGTTGGTCACTTCATGGTGGCCACCCAAGACTAGTTGGATGAACGATCTGTTTGACGGTCTCTTTTTAGGGTTAAGCGTCGAGAATCCATACTTTTTTGTTACCATTATGTCAAAAAAAAGAAGAGGAGTCCTGCTCGAGAGGACATTTCCCTGTCAAGAAATACTATTAAGTTATGCATGCTTCTTTCGCAGGAGGCATGGTGCCGATAATTTGGCGATCTACTAGGGATAAATTTAGAGAGTTAAGCCTATGACTAGCCGTGTCCTTCAGTTTTTTCGATTTTGATCATTATTTAACCATAATTCCATTCCATTTTTGTCTATTAATTTTTTATTTGCTGTGATTTTTGCCACGAGATCAATTAGGATTCCCTCATTCTTGAATAAATGTTAATTTAATAAATATGGTAATATGAGGGTAAACAAAAGGTTTGATTGTGTAGAGACCTCATTTTGTCTGGGCCAGAATTTAGTGACAGGAGGAAATAAAAGGAGGCGATGATCACCGAGCATCGTATTTTAGGAAGGCTACCTGAGTCATCTTCATAGGTATGTGAGCTAATTCGAGGAGCCTAAGGTATGTGCAAGTCATGTTAAGTGCATTAGTATTGACATGAGGCTTTTATGTGGTCAAAATTTTGAATTTTCATGTTTAGTATCAATACATCAAGGAAATTTTGCCAAGTTTTAACCGTTTTTAGCCTTTGCTCCAATGGACTTAAAACTCGAATTCAACGTGATTTTCATGTCATAAAACATCAGAAATCATGCCAAACTGGGATATTTAGGTTGCTAATCAGATTACAACATTTTTTTTGTATTTTGGCCAAAATCAAATCAAATAAGGACATTCACATTAATTGACATTAACCCATGGAAGCAACCACTTTAAGCTATTGGTATCAACCAACCACCCACTCCATCAGCTGAATTCATCACCAAATTTTGACCACTTTCCCCCCAATCACTTCAGCAACCAACAACCACAACTATGGTTTGAAGAAAAAGCCAAAATGCCCCAATTTTTGGCTAAAAAATGTTACCTATAAAAGGCACAATCAGATCACATCTTGGGGGCTTCTTTTTTAGCAACTTTCGACCTCGCAAAACACTCTTCCATCTAAACAAAACAAAAATCCCGTAGCTCCCTAGCACCCATTAGGAAACAGCCCCAAACACTTAGCCTTCTACAACTACATACCTCAAAATTGCCTCCCCTTATACTATAACTAGCTAGCTTCATTCTGTTTTCATTTTTTACTAGTTTATAGCCTAGAAAGGGAAGAAATCGCATTTCCATTAACAAATTTGGCAAGAAAAATAGATCTTGCTACTTTGTTGGTATATTTTCTTAACCTTGCACTTTTATTTTTTGTTTTTTGACATCTTCTACATTTTAGTGAACCCCTCATGTTTTCATAACCATTTTAGGACCTTTCATGCATTTTGTGACTTTGCTTCTGGTAGACTTTAGGATTGTGATGCTATAAGTTTACCACGTTGCTCTAAAATGCCACATTACACTTTCATCATTTGCATAACTAATTTTCATGCATTTCTTTGTCATGATTTCATGTTTTAATCATGCATAAACTTAAGCCTAACATGTTCTAATTATATACATGCATTTCACATCATTTTACCAAATCTGGTGAGCATAATGTAGCATTGAAATTTTCGCACACACATGTTTTGCTATTAGCTTGCATTTTGGCACCATATCATGGTTTCATGACACCACTTTTCATTCACACTTGCTGGTCATAGGCATTCTTAGAAATATGCATATTCTTCATGATTTCTTTGTTTGAATGTGTGCTTGATAGTTAGTTTAAAATCTAATTTTGCAAACCCCCCTAAGGAAGTTCATGGTGCCTCCAACAAATGGAGATCACCATGGGCTCAAGATTTCTATCATTAATTATCACATCTTGGGGGTAAATTAAATTAAAAGTTTGTGTCCGTGGTGAAACACACATGTACATTCTAATTTCCACAATAAAAAATTTTCTTTTTAAGTTTGCTTAAGCCTTGGTTTAAGCTTAAAAACATTGTAGGCTATCCCCTTGTCCTAAATTACTCTGGGAGGGTGTGGATGAGCTCAGGAAATCCATAGCACCATTTCTTTGTTGATACAGACATTCGGATGTTTGTGATTTATGTTTCAACGTCGAAAACCAAAAAACCACTCAACCTTCCCCTATTTTCCATTAGCAGTACTGCAACCTAATCTTGAAAAATCATTTTAAAAATGTAAACAAATCTTTTCGGATCTTACAATATTTTCCTTGAAAGTACACTAAACCAGCTTTCCAATGGCACTTTATTCATCCCTGGATCATCCCT
>JBBYHL010001893.1:0-12686 GCA_038381835.1 Adansonia madagascariensis | reverse complement strand
AGAGAGATCTATCTACAATTTAATGCAAAATTAATTAAATTTTATGTTTTTTTTGTAGTTTTTTACTATTTATATTTGTTTAATGCAATGAGTTTATTTCATACTCTATTTATGAAGATGTATAAGTCAAATTTTAAATAAATCAAAAATATTTAATTATTTATTTAAAGTAAAAAAATTGAACTATTAAATAAATATACTAGACGATATTACTTTGTTAATAAGAGGGAAACAAGTACAAGAAAACTACTAAAAACATTACGTGAACACAATTCAATATCCTGAAAATTGCTTACAAAAAACAAAACAGTGTGTTTAACAATTCTAAAAAAAAAAGTTCTCGAGTTCCTGTGTGATATATATATATATATATATATATATATATATGTATGTATGTGCGCGCGTGTGTAAAGAAAGTTTGGGAAACGAATTAGAGATTATGACTTAAAAAAAAAAAAAAAACTGAAATTGGTTGCTAATTGTAGTGTATCTTAATTATTCTAATGGCATATTTTATGCATATTCAACGTCTGGATAAAATCCAAACACTCGTTGTTGTATGGCCCCTCTTAACTGCTAACTTGTCAAGAATGATTGATTTAGATTTTTATATGATTTTAAGAAATAAAGTACATAAAATGAAAAATGTTCAGTTGGATACAAAGTTTTTCCACCCTTTTGTCGGTAAGGCTTAAGTGGGAAGAAGAAAAGGAATTAAGCATTCGTGAACCTGCTATTATAATACATGTTTGGTCATAATCACAGGCCGGAGGTGGGCACGATAACCGAACCATTTGGGTGCCACGCGTGTGAGGAACAGACTCAAAGACCCCACCATTTGGTTTTGTCCTAACCTTTAGACTTTTCTCAAATCACTATATCCATTAGAGCTCATTGGACTTTTGACAATTTTTCATAAATTAAATTAAATTTAAATTATTATTTAATAATAATAAATAATTTTATTTAAATTTATTATAAATATATGTAAAATAATATTGTAATAATATCATTAATAATATAATAAATTTTTAAATAAGGTCAAATTTAAATAAAAAATTAAAAATTTTTAGATTATAATTAAACTCAATAATAGATTAATATTTATGCATTTGGTTTATGGTGACCCAATGAAAAAATTAGTTTTTAATTTAAATTATGATCATAGATAAATTTTTATTATATCGTATTTATTATAATTATAAATTTAATAAATATTATTATAATTAAAATTATAAAATAATAATAATAAATAATAATTAAAATTATAAAATAATTACTATATTTTCGTATTAAGATATAACATGATATTAAAACAGCTATTTAAATCTTTTGTTTTCAAAGGCTAGACATGCTGCAAAGGGGTTAATTGGAGGAGAGAATGGTAACAATCGGGAAAGCCAGTTGTCTCTTTTTTCATCATTTCATTGTTTGCCATTTGCAGCTTGTTTAGGTATGATTTGACTGTTTAGTCAAAGTCGGTTGATGAAGAAAGAGATGCTTGAAAAGATCCAAAAGAGCCATTACTTTCTCATATTTAAAGTTTTTTTTTTTTTGTTTTGACTGTCTTAAACAGTGGATGCAACTCAGGGGTGTGACCAAGATTGACGGAGGTTTGCGGTGATTAGCAGGCAATCACCACAAAAGAAAAAAAAAAAAAAACATTAGTAAAGGGTAATAATTTAGTTCGATCTTGATGAATTCTCCCAATAAAGAAGTCACACTGACCACTGTAGATAATCAAAGTCGTGTTTAATGGTGGACCTTTTTCAATTATTTCTTAGCTTCATTTTGAACTTTTTTAATTCGGTTTCTAAACCTCATTTAGAGAGGTCTAAAAGTAGTGTCTTTGGGGGTTCTTTTTTTTTTTTTCTTCTTTTTCTTTTTCAACAGGTTACTAATTGGCCATGCACTGTTTCAACGTAGGAACGCTAAGATTTGGCCATTGACATTGCCCTCGTGGCTCCCTACGGCTACACCAATCCATAACCAATTTTCTTGGTACTTTTTGCTCATAAAACAAATTGAAAAGCTGTGCTTTTGCAGCGCAAACAGAATTCAAAACAAATATTTTTGCCGAGTACTTCATCCGAGTGACAAAAGATTAGATTTATTATGATATGAGAACTTGATTTCAAACTTTAATACTCTCATCTCAATTGTTAAATTATCAAAACAAACAAATAAAATAATGGTGGCCAAAGTCATGTGGATTGTTGATAATTAAAAAACAAATCCTGACAATTTTAATAAAAAAATCAAAATAAATATCCTTTAGCAATGGGTTAGAGTTATTCATGAGCTGAGCAAGTTTAATGTTCGTTTAGATTTAGATTTTATTTTTAGTAATTTAAATTTATTTGTTTCGTATCACTATTTATATAATAAAAAATATTTTATTTAAATTTTATTGTAAATATATATAAATATTAATATAAACATAATTTTTTATAATATTTTAATATTTTTAAAATTGTAATTTAGATTTACAAATTATGTTGAGTTATATTTAAATTTCAAAAAAAAAAATTAAAAAATTTCGGATTGCCCAACTACGAACTCCTTTGCCACCAGCCAACCCAATTAGAATAATAAAAAAGGGCTCTCTGTCAAAATGGCTTCTCATTTGTACTCTCCATCCCTCAGGTTAGTTCTCCTGCATTCTCTGAACTCCTTAGCAGCCATCTTCTTTCTAGTCTTGCTTCACATTAAAGTCTTTCAATTTTCTAGTTAAAAATGCAAATGTGAAAATTTAAAATATCTTTTGAAAGAACTGCGCAGAATTTGATTTACTCTTTTATATTTTTTTTTTTCAGAGCTTCCGTAATTCTGTTGATAGAATATATACTACCTATCTTGCAAGGAAGAATATCTTTTGGAGAATAACTCAAAAAGGGATTGAATATAGCGAAGAGTTTTGCTTTTGTGCCAAAAGAACAAAAGATAACAACCAAAAAATAAAAATAAAAATAAAAAAGAAGAGTTTCATTTGGTTTTAAGCATGCATAAATGCTAAAAACTGTCTAGAATTGCCAGTGAAATTAAGCAAATGTTGTACCCACCACCTGTTTCACCTCTCTCTTCATTTCCCAGTCCTTACTATAATGTTGACTCCTATGAATCATCCCTTTCATCATCTTCTATCAGAATCAGTCCAGTTCTTCTTTTGATTATAGTCATTTTTGCTGTAATCTTCTTCATTGCTGGTTTCCTCCATTTGCTAGTTAGATTTCTCATCAAGAGACCATCTTTTTCGCCAATTTATCAGTCCAATAGATACCCTGGAAACTCAGACTCTCATGGAGGAGGGCTTCAAAGACAGCTTCAACAGCTCTTTCGTTTACATGACTCAGGCCTTGACCAATCCGTCATTGATGCTTTACCAGTTTTCTACTACAAAGATGTAATGGGATTGAAGGAACCATTTGATTGTGCTGTTTGTTTATGTGAATTCTTGTACCATGACAAGCTCAGATTGCTTCCAATGTGTAGTCATGCTTTCCACACTGATTGTATAGACACATGGCTTCTTTCGAACTCTACTTGCCCCCTTTGTAGAGAAACCCTTTCTGGCTCTAGCTTTCCCTTGGAAAATCAAATGTTCCAATGTGATTACCTAAGGGTAATATCGAATGGGATTGATATTGATGCAGAAAACGGCATTTCTTGCAGTCATCAAAAGCCAGCCGATAAGGAAAATGTTGGTGAAAAAAGGATCTTTTCAGTGAGACTTGGTAAGTTCGGAAGTTTAAATGCTTGTCAAAATGGTGGGGATAGAGTAATATTACAAGGAGAGATCAGTAGCTGCAATTTGGATGGAAGGAGATGTTACTCAATGGGCGCATATCAATATGTGATTGGTGATTCATTGCAAGTGACTTTGTCTCCTATTGTTAGAGATGACAAGATAATCGAAGGGAAAAGAGATGATGGAAGCTCTTCCAATGGTGAAGATGTTGAAGGAAAGAGAGTCAGGAGGATTAAGGGTGAAAGCTTTTCTGTTTCTAAGATATGGCTTTGGTCTAAGAAGACCAGATTCCCAGCTTCTTCAGATAATCTTGCTGATGCATCTTTTAATGTAAGTTTGCCTAGGAATTACAGAACTCAAGCTCTTTGAAATGATGATAGGTTCATCACTCCCTTTATTACTTTAAAAATAAAAAACCGGTATTTTTTTTTTTCACAATTTAATCTGTATATGCTTGTCAAATATAACTGATACTTCACTTATCATTTTAGCTTTTCTTCTTTAGTTGATTGATGAGGATGCATATGTTCCGTGTTCAAATGCAAAGAAACTAATCTGGTTTTCCAGAATACAAGCCCCAGGCGTTCTAAATTTCTTATCCAAACAAATTGGAACTAAATATCTTATGTGCTCATGTGATTTTTTTTGTATCATAATCAAATTTAAAATATTATATGCTTATAAAAATTTTGATAAGTTAATAATTTATATTATATAAATTTTGATATTTTTATATATTAACGTGATATTCTTGTTAAAATCATGTCTTGTCCAAAGTTATCATGTCTAACTGAAACTAAAAAAAAAAAGAATCGAAGTTGCTAAGAATTAAGGTGGAAATCAATGCTACTTCTTGGCGAATGAAGTGATGCAATTTGAAATAGCTCTGGTTGAAACTTGATAATCCTGGAATCCAGGTTAACAAGATCCCATTGAAAACTTTCAGGGAAAATTTTCCGGTCATTCAGTTTTTAAGTTTTAACCATATTTGACTTCGGAAACGAATAGAAACAGTGAGCAAGGATTTCTAAATGGGAAATGCTAGAGCTGGAGTAACAACCTGACAGAGCAACTGTCATGCGTTTGACCCTAAACTTGGTTGGAAATTCTCCTTCCTTAATCCTTAGGGAGACTCAGAGAAAGAAGCGGCAGATGAGGACCTCATTGTCATAGAATTGAGAGCATATTTGTTAAAGTGGTTTTATGTTGTGTACGTTAAGTTTTGAGTTGTATGTGAACATATATTAAATTGAATTATTTTATCTATTATCAATTAATTTTAGATAGGATAATTGACATGCGATCGAAGTGCAAGTTTCTTTATTTTGTTCTTGCATGGTATTCCTCTCTATTATCCCTGTTGAACTTGTCTGGGTCCATTAAAATAGTGTTTTTTTTCATATCTGTTAAGTGCTAGTGTATCTATGATTTTATATGCAAATTAAGTCAGTGAAGTTTTCCGTGAATCTCAAAACCACAATGTCAAATGCCAGAATGGCGTTCAACTTCCCAACTTCTTACCATCAAAACTTCAAAAAAAAAAAAAAAAAAAGGAAAAAGAAAAAAGATTGGCATATGTGGTGGCTATCTATGTTTTCCACCAAGGCACAAGCAACAGTGGCATCCATAAATGTTCTTTTCACCTTTGATCGAAGTGGGGGATGATTGTCGGTCCATGATATTGTCTGAGCTTGCTCAAAAACAAAAGAAGCTTCATAAAAACTTGTTCCACTAGTGCAAGGGACCATGTTAGCTAAGCTTTGCAAGTTCTTTCACTACAAACAAATAAATAGATCTCATTTCCGTTTTAATTATGGCTAGCTTAAAAAAGAAAATTGAAAGATTAACAATACAGTTGAACAGTGGACTGCCATGGATGACTTGGGTATAACAATTGTAATGAAAAAGTTCTAATTTTTCTACCAAGAACCACTCCAAGTATCTATATACACAAATTTTATGTAAAAAATATGATAAAAAAATATAGAGATGGATAACAAATTTTATTTGTCAAACTTGAGAGTTTTAATTTTTGAATGTTCTTAAAATCAAAAAATCTTTTAACTCTTTTCTTTAACAAAAAATTAGATTCAAGGATCTTCAAATTTGATTTTGAATCAACGATCTGCTTCAAAGACCTTCTGGACTCATTCTTTAAAAAATAGACTTGAACGCTTTTCTATTATTGAAACAAGATCAAAGAGCAATTTCTTAAACAAGAGTGATGTGATGCTAGTAAGCCAAGTGAAAAAAAGTTATTAAAGAATATGGTTTCTTTAAAGAATTTATCTTTCTCATTTATCTCCATTTATCTCTTAATTAATTTAATTTAATTAGAAATAAAACTTATTTATTTATCTATTAATTAATTTAATTTGAGCTAAAATTCTTTTATTTATTTCTTACTTAATTATTAATTAGAGATAAACTCTTTTAATAATTTTTTAATTAATTTAATTAATTAGAGATAAATTTGATTAATCAACTATGCACATATATTTAATTAATTATAATGTCACATGGTGATACATTATTTGATTGAAAATTCTTTAATTAAAAAAAATTTTAATTGACATGTAATAATTTGTGATTCGCTGTATTTTTTTTTTATAAATATCTTCTTAAGGTTTGGTTATGAACTCAATTTTGAGAGTGCAACAATGTCACAAGTCTTGAAATTTGACTTGCTTTTTATGTAGAAATCTATTTGAATATTTGCATTGTTTTAAACATATTTGCAAGCTGCGGTCCTGCCACATAATTTAAAAAAAAAATTGATTTAACATGTATCATCTTTTTTCGATGCAAAAAAAAAAGTTAATTAATTTTCTTATGAAGATTAGACCACCGACAAAAAATATGTAATGATTCTACAATTGGCCACGTAGAAAACGACTGGATATGGGCCTACAGAAGAAAGTGGACAAACTTGTCTTCGAAAGAGCTTGACTTAGTAAAAAAAAAAAAAGTAAAATCCAAGAGTATTATGACATTACCGCACTCAAAAGAAATTATATAGCCCATCGGTGATAAATCAATGACAGGCCTACATAAAAGAATAACCCACGTAACTTGAGGCCAAAAATTTCAAAGCAAATTCAACTTTGGACAAAACGGTGCCATACAACACGTATACTACTTGATTACCATTAGTGTTCAACTCTTGATACCATTCCTTCACCAATAAGAACGGATGTGGCCGAAGCTTTGTATCATAATTTGGACTTATGACCTTATACTTCAATTAAAAATTGATTTCTTATGCAACCGAAACAGACATCCCTCGACTTTAGGAACCTGTTTTCAAATTGAAATTCAAGACTAGACTTATAGTCCCATGCTCATTGCACCAAAAGCAATATGTACATATGTATGACCCTGGGGTTTTGATCGCTTCATACTTGAGAAAGCGTCAGCAAAGCTCGTTCCAGCATACTTAAATCTCGCGTATCGGGAATTTTCCACAAGCAAGTAAAATAGCTTCGAGAGCGATCGAAGACACGTATACTCAGCAAAATTCTTAGGTTTTAGCCATCTCCAAGGTATCGCCGATTTTTTGTTCCTTAATTTCCAAATTCCAATCCCGGTTTGGATTTTTTCTTTTTTCAGTTCAATCTTTTATCTGAACCCATCGTTTTTTTATCTCTCTCAAGGCGGTGCATACGTCGAGAAGTGCGTTTTTCTTGTAATCCTGATTTTCTCTTATATTCCGAATTTTATCTTACAGTTAAATTACTCCGCATGTCCCCAAGAAAGCATACTTCTATTTATTTATTTTTTTGCATGGCATTAATGACCAACATGTCTCATGCAATCAAATCATGCCATACTTAACACGCATCTTGACACTTTGCTTCATACATTGTTAACGCACTTATTTATGTGCTCTAGCACGCCACATGTGCGTACCAAGCACCATTCCATGCGACAACTTCAAGCTTTGTCCATATGCATGCTAGCGTCAATGGTTACTAGTAGCCAGGCAAGACGTATCCTAGTTTTGCTGTAAACCAAAAACCACTCATAAGAAAAAAATGAAAAATAAATTAAAAAGAACAACTTTAAGAACCAACCTATAGCTATGGTTTACATAGCCGCGAATTTTTTTTTTTTTAGCCACCATGTAATTGCCATACATATCACTTCTACCTCTCAATTTCTTGAATAAATAAAGAATTACTTTTTTTTAATCCTCTTTTTATTATGACAGTTTTTTCAAAATCATCATAGCATATTTCAAAGACCACAAAGAATAATTTGTCATTTTTTTCAAGGAAAACGAAGACATTGAAAAAGGATCATATCTTGTCATCAAAAAGCTCATATCTGATAGATATAAATCAACTCGGACTTCATTCAATTTTCTTATTGCTTTAAAAGATTGGTCAAGGAAATTTTACAAGCCTTTCAATCTTCTCCAAAAACAAGATGTATGCAATCTAATCTCCATGTTAAGACCACAATTTCAATCAGGTTAAACATTGTTGATTTAATGCTCATGTCAAGATCACAAAATTGTCAAACCTAATTAGATTTATAGTTTTGACTTGGAGATTATATTATAGACATCTTGCCTTTGGAAAAGATTGAGAGGCTTGCAAACGTCCATTGACCAATCTTTTAAAATGGTAGGAAAATTGAATAGGGTTCAAGTTGACTTATATCTACCGAATATGGGCATGTTGGTGAGAAGACGTAATCCTTTTTCAATGCCTTCATCTTTCTCAGAAAAGAGTAACAAGATAATCTTTATGGTCTTTGAAATACACCATGATGGTTCTGAAAAATTGTCATAATAAATAGTGATTACAAAAAATTGTAATCCTTTATTTGTTAAAGAAATTGAGAGATAGTTTGACATGTATGACAATCATGTGGTGGCTAAAAGGGAAAAATAACTTTTATTGCTGTAAACAGTGGCTATAAGTTGGTTCTTAAAATTTTTGTACGAATAGTTTTCAGTTTAAAACAAAACTAAGACAAGTCTTGCATACCAGTGACCATTAAGGCTAGAATGTATATGATCTTCAATGCTTAAAGGTGGCAGATGGAATGATGCATGGCATCGATGGTGCTTGGAGCTAGTATGATAAGATCGAAAAAGTCAAATTTTATGGTTCTATCCAGCTTATTGGATTGAGAAATCATACTGATTGATGTCATTTGATGACATTATTTCTTCAAACTCAAGTTTCCCTTCTTCGTTGAGTGCATGATTTATCTTTAAGACAAAGCATTTCTCAAGAAGGTTATTGGTTTTGTCTAAGTTTTTAGCTTTAGGTTATTGGTTTTGTCTATGTTCTCAATTTTAGACTATTAGTTTCACCTAGGTTTTCAACTTCATGCTATTAGTTTCACTCGAGTTCTTAGTTTTAGTTAACTAGTTTCACTTAGGTTCTCCACTTCAGACTATTGGTTTCACCTAGGGATGGCAAAACCTAAATCGTTAGATGGATTCCGAAGCGATTCGTTTTGAGTGAAAAGGGTTTTTTTTTAATAGTGGAGATAGGGCAGGCACGGCGGAGCAGATTTTTTTTGTTTGAAAGACGAGCATGGAGCAGTTGTAGGCTCGCTCGATTGATTGAAAATTTTACCCTTAAATATTTAGTTTTTTAAGAAGGATAATATGTTAATTATATGATAACATCTCTTATATGTATGTTTTATATTTTATTATTTTGTGTTTAAACATTTTCAAAAATATCTTTTCTCTTGAAATGTAAACTTTATTATTTAAAAAATATAAATAAGTAAGAAACATCAAATGGAATGGTGCAAAACGGGTCGGTAATGGATATATCCAACATCCATGGAGGCAACAGTGGTATTGAAAATTCAACATCCATAGTGGAGTAAGACTGGTGATGGAGTAGAGCGGTCCACCAGTGGAGTAGAGATAAATTTTGCAGTATCCATTCCCAGCTCCATTGTTATCCCTAGTTTCACCTAGGTTCTTAGTTTGAGATTACTTATTTTGCCTAGGTCTTTAGCTTTCAACTACTAGTTTCACCCAGGTTTTTAAATTTAGGCTACTAGTTTTGCCCAAGTCCTCCATTTTTTACTACTAGTTTTGCCCAAGTTCTCAGCTCAGGTAATTGGTTTTGCCCAGGTCTTAAGTTTTAATGACTGGTTTCGCCCAGGTCTTCAGCTTCAGGTTACTATTTTGCCTCGGTCCTCAGTTTTAGATTGCTAGTTTTGCCTAGGTCTTAAACTTTAGGTTATTACTTTTGCCTAGGTCCTTAGTTTTAGACTACTAGTTTCATCCAAGTTTGCAATTTCAGACTATTGGTTTTGCCTTGTTCTTAACTTCAAACTGCTTGTATTGCCTAGGCCTTTAGCTTTAGCTTACTAGTTTCGCCCAACTTCTCAGTTTTAGACTACTGGTTTTGCCAATGTCTTCAACTTCAATTCACTGGTTTCAGCAGAGTCCTCAATTTCAAATTATTGGTTTTGCCTAGATGTTCAAATTTAGCTAGTAGTTTCATCTAGGTCCTTAACTTCAGATTTTTTGTTTTGCCTTGATATTTAGTTTTAGGTTACTGATGATTACTCGTTTTGCCTAGGTCCTACACTTTAAACTATTGATGCTTACTACTTTTGCCTAGGTCCTACACTTTAAACTATTGGTTTCACCTAGGTCTTTCACTTTAGAGTATTAGTTTCACCTAGATTCTCAATTTTAAACTACTAGTTTCACTTAAGTCTTTAATTTCAAACCACTAGTTTCACCCAAGTTGTCAGTATTCTTAGACTTTTTGTTTCATTCCAAAATGCATCTTCGTTTTTTGACATATGGTTCCATCCAGTTTATCGGTTGTCGCGACGCATCCCTACAATTAAAAAAATTAAAATTAGATGGGATTAACTTTAGGTTGTCCCTTAATTGAAATTTGAATTAGGCATAGCGAAATGATAGTGAGGGGAAAGACCATCAGACGAATCACTTGTCTAACTAGTCTCCGATAGCCACCACAAAATGCCCGGAAACTTGGAGTTACCACTGATCATTTTGAGCTACGCATGATTAGATACCTATTGAAAACAATATTCTGAGTTACGAAATTTGAAACATCGATTTTGAGGTCTACAGGATCCATAGATTCATCGCTTAGGTTTGGGACTTGGTTATGCATAGAGTAAGATTAGCATCCCACGACGCTTGAAATTGGTACTTGCTAACAATATCTTACTTTGATTTCAGTGTAATTGATTCCACTTTATCATTATTTTGACATAATCCCCTTTAAATGCATGAATTTTCGTGAAAATTGTAAATTTGGGTTTTGAAAAATTTTAAATCAATATGCAGCCTGAAAGTGTGGGAAACATAGGGATTTTTGATGAAAATGATTTTTGAATTTAATTTTAAAGATTTGAGTATTTCATGTCAAGCACTAAAGAGATATCGATACAGAATATTGCCTTATAAATTTTTAAAACAATTTGAAAATATGAATGCAAAATAGAAACTAAAAAAAAGTGTGTCAGTAAGACACAAAAGAATATAATAATGTTGCATAAAAGATAAACACATATAAATATAAAAAGGGAGGGACGGTTAGAATGTATCTCGTAACTATCTTCGATTATTGAGGAATGATCAGGATAGTAATTTTGAGATGCATTTGGACTCGATGGTCATTTAAGGTGCGAAAAAGAAGGTTTTGATTAAAAAGGCTCAGGATGTCCAAGAGAGAAAATTTTTAGATTTTGAGTAGAAAGTGAGATTAGAGTATCCCCTCAGAAGGCAGGGTTGGAGTATCCCCAATGGTGAAGATTTTTTGTCTTCAAAATGAAATTTTAGTTAAAAGGCTCGAGGATGTCCAAGAGGGAGAAAATTTAGGTTTTCAAGTTAAAAATAATGTTAGAGTATCGCTTTGGAAAGGTAGGGTTAGAGCATCCTCAATGGTGAAGATTTTTGATACTTTTGAAATGAGATTTTAGTTAAAAGGCCCAAGAGGATCTGGGCGAAAGAAAATTCAGGTTTTAAGTGAAAAACAAGGTTAAAGTATCCCTTCAAAAAGATGAGGTTAGAGTATCCCTATTAGTTAAAATTTAGATATTTATGAAGAAAAGGAACAATTTGGGAAGGTATTTTGAAAATAGAAATTGAGAATTTAAGTAAACTTTTTGTTCTAGCTTTAATCGGGGCATAAGAGGCATATGTTGTAGAGTATGACTCCATGGGAAGTCAATCGGATGCATCTCAAGACATTTGAATGTCTTGATAGAGGTGATTCAGGAAATTAGGTTAATTTTAATTCCAAAAACAAGGGATGAGATTGTGCTATCCCCTTTCTTGAATTTATTTTGGGTTCATCCAAAGACTTTCGAAGGTGAATAAGGTACCTTTCAAAAGCTAAATTGATGAATATTAACATAAAAATATCCTAAAAATCCTAGAAAATCACTTTCTAGGTGCAATTAATTTTCAAAGTTGGATTTGTTTCAACTTTGGTAGCATGTGTAGGAGAAATGGCATAATGGACTTTGAAAAATCATCCTGGACTCATTTAGGATTGTTAAATCACAAATGATACCTTTATAAAAAGAGAATCTCACAAAATTTCTAGAAAAATCTTTTAAAAATTCAAAAAATTTATCTAATGGGCCACAATTGCCCAAACAAAACGTAATTCACTGGTTCTAAGGGTTCTAAATAACAAAGGTTCAAAAAATCATGACTCCTTCAATAGAAATGATCTGAGGGCAAACAAGATACCATTGGAAAGGTAATTAGATTCCCTTTAAAGAAAAAATAAAAATAATCCATAAAATGTTTTATGGCTTAGAAATAGTTTTGCAAATTTAGACTACAATGTTGCCAAAGCAAAAACAGAGGAATCTTTGTTTTTTTTTCAAGTTCTTCGAGACTAAGCTTAAGCCATGGACATCTTAACGTTTGTAATAGCAAGGATAAGGTGACATAGGCTTCACA
>JBBYHL010001872.1:0-12687 GCA_038381835.1 Adansonia madagascariensis | reverse complement strand
TCATTGATATTCTTGGTATAGTAGATGCTATCACACATACAATCATACTCAATTTGATGGAGTTGTTTGATCTTACAGGGGATCCTATAACTTTGCACGTGAGGAGTTATTTCTTGGTTTCATCTAGTCATTAATAACTTGATTATTTTTAGATAATATTAGATAGAAACAACACTCATAAAGAGTCTTATTGAAACCAGGAAATATAGGCCCACCTACCATCAACACTAGAATAAATGGGGTTTTTCGAAAAAACTTGCTAGTAGAGGAAGACCTTATAAAGATAAGAGATATAGAGCTAAAGAGAGCCAAAAAAGGATCTTTTATGTATAATCCTGCATAATCTCGAATGTTATTAGTTCTGGTACATAGACTAAATAATATAATGCAAGCAAAAGTTCTTAGATTCATGGAGATATAGAACAACATATAAGTTATCATGCATGCATATCCTCCATTTAAGTCTCCAACAATTATTCCAATAATTACATATCTGATTTGAGCTATGGACGAATATGTAAGCATACATTTCATGCTTGTTTGAGTAATAGCAATGAGATTCCCTAATATCATGCTAAGAATAGTTAAGATTTCTAAAAAAAATGCCATTCATTTGATAAGAAATAAAAAAGGAATATTGAAATTTTGAGTGGCTAAAGTCGAAGCATCTATTTTTAAAGTAATAAAAAGAAAAGCAATGACTGGAATGAAAGAGTCAAAGTCGAAAAGAAGATTCCTTACTTCTTTTTCTCATTCAAAATCATGCATGAGACTTTCATCTCGCATGGCTCCCAAGTGATAAAAGTAAGAAAGAACTTATCTTTTTTCTTTTTTTTTTACCTTCCTTGCCTATGTATAAGATCGAACCCATTCGATTTCTAAAACAAATTACTAATCCTTAACTTTTTGAGGAATCTTTCATTAGTGGTTGTGAAAGACTATTTTTTCTTAATCTTTTCAACCTCGATTCCATTGGAGCAAGTTAGAAAGATTAAGAAATAAAACCATCTGATTTGATTTATTCCCAATAGCCATAAGATGATCATCTTAGGTTGATCCTTTTATCGATGGATGCTCCTATTACTTTTGTAGTCTCTGAAGGATGAGAACCAACTATGTAGCATCTACACCAAGAATTCAAGTATTGTATAAGTCTTTAGTCTAACCCTTTGTAGAAACTACCCATAATAATGAACTTGTAAAATGGATTTGTTTATCATAAAGAGAATCATTATTCCTGACCCTGTTTCACCTTAATTGTTATTTGAACAAGTCAAAGTTATGTCTTGGCCTGAGTGGGGATAGCATTTCTCTTTTGCATGTCCATGGATTTTTGAAAAATCCAAACTTCTCAGAGATAGATAGAGATGTAGGAATTTATTGAATAAACCATACTCTTTCATATACGTCAGGAGTCATTAATGAGAAGGGGCTAGGGAAAGCTTGAACCTAATTCCTATTGTGATGAATATGAACACAATTGAAATTCCTAGGAAGTTATATATTTATGTATTGATAAAACCATTCACTATTTCTTAAAGCTCGATCTCTCCCCTAGATGAACCATATAGCCAGGAGAAACCATGAACCAAAATAAAAAAACTTGCCCTACCCATGAGTAAATATTTCATAGTAGCCTTATTAGACTGTACATCTTTCTTGGTATATCTAGATAATAGGTAGAAGCATAAACTAAAACATTCTGGAGCTATAAAGATAGTTATTAAATTGTTAGCATCACATAAAAATAATCCTCCTAGAGTTGTTAATATGAATAATAGAAACTCTATTATGGCCATTTTTGTACATTCAATGTACGCTACGGATAGAGAAATACATAGAGTTGAACATAGTAAAATAAGAAATTGGAAGATTTCATTAAAATTTTTTGTTTGGAAATTTCCTAAAAAGCTAATCATAGGTTTTTCAGAATAATAGGGCCGTTATGCTCATTACTAAACTTTTTGATCACAGGTTAAATCGATCATCAGAAGAAGAATTAGGCCAAAATTTAAGATACATCCTGGGAAAATAAAACTTCTATCGAAGAGAAGTAAATAAAAGGCTTTCGTAAAAATTCTATAGAATCAAGAATGAAGTTTTCATTCTGTACATGTCAAATCATTAATTAGTAATTGCATATAATCTCCAAAAAAATGCCAATTGTTTTAAACTTTCTATTTTGGAATGGAATATTTATGAAATCCCCATGAATAGGATCAAACCTTATTCCATGGTATTTATATGAGATTTCTCTTTTTTATTCTTAGGCAAGTCCCAGATAGGGCTTAGTTGATCCATGATTTATGTTTCATCTTTCGTTTCCTTTTCGTTTGTTTTAAGAATTATATCGATTTATTTTGATTCTTTCTTTTTCTATTAATTCTTTTTTGATCGAGATGTATGGATCCATGAATCTATGTGTCTATATCAATCTTGTTCATGGATTAACGAAAATATGCAAAAGCCTTTTTTGCTTCTGCCATTCTATGAATCTCTTCCTTTTTGCGTATGGCATCACTGCTCCTTTTGGCAGCATTCACTAATTTAGAACTTAATTTGAAAGCCATATTTCGACCTAGACATTTTTAGGATGCCCTTCATAACCAATGATGGCAAGTGCTTTTCTTTGTGTAGATCTTATTTTAATTGGAACTTGATGAGTCGATCTGCCTACACGTCTTACTTTTACTGCTATATTGGGAGTTACTCCACGTATTGGTTAATGTAAAACAGATAGTGGATTTGTTTCTATTTTTTGTTAAATCTTTTTCAAGGCTCGATAGATAATTTGATAAGCCAATGATTTTTTCTTATGTTTCAGAATACGGTTAACCAACATGTTAACTAATCGATTAAGATAAATTAGATCGAATTTTATAGTTTTTTCTTTTGCAATACCTTGACGTGACATGAGCATGAAAAGGGTTCAAGAATCCATTTTTTTTTCTTTTTATAATGGCTAAAATAATTTATTTTGGCTTTTTGACCCTACATTATAAGGTGGATCTCGAAAGATATGAAAGATCTCTCTCTAAGCCATACATATGGCTTTTATCGAATACAATTTTCCACAGAATTATATACGTATCTATGAGATCAAGTATGAAATTCTGTTTACTCACGTTAAATTGAGTACCAGTTTCCCTCCCTTTCCTACTAGGATTGGAATTCTTTTATTTTACATATCCATACAATTGAGTCATTGGATTTCTAAAATAATGTAAAAAAAGTGCCTCGAATCATTGCTATTTGACCCAGACTTGTTCTAAAAGAGTTGAGGCATTTGAATTGTTTGTTGACATGGACAAAGTTATGGAAAACCTCTAAAATTATTTCAATATTGGACTTTGGACATATAATAGTTTTGAATCGAATCTCTTTAGAAAGAAGATCTTTTATCTCATAGTAGCCTGCTTCAGTCCCCTTATGAAACTTTCGTTATTGGGTTAGCCATACAAGTCTTGGATAAGAATCTACAATGCACTAGAATGCCCTTGTTGACAATCCTTTACTCCGACAGCATCTAGGTTCCTCGAACAATGTGATATCTCACACAAGGTAAATCCTTAACCCTTCACCCTCTTACTAAGACTATAGAATGTTCTTATGAATTATGGCCAATACCAGGTATATAAGCAGTGATTTCAAACCTAAAGGTTAATCATACTCTGGTAACTTTACATAAGGCAGAGTTTGGTTTTTTGGGGGTGATAGTGAAAAATTGACAAATAAGTCACCCTTACTACCATTTATAGAACCGTGCATGAGATTTCCACCTCATATGACTCCTCATTCAATTCTTTCAAAGTCATTAGGTCTTTTTCCTCATTCAAGAATCTCCTCTCTTCTTCCACTTTGTCCTAAAAAGTAACTAGGACAAATTCAGTAACATTTTCATGTTTCAATTGAACATTTTTCTTTTTTTAGTTATTCTTAAAAGAGAAGATTTTTTTATCAAACATCTGCGAATCTAATCACATGATCTTATAATAAGAGCAAGGATCTTTCTTGATCAATCCCTTTACCCCTTATTCTTCAAGAATCAAAAAGACATTTTTCAAGTTTGAATTTGTTCATTTGGAATTTGGGTCTTCTACTTCATTTTTATTTACTTAATTATTATTTTTTCTCTTTTTTTGTATTTTATTCCCTTCCATCATCCCCTAAGTCCCACAGGTTTGATCCTATAGAATCTGACCTATTTTCTCATTGAACGAGAGGTATGAAATAAATTAGATTAATTTTTTGATCAAAAGCATTGTGTGAAATCTTTGGTTTTTTCCTTTTTCTCTATCCCTATCCTATAGGTATAGCATTTGAATCAATAGAGAACCTTTTCCTCTATATCTATGTTAATCAATATTATTACATTCTAATTCCTTACTGATACCCTCAATGAAAATTTAGAATTGGATCCTAAATTGATAGGTTAGTGTGAGCTTATCCATGCAGTTATGCACTCTTTGAATATGAGTTTATTTTATAAAAGATCCTAGTTTCCATGCTTTGGTTAGTCTTTGAGATTTTTTTGACGACCTATCTTGTGTTGAAGGGATATCTATATGATCCAATCAATTGCATAAAGCACGCGGTAGTAATGAAACCGGGGAAGTATATAAAAAATGTTTCTTTTCTTTTTCTTAGATTAGTATTTTCTGTTCTATTAGTATTAGATTAGTATCAGTTAGTGATCCCGGCTTAATGAGTCTTTTCTTTTATGATCAACTGTTGGCACCAGTCTTAGTCCTACATTTTGTCTCTGTGGATTGAGGAGAAATAGGGCTCAGCGGGAAGAGGATTGTAGCATGAGAGAAGCAAGGAGATCAACCTCTTTCAAATATACAACATGGATTCTGGCAATGCAATGGAGTTGGGCTTTCATGCTAATCTGAATAAATCATCTTTTTGACCAAGGTAAATCCTTGCCCGTTAGGTAAAAGGATAGCAAGTTACAAATTCTGTTTCGGTAGGACATGTATTTTTATTACTATGAAATTCATAAATGAAGTAATTAATCATGGGCATTATCCTATTTGTAGTGACGAATCTTGCATGTGTTCCTATTATCCGCATCATCTTGACTTCATTTTGATTTCTCTAATTTTTTAGAATATCGCTTCTCCTACCCATATCGAATAGAGCATGCTGAGGCAAACCTTCTTCATGTAAAACCTACTTGATTTAGATCTGGAGAATCGTACGATTTTATGAAACCATATATAGATGGCTCAAATCCATAGCCAATCCTATTTCCAATAGGAGCAGTTGACAATTGAATCTAACTTTTTCTATTATTTTCGTATCTGTAATAGTGCAAAAAGAAAGCCTGGCTCTACGTTGTTCAAGAATAATGGCATTATTGAGTTTCTCAATCCTTTGACTTACGATTAGTCAGTTCTATTCCTTGATGAGGGCAAGGAAAGGATATAACTCAGTTGTAGAGTGTCATCTTGACATGGTGGAAGTCATCAATTCGAGCCTGATTATCTCTAAACCTAATCTAAATTTTTCTATTTTGCTTACTCCTTCACTGTGATCGAATAAGAATGGATAAAAGGCTTGTGGGATTGACGTGAGGGGGTAGGGATGGCATTTCTGGAAGCAAACTTCAGGCAAATATAAAATGCAGGATACAAGTTATGCCTTGGAATAAAGGATAATTTCTAACCGACTTTATCTATGAATAAGGAAGCTATAAGTAATGCACCGATGAATCTCATGGATAGTTTGATCTTGGCTCAAGATGAACGTTGGCGCCATGCTTAAGACATGCAAGTCGGATGGGAAATGGTGTTTTCAGTGGTGGACAAATGAGTAATGCATAAAATCCTGCCCTTGGGAGGGGATCAATAGCTTGAAATGGCTGCTAATTTCCTATAGGCTAAAGAGCAAAATAAGGAATCTGCCCGAGAAGGGTTTTGCATCTGATTAGCTAATTGATGAGGTAATAGCTTACCAAGGCAATGATTAGTAACTGGCCCAAAAAGATGATCAGCCACACTGGGACTGAGACATAGCCTAGACTCCTATGAATGGCAACAGTGGAGAATTTTTCACAATGGACAAAAGCCTAATGGAGCAATGCTGCATGGAGGTAAAAGGTCCACAGGTTGTGAACTTTTTTCTGCCAGAAAAAAGCAATGACAGTATCTAGGGAATAAGCATTGGCTAACTCTATGTTAACAATCGCGATAGTATAGAGGATGCAAGTGTTATCCGAAATGATTAGGTGTAAAGTGTTTGTAGGTGGCTTTTTAAGTCTGCCATCAAATCCCAGGGCTCAACCTTGTACAGACGGTGGAAACTACCAAGTTAGAGTATAGTAGGGGCAGAGGGAATTTTTGGTGGAGTGATGAAATGCATAGAGATAAAAAAGAACACCAACGATGAAAGCACTCTGCTGGGCTGACACTGACATTGAGAGACAAAAGCTAGGGGAGTGAATGGGATTAGATACCCAGTAGTCCTAGCTGTAAATGATGGATACTAGGCGCTATGCTTATTGATCCATGTAGTGCTATAGCTAATGCGTTAAGTATCCTGCTTGGGAGTATGTTCTCAAGAATGAAACTCAAAGGAATTGACGGGGGCCTGCACAAGCGATGAAGCATGCGGTTTAATTTGATGCAAAGCGAAAAACCTTACTAGGGGCTTGACATGTTATAAATCCTCTTGAAAGAGAAAGGTGCCTTTAGGAATATGAACACAAGTGGTGCATGCATGTTGTCAGCTCATGCCATAAGTTGTTAGGTTAAGTCTCACAATGAGCGTAACCCTCATTTTTAGTTACCACTATTGAGTAACCCTGAGTAGCCAACCAGTGATCAGTCAGAGGAACATAAGGATGACATCAAGTTATTGTGCCCCTTATCCCTTGGACGATGCACATGCTACAATAGACGTGACAAAGGGTCACGATCCTGTGAGGGTGAGCTAACTCCATAATCCCATCCTCAGTTCAGATTGCAAGCTACAACTCACCTATGTGAAGCCAAAATCGCCAATAATTGTTGGCAAGCCATACGGTGGTGAATTCATTCCTGGGCCTTGTATACACTGCTTGTCACACTATGCAAGCTGGCGATGCCCAAAGTCACTACCTTAACTGTAAAGAGGATGATGCCTAAAGCAGGGCTAGTAACTTGAGTGAAGTCATAACAAGGTTGCAGTACTAAAAGGTGCAGCTGGATCACTTCTTTTTCAGGGAAAGCTAACGCTTATTGGGTATTTTGGTTTGACACTTCTTCACACCCAAAGAAAAGTGAGCTTCGTTTGGTTTAAACTTGAAAATGGAAGCCTTTTTTCGTTTTTCAGTGCTGAAATAAGACTAAGCCCATGAACGTATTATCCTAGGTCAAAACAAGTTGATAGGATCCCCTTTTACATCCCCAGGTCCCTCATGTGTGGCGATATAGGGGCGTAAAAAGGAAAGAGGGGCATGGGGTTTATCTTACTTTTGGCATGCGAGCCACCAGTAGGAGGCTCACACGATGGGTTATTAGCTTAGTGGTAAGGCACGTCCTTGATAATTATGTCACTGTGCCTGGGCTGTGAAGACATATGGATAGTTTAATATGCTCATCAGTGCCTAACCCTGAGACATAGATTATCCAAGGCATATTAGCATGGTGTACTTCTCCTGCTTGAACCAAGTTTGAAACTAAACTTTTCCTTAGAAGGATAGATGGGGTGATTTAGGTGAGATCCAATGTAGATCCAACTTTCTATTCACTCATGGGATCCAAGCAATTCAGGGGGGACCACCATGGCTTCACTCTTTTTCATAATCCATATATCCCTTATCAGCGTATAGAAGTCATATCTCGAGCATAGGTTTAGGTTCGACCTTAATGGGAAAATAAAATGGAGCACCTAACAACATATCTTCACAAACTAAAAACTACGAGATTGCCCTTGTCATGCTGGGGTGATAGAGGGATCATACCATTGGAGCCTTTTTTATCATGCTTTTCTCAGAGGTCCAAAGAAAGCTGCAATCAATAAGATTTTCCTAATCCATCCTTCCTGAAAGAAAGAATATAAAATTCTTTTTCCTTTTTGCGGGGACCAGAAGATTGGATCTAGTTATAAGAAGAATGCTTGGCTGAAAAATAATTCACTTCTTAGTCTTTGACCCTCTCAGTCACTACAAATGCCCCTGATCAGTGCAATAGGATGTGTCTATTTATCTATCTCTCGACTCAAAATGGGAGTAGGTTTGAAAAAGGATCTTAGAGTGTTTAAGGTTGAGCTAAGAGGGTATCTTAACATTCTTTTTTTTTTATCGAAGTTATTTCTTATTTCACAAATACTTACCATGCTAAGAAAGAAAGGGAGAATAAGCAATCTTATAAAGCGCAATACAATAGAGAGCTGTATGCTACGTTCGAGAAGGATAAATCGCTCCCAAAAAAGAATCTATTGATTTTCTCCCACTTGGTTGGACGTGGCTGTGATGATTTATTTCACGGATGAGGTCTCTGGTTCAAGTCCAAGATGGTCCAGCTGAGCTAAGGAAAAGAATAAAAGAAGCATTTGACTCCTTCATGCATGCTCCACTTGGCTCAGAGTATATAGCTCAGTTGGTAAAGCTTCGCTCTTGCAATTGGGTCATTACGATTATGAGTTGGGTGTCTAATTGTTTAGGCGGTAATGATAGTATCTTGCACCTGAACAAGTGGTTCACTTTTTCTAAGTAATGGGGAACAGGACGAAAACAGGCTGCTGAAAGACTCTACTGAGATAAAGATGGGCTATCAAGAATGTAGAAAATGTAGGATGGGCAGTTGGTCAGATCTTGTATGGATCATAAATGGACAATAGTTGAAGTTAGTGGCTCCCTTAGGTTCCCGTATCTAGGATCCCTGGGGAAAAAGATCAAAGTTGGCCCTTAGGAACAGCTTGATGCACTATCTTTCTTCAACCTTTTGAGTGAAATATGACAAAAGAAAGAAAAATCCATGGACCAACCCCATCGTCTCGACCTCGTAGGAGCTATAAGATCACCCTAAGAACACCTTCGATATCCAAAGATCATATACCAACCATAAAACCTTGTTCAATAAGTGGAATGCATAGTTGTCCATTCTTAGGTTGGGCAGTAATGGTCGAAAAAGGGCAATCATTCATTCTTAAAACCAACATTCCAAAGACCAAAGAGTCAGAGAGGGGAAAGCTTTTTATTCCTAGTTTTCCTGTAGCTGGATCCTTTAAAACCACAAGAATCGTTAGTTAGAATGGGATTCCAACTCGGTACCTTTTGATATTTTGAAAAAAAAATATTACTTTTTGGAGAGCAAAGTATGATAAAAGTTGTAAGCTATGTTCAAGGGAGAGTTATCGTCCATCATTAGCATCTATGGTAAAATCAATTGGGGGCCTGAGAGGCGGTGGTTTACCCTATGGTATAGCGGTTTGAGTTCGCTTATCTCTAACTCATGAACTTAGCCAAAGCAAAGCTATATGAAAATACCTAATTTTTTTGATTCGATAGTTCAATCTATGAATTATTATTCATAGACATTGATAAGATCCCTCCATTTCATTTAGCAGCACCTTAGGATGGCATAGCCTTAAAGTAAAGTTAAGTTAAAGGTGAGGTGCAAATGAGGAAAGGTTTACGGTTGATACCTAGGCACCCAGAGATGAGGAAGGTCATAGTAAGCGACGAAATGCTCTGGGGAGTTGAAAATAAGCAAAGATCCAGAAATTCACAAATAGGTTAACCTTTCAAACTACTACTAAATCCATGGGCAGACAAGAGACAACTTGGCAAACTAAAACATTTTAATAGCCAGAGGAAAAAAAAGTAAGAGCGATTCTCGTAGTAGTGGCAAGCAAAATGGTAGCAGCTTAAACCATGAATATGAGGTGTTGGGAGAGCAATAAAAGTGTCGTGCTGCTAGGTGAAGTGATAAGGTGTCGAGCCCCAGATAGTGATAGTCCAGTAGCCAAAACCATCACTAGTGTATGCTCTGACCTGAGTAGCATTGGCCACCTGAAATCCCATGTGAATTGGCAAGGACCACTTTGCAAGGCTAAATACTCATAGGTGACCGATAACGAAATAGTACCGTGAGGGAAGGGTGAAAAGAACCCCCATCGAGGAATGAAATAGAACATGAAATCGTAAGCTTCCAAGCAGTGGGAGGAGTGCAGGGCTTTGACCACATACTTGTTAAAGAATGAGCTGACAACTCATAAATAGTGGTTTGGTTAAAGGAACCCACTAGAGCCATAGCAAAAGCGAGTCTTTGTAAGGCAATTGTCATTACTTATAGACCTAAACCTGGGTGATCTATCCATAACCAGGATAAAGCTTGGGTGAAACTAAGTGGAGGTCTGAACCGACTGATGTTAAAGAGTCAGGGGATTAGTTATGGTTAGGGGTGAAATGCCATTGAACCTAAAGCTAGCTAGTTTTCCCTAAAATACATTAAAGCATAGCAGTTGACTGAACATCTAGGTGTAAAGCACTATTTCAGTGTAGACCACAAGAGTAGTACCAAATTAAGCAAACTTTGAATATTAGATATGACCTTAAAATAATAAGGGTCAAGGTTAGCTAGTGAAATGATAGGGGATAAGCTTCATTATCGAGAGGGAAACAACCTAGATCACTAGCTAAGGCTGCTAAATAACCACTCAATGATAAAGGAGGTAAGGGTGCAGAGATAGCAAAGAGGTTTGCCTAAAAGCAGTAACCCTTGAAAGAGTGCATAATAGCTCAATGATGGAGCACTCTTTCACCAAAGATAATAGGGCTAAGCAATCTACTGAAGCTGTGGGATGTAAAAACGCATTGGTAGGGGAGCATTTCACTTTAAGGGGAAGCACCCGCGTGAGTGAGAGTAGACAAAGCGGAAGCGAGAATGTTGGCTTGAGTAACGTAAACATTGGTGAGAATCTAATGCCTTAAAAACCTAAGGGTTTCTTCATAAAGTTCGTCCGCAAAGGGTGAGTCAGGGCCTAAGATTAGGCTGAAAGACATAGTCGATGGACAACAGGTGAATATTCCTATACTACCCCTTATTGGTTCCAAGAGATGAAGGAGGCTAGGTTAGCTAAAAGATGGTTATTGGTTTAAGGATGCAAGGTGCCTTTGCTTTTTTAGGGTAAGAAAGGATAGAGAAAATGCTCTAAGCCAATGTTTGAGTACCAAGTGCTACGACATGAAGTAACCCATGCTATATTCCTAAAAAAAGCTTAAATGACCGTCAACAAAATAATACCTATATCCAAAACTGATACAGGTAAGTAGGTAAAGAATACCTATTGGTGCGCGATAACTCTCTCTAAAGACCTCAGCCAAATAGCATCCTAACATCGAGAAAAGGGTTCCTCTTAAAAAAAAAAAGTCAGAGTGACTAGGCCTAGGAAATTATTTACCAAAAACATAAGTCTCCATAAAGTCGTAAGACCTTGTATGGTGACTGATGCCTGCCCAGTGCTAGAAGGTCAAAGAAGTTGATGAACTAATAACATGGGAATCAATGACAGAAACCCTAGTGAACGATGACCGTAACTATAATGATCTTAAAGTAGTGAAATTCCTTATCAGGTAAGTTTATAACTTACACGAAATGTGTAATGATTTAGGCACTATTTTGAAAAAAGGCTCCATGCAATAGACATGTCTGTGAATATGCGGACTACCCATACCTGGACAAAAAGACCCTATGAAGCTTTAATGTTCCTGGGATTAGCTTTGGGCTTTTCCTGCGCAGCTTAAGTGGAAGGCAAAAAAGGACTCTTTTGGGGGGGCTCGAGTCATCAATGAGATACCACTCTGAAAGCGCTAGAATTTCCAAAAGGTAGTTTCTATGGGGCATAGGCCTTCCAAAAGGTAACAAAGGCATGCAAAGGTTTCCTCAGCCAGATGAAGATTGGCCCTCAAGTGCAAAGGTAAAAGGGAGCTTGACTGCAAGACCCACTCATCGAGCAGGGATGAAAGTTGGCCTTAATGATCTGATAGTGTCGAGTAGAAGAGCCATCTCTTAATGGATAAAAGTTACTATAAGGATAACAAGCTGATTTTCCCTAAAAGCTCAAATCGACAGGAAGTTTTGGCACCTCGATGTCAACTCTTCGTGACTTAGGGCTGTAGTATGTTCCAAAGGTTAGGCTATTCACCCATTAAAGCAGTACATGAGCTGGGTTTAGAACGTCATGAAACAGTTTGGTCCATATCCAGTGTGGGTGTTAGAGCATTGAAATGACCTTTTCCTAATACAAAAAGATCGAGAAAGATACACCTCAAATGTACCAGTTATCGTGCCCACAGTAAACGCTAGGTAGCCAAGTATGGAGCAGATAATTGGTGAAAGCATCTAAGTAGTAAGCCCCCCCAAGATGAATGCTCCCCTATTTTGACTTCTCTAGAGCCTCCGATAGCACAACGTCTGGCAAAAGGTTCTTTATCCCTGTGGGATCGAGTGATAGAAGTTTTGAGAATTCAAGAGAAGGTCATAGTGAGATGAACCATTTATTATTACGATAGGTGTCAAGTGGAAGTGCAGTGATGTTTGCAATTGAGGCATCCTAACAGACCAATTAACTTGGTGGTTAAACTCTACTATGGTGATAATACTGTAAGAGAGGTTTTGCGAAAAAATAGCTTGATGCCAGGATGATAAAAAGCTTAACACCTCTCATTCTTATTACTTTTTCAATATGAAAAAGAAA
>JBBYHL010001851.1:0-12690 GCA_038381835.1 Adansonia madagascariensis | reverse complement strand
AAGTAAAGCCATAACCAAAAATATGGAAGAACACATGATGAGAACTTGCATAAACTAGGAAAATCAACATAAACATTGGGAAAACAAACTTTCTTCATGGAAACTTGGTTTTTACAGAACTTCTAACAAAAAACACAAAAAACAACAAAATATAGTAATTTGAGGCCATAGCTCAAGATATGGTCATAACTTAGTTCTTACCCTTTAGCATAAATCATCACCTAAGTATGGCCTAGGATCATCAAGCTTTTATAAAGGAGAAAGGAAAATGCAAAATGAGAGTAGAAGATGAAAGAAAATAACCTTGGGCAGCATCTTGAAGATATCATTATACTTTTCTTTTTTTTCTATTCTTTTTTCTCTCTGACTCTCTGATTTTTTCTCAGTTGAAAACTCAAAGGATCCCTCCTAATCAGCATCCCAAAGGTGTCTTTAATCCCCCTTTGGCTGATCATCTTATCCTAGTGCAAGTTTATGATATCTTGAAAACACACCAACCTTGCTTGGAAGTAATCTGTCAACATGGCTAGGTGGTTTGATAAAAGGCTGAAACCCTTTTAAAGTGGAATAATTTTAGTTGAGTTTGATGGACAATCTCAACTACATGCCCTCAAAGATAAACCCCTCAAGTGGGCACACCTTGGCTTTTTGCAAGAAAAAGCTTTTAACTCTAACCCAAAATAGCATCCCATTGAATTTCAGCTGAACTAGACCCAAATAATTAGGGGGTAACCAAACTAGATACCATTTAATTCCTGTGCGTGATTTGAGCATTAAACTTACTTATTATAAGCTCATTCAAGCTTTAATGGCTTAAGTTAGAGGGTGGCTTTCATGCTTATGTTTCCATATAAAAATGTTTGTAAAGGACCTCTTGTATAGTTATAAGGTAATTTAGGGCCATTAGGAAGATGAAATGTAAGAAAACTTGGGTGAAAAGCTTTTATGTAGTGAAAAATTCCATGCAGCATCAATACATTGGTGTTTGCATCGATACAAAAGCTTTCCAAAACTGAAAAAAACCCAAAAAATCTAAAAAGGTGTTAATACAATAAACATTTTATCGACATATTGCAAATGTATCGAAACAACTACATTCCTAGCTTTTAAAAAACCAAAACCTAATGATGTATCGATATATTAATGAAATGCATCGATACTTCTTCATAGATTTCATTACAATGATATTTTTTTACATTCCAAATGTTTCCAATCAATTTGATCCTTTGACATTTCAACTTTTCTTTTTCCCATCTTGGCTTCACATCACCAGGAACTAGTAACACAGCATTCAATAATCCCTCTTTATTATTTAGTTTTTTTATTATTTTTTGAAGTTTTTTTGGCCTTTAAATTAAAGCCTAGAAGATAGAAATGATGTTTGTATTTCACCTTGGGTCTTGAATAACATTTCATTTGATTGGAAAAGGCCTAGATGAAATTAGATGTCTACAACCATTAAGTAAACCCTTGACATAATTCTTTTGAGATTATCTGGAATTGAGAAAAGATGGTTAATCTTACCAATATCATGGGAGATATGGCTGTAGCCTCTATAATCTCTTTATCAGTCATACTATCAATGCCAGATATGACTCCATAAACTTGCATTTTCATTTTTGGTTCATTAACAAAGAGTTGGAAACAATCAACCAACCTACTAAGTTCTTGCTTTGTACTTTCACATTTATTTCCAAACACTTCCATATTGCTTAAAAATACGTCTTTACCTTTTTTAGAATTATTCTTTTTAGTTTTTTTTAGCCATATTTTCCTCTCATTGCTTAACATTCCTCTTATTTATACTAGCGAATGTCCCATTATTGGTAGCTTGGCTAGAAAATAATGCCTTTGAGTGTTTTTCGTCTAAACTTCATTATCGATTTCATCATCATTATCATCAGCAAAGTGCAGCACATTGAATGCTTTGGAAAGTACCTTTGCCTTTGTAAATGGTACTTCTAGCTTTATGTTTTGCACTGCATAGATGGGAGATTTTGCACCTACGGTTGCCATGTCCTTGCCAAATATTAATGGGAAATTGGTCAATATGAGGGAAATGTATATTTTAGAGTCCTGCAGCACTTGGGTGATTTTGCATTTAATTATAAACACATAAACATAAAACTACATCACATAAAAGTAAAATATAAAAACTAATTTCATGTTTAATTACCTTAACCTATCCATTCCACACATCAAGGTCAAAAAAGACACATTTGTTAATATCATCCTAACCAAAACTAGAAGTAGCATTGCTTAACATCTCTGTAATTGGACGAAGTTGACTTAAACCTATGACAAACTTCGTCGATCCTTCTGCTTAACTAGATGAAGTTGACTTACACCCATGACAAACTTCGCTGACTTTTTACTTAATCAGACAAAGTTAGACATCATGCTTCGTTGGTTTCTAACCAATTAAAGCTGACCAATAACAAATGAACCTATTTTTCCTATACACCTTTGGCATGAAAGCATCTTGGTGATCATAAAATATTTGGTTCTAACACAAACTTTGCTAATCTTTCTATTTAATTAGACAATGTTGGACATCATGCTTCATTGGTTTCTAGCCAAGTGAAGCTGAACAATAACAAATGAACCTATTCCTCCTATACACCTTTAGCATAGAAGCATCTCAGTGATAACAAAAGATTTGGTTCTATATGAAAAAGTCTATTTCTCCTATACATCTTTGGTATAAAAGTATCTCGGTGATCACAAAGGATTAGATTTTAATATAAACTTTACCAATCCTCTTACTTAATCAGATGAAGTTGGACAACATACTTCATTGGTTTCTAAGGAAGTGAAGTTAACCAATCACAAATGAACATATTCCTCCTGTACACCTTAGGCATATAAGCATCCTGGTGATCATAAAGGATTTGGTACTAACACAAATAAGCCTATTCCTCTTATACAACTTTGGCATAGAAGCATCCTTATGATCACAAAGGATTCAATTCTAACATAAATAAACCTATTCCTCTTGTACACCTTTGGTATAGAAGCATCCCGGTGATCATAAAAGATCCGATTCTAACATAAACTTTGTCAATCTTTTTGCTTAATTAGACATAAACATCATGCTTCATTCATTTCTAACTAACTGAAGCTTAACAATAACAAATGAACCCATTCCTCTTATACACCTTTGGCATAAAACTATCCCAGTGATTAGAAAGGACTTGGTTCTAACATAAACTTCATCGATCCTTTTGCTTAATTAGATGAAGTTGGATATCATGCTTCCTTGGTTCCTAACCAAATGAAGCTGACCAATAACAAATAAACTTATTCCTCCTGTACACCTTTGGCATAGATGTATCCCAGTGACCATAAAGGATTCTGTTGATGATCCTTCTGCTTAATCAAATGAAGTTGCCCTAAAGAATTTTGCAAGCTTTTATGGGCTCTTCGAATATCACCATCGAAGCTTTAAAGATATTTTTTAAAAGAAAACCTTCGAATGCTTCAAATATCACTACTAAAGCTTTGTCTTCGAATATCACCGTCGAAGACTTCGAAAGCATTTTTCTAAATGAAAATTTTTGAATGCTTCAAATATCACTATCAAAACTTATATTAAAATAGTGAAAAGTATCATAATTCATCAAAATTCCAAGATTTATGAAATGAGATCATCTTCTCATTTTGAACTAGGGAAAAAGTTTTCTTGATCAAAATCTATGAAAATTCAAAAACAATTTCAACCATGGATTTTCTAATATCAAGGATAATGGGCATCCTATTTTCATCATTATAAAATTTTCTTATGATCGATGATCACAATTCAAGACATTTTCAAATGTGATAAAGAAATGAATTTAGTGGCATAAATGGGGTGGCATTACTAAAATTTATCTTAAAGAAATTAATATGACGAGGTCAAGGTTTATCAAGACCAAATTCAAATGCATGTTTTTTTCATAGAAATTCCTTGAAAGGCAAGCAGTTAAGTTATAACATCCTTTTAATTTTCAAATATAATAGCCCGATAAATGTAAATTAATCCTAGTAAACACTAAGTCTCAAAAGGTTGATTTGAAAGGCTTTTCATAAGCATCTCTTCTCAAAGTTGGACACAAAAGTTCTGAAAGTTTATTTTAAAAGGAATCAATATTTGGGGTGATTTTTGAATTATCATGAAAGGTCCTCTTACATTGATGGCTATCTTTGTTGATTTAGGAGCAATTCCAAGGCCTTTAAGCTTGTCCCGATCTAAATCAAGTAGGTTTTACATGAAAAAGGTTTGCCTCAACATGTTCTATTTGATACGGGTAGGAGAAGCGGTATTCTTAAAAAAAATAGAGAAATTAGAACCAAGCCAAGATGATATGGATCAATCCTTTCTTTTTACGCCAAAG
Organism: Adansonia madagascariensis; assembly: GCA_038381835.1. Lineage (NCBI taxonomy): Eukaryota > Viridiplantae > Streptophyta > Magnoliopsida > Malvales > Malvaceae > Adansonia > Adansonia madagascariensis. The sequence continues at coordinate 8,317 of JBBYHL010001851.1, read as the reverse complement.
ATCTTGCCATTTTCAAAGAAACTAGAGCAACATTTCTTTTCCAATTCTATTCAAGAGTTCTTATGTGTTTCCACAACCCTTTAAGACCTTGAAATTTTGACAAATTCTTTTTTTTCTTAGGAACACATACAAGATTCGTCACTACAAACAGGATAATGCCTATGATTAATTACTTTATTTATGAATTTCATAGTAATAGAAATACATGCCCTACCGAAATGGAATTTCTAACTTGCTATCTTTTTGCCTAGCGGGCAAGGATTTACCTTCGTGGAAAAGATGATTAATTCAGATTAGCATGAAAGCCCAATTCCGTTGCATTGCTAAAATCCATTTTGTATATTTAAAAGAAGTTGACCTCTTTGCTTTTCTCATGGTACAATCTTCTTCCTGCTGAGCCCCCTTTCTTCTTTCCAAGGAAAATTTTGAATTAAATCATAAATTGATGGGTTAGTGTGAGCTTATCCGTGCGGTTATGCACTATTCATATATGAATTCATTTTCTGAAAGATCTTGGCTTTCATGCTTTAGTGAGTCTACGAGGTCCTTTCGATGACCTATATTCGTAAAGCTCGCGGTAGCAATGAAATCGAGAAAAATATAAAGAAAAGATAATTTTTTTCTATTATATTAGTATTTTTTTATTCTATTTTTTTGGAAGCCTTCTTCACCTTCCACCTAAGCTGTGTAGGAAAAGCCCAAAGCTAATCCTAGGGAATAGTGAAGCTTTATAAGGTCTTTCTGTCCAAGTGCAGATAGTTCGCATCTTCATAGACATGTCTATTTCACCGAGCCTCTCTCCGAGATAGTGCCCAGATTGTTATGCCTTTCATGCAAGTCAAAACTTACCTGACAAGGAATTTTGCTACCTTAGGACTGTCATAGTTATGGTCACCGTTCATCGGGGCTTTGGTCGTCGGCTCCCCTATCATTAGGTCACCAACTTTTTTCACATTTCAGCACTGGGCAGGCATCAGCCCCCATACATAGTCTTACGATTTTGCAGAGACTTGTGTTTTTGGTAAACTATCGCTTGAGCCTGGTCACTATGAACCTCTTTGTGAGAAGGCACCTCTTCACCCGAACTTACAAGGCTATTTTACCAAGTTCCTTAGAGAGAGTTACCTCGAGCCCTTAGGTATTCTCAACCTACCCACCTGTGTTAATTTTTGGTATAGATACCCTTTTATTGAAGGTTGTTTGAGCTTTTTTTGAGAGTATAGCATGGGTTACTTCAGTGCCATAGTGCTTAGTACTCAAACATTGGCTCAAGGCATTTTCTCTATCCTTGCTTACCCTGAAAAAATAGGGGCACCTTATGTCCTTGAGCCGATAACCATCTTTCAAAAAACCTAGCTTCCTCCATCCCTCGGGACCAAAAAAAGGTAGTGCAAGAATATTCATTTATTTTCTATCAACTACGCCTTTCGGCCTGATCTAAGCCCTAACTCACCTTTCGTGGATGAACTTTACGAGAAAACCCTTAGGTTTTGGGGCATTAGATTCTCACTAATGTTTGCATTTCCCAAGCTGACATTCTTGCTTTCGCTTTGTCTACTCCCGTTAACATAGGTGTTTCCCCCTAAGATGGAACGCTTCCCTACAGACGCATTTTTACAAACCATAGCTTCGGTAGATCGTTTAGTCCTATTTATCTTCGATGCAAGAGCGTTCGATCAGTGAGCTATTACACAGGGTGATTGCTTCTAGGCAAACCTCTTAGCTATCTCTGCACCCCTACCTTCTTTATCATCAAGCAATCATTTAAGGGCTTTAGCTGGTGATTTGGGCTATTTCCCTCTGAAAGATGAAGCTTATCCCCCACCATCTCACTGGCTGACCTCGACCCCTGTTATTTTAAAGTCCTATTTAGTATTCAGAATTTACCTCGATTTGGTACCTCTCTCGTGGCCTGCACTGAAATAGTGCTTTACCCTTAGATGTCTAGTCAACTGCTATGCCTCAATGCATTTCTAGAGAATAGCTAGCTCTGGGTTCGAGTGGTATTCACCCCTAACCGTAACTCATCTGGTAATTGTTCAATATCAATCAGTTCAAACCTCTGCTTAGTTTCATCCAAGCTTCATCTTGGTCATGGGTAGATCACCTAGGTTTAGGTCTATAAGCAATGACAATTGCCCTATGAAGACTCACTTTCGCTACAGCTTTGGTGAGTTCCCTTAACCAAGCCACTGCTTATAAGTCGTTCGCTCATTCTTCAGTAAGCACGCGGTCAGAGCCCTGGGCTTCTCCCATTGCTTGGCAGCTTACAGTTTCATGTTTTATTTTACTCCCCAGCAGGGGTTTATTTTACCTTTCCCTTACGATACTACTTTACTATTGGTCCCCCAGGAGTTTTTAGCCTTGCAAGGTGGTTTTTGCTGATTCACACGAGATTCCATGTGCCCCATGCTACTCGAGTCAGAGCATAAGCTAGTGATGCTTTCGGCTACTAGACTATCACCATCTAGGGTTTGACACTTCATCACTTCGCTTAGTAGCATGATGCTTTTATTGCTCTCTTACAACCCCATTTTCACAGTTTTGGCTACTCTTATTCTGCTCACTGCTACTACGATAATCACTTTTTCTTTTTTTTTTCCTTCACCTACTAAGATGTTTTAGTTCGCCAGCCATTTCAGGTTAAGAAGATGTGAAAGCGCATATCTCTCTATAGGAAATGTGTGTTTCGAGGTGTAAAGTGAGAGAAAGGGGATTCCATAATTAAGGTTTTAAATAAGATGACCTTTTTTTCTTTTTCATATTGAAAAAGTAATAAGAATGAAAGGTGTTAAGCTTTTTATCATTCTGGCATTGAGCTATTTTTTCGTAGGACCTTTCCTATAGTATGTCACTACAGCAGAGTTTAACCACCAAGTTCAAGATGAATTGGTGTTTCCTCTATAACTAGGACACTGAAATATTAAACCATGAACAAAGAAAGGCATGCGAGGCAAGGAAAAACATATTGGCTAGTGATTGTAAGGCCCCAATTCTTGACTAGAAGGGACACCAAAGGCCTCTGCCCTTCCATCCCATGGATAGATAGAGAGAGAAGGTAGAGCTTTTGGTTTTTTCATGCTGTCAAAGAGTTGAACAATGGATTTTTTGTGTTGTCAAAGAGTTGAATAACAAAAATAAATGGTGAGTGCCTGATCAAATTGATTGGGTCATATGGAAACAAGGTTCAAGTCTACCGATCTGTTAGTATGCCTCAACTGCATACGTCGCTGCACTTCCACTTGACACCTATTGTAATGATAAATGGCTCATCTTGCCATGACCTTCTCTTGAATTTTTAAAACTTTTGTCACTCAATCCTCTCAAGGGGAGCACTCATCTTGGGTGGGCTTACTATTTAGATGCTTTCAGCAGTTATTCGCTTCGCACTTGGCTACCCAGCATTTATCGTGGGCATGATAACTGGCACACTAGAGGTGCATCCTTTTTGGTCTTCGCGTACTAGAGAAAGGTCCTCTCAATGCTCTAATGCTCACATCGGATATGAACTGAACTATCTCACAATGTTCTAAACCTATCTCACGTATCGCTTTAATGAGGGAACAACCCAACCCATGGAACATACTACAACCTTGAGTGGCGAAGAGCTGACATCAAGGTGCCAAACTTTCCTATCGATGTGAGCTCTTGGGGAAGATTAGCTTGTTATCTTTTATTTGTTGAGCGATAGCCCTTCCACTTAGCACCATCAGATCACTAAGGCCGACTTTTATCCCTGCTTGATGGGTGGGTCTTGCAGTTAAGCTACCTTCTATCTTTGTACTCGAAGTTCAATCTTCATCCAGCCCGAGGAAACCTTTGCACACTTTTGTTACCTTTTAGAAAGCCTACGCCTCATAGAGACTACTACCTGAGACTGTTTCTTGGCCCATAGGTCCTGAAACAAGGTTAGAATTATAGCTCTTCTAGAGTGGTATCTCACTAATGGCTCAGGCCTTTCTGGAATAAAGCCTTTTTCGCCTTCCACCTAAGCTGCGCAGGAAAAGTCTAAAGCCAATCCTAGGGAATAGTGAAGCTTCATAAGGTCTTTCTATCTTGGTGCAAGTTGTCTGCATCTTCACAAACATGTCTATTTCATCAAGCTTCTTTCCAAGATAGTGGCCAGATCGTTACGACTTTCACTGGGTTAAAACTTTCTCAACAACGAATTTTGCTACCTTAGAACCGTTATAGTTACGACTTTCGTTCACTAGGGCTTTGGTCATCGGTTCCCCTTTCATTAGGTCTCCAACATCCTTAACCTTCTAGCACTAGGCAGGCATCAGCCCTCGTACATGGTCTTATGACTTTGCAGAGACCTATGTTTTTGGTAAACAGTTGCTCGGGCCTGGTCACTACAACCCCCTTTGTGAGGAGACACCCTTTCACTCGAGGTTACGGGGCTATTTTATCGAGTTCCTCAAAGAGAGTTATCTCGCACCCCTAGGTATTCTCCACCTAGCCCCTTGTGTCAATTTTGGGTATAGGTACCTTTTTGTTGAAGGTTGTTCAAGCTTTTCTTAAGAGTATAGCATGGGTTACTTCAGCATTCTAGCATACTCTAACATTGGCTCAGGTTATTTTTTTACCCTTTCTTACCTTGAAAAAGCAGGGCCACATTACATTGCGTCCTTGAATCAATAACCATCTTTCGGGTAACCTAGCCTCCTTTGTCCTTCGAGACCAATAAGGGGTAGTATAACAATATTCACCTATTGTCTATCGACTATGCCTTTTGGCCTATTCTTAAGCCCTGACTCACCCTCCATGGATGAACCTTGCACAAGAACCCTTAGGTTTTTAGGGCATTGGATTCTTACCAATGTTTGCGTTATTCAAGCTAACATTCTCGCTTTTGCTTCATCTACTCCTGCTCACATAGGTGCTTCCCCATAGGCAGAATACTCCCCTACCAATGCATTTTTACATCCTATAGCTTCGACATATCACTTTGCCCCATTCATCTTTGGCACAAGAGTAGGCTAGAACTATTCTTGCCCGAACAAGAGGGTAGGCCTACTTCTCATCCTATGAATTAGCAAGTATGATAGAGTCCTCTTTCTGTTTGTCTCTTTGAGTTTCTACTATTAAGTAGCACTTCTGATATTCAATTATAGAATCGATTCCAATCAAGCTGAAAAAGCCTTATATTATTAGTAAGCTAGTACCTCAAACTAAAGCGCTAACGAGTAAGAAAAGGGCCCTTACTATAGGCGCTAGCACTTTAGAAGGATTGCAGCTAGCATGCCACCTTTCTTTCTTAAAGTCAAGTTTCGCACTTGTTAGTTAACCTTTGAAGCCCTTATCTTATTTATGGGATATTTTAAAAAGTGCTGGTTTAGAACCCTATAGAAGGTACTTGTCCTGATCTCGCTTGGTCATGCCCTTTTCATTGATTATGGACTCAACATTGATTTTGTGTTTGAGTTGGAGGCCTCTCTCTATCCATCCATCAAGTCAAGTAATTCGTTACAAAAAAGTTTTATGTCAAAGGGGTTGATTGAAGTATGAGATCAGCCGAAGACTAAGGCCAAGCAATTAGCTGCTGCAAGATAGGATGTTTATCTATCTCACCATTAGAAGGAATGCTTTGCTCATTTTTCTTATGGCTAGTTACTGCAGTGCTCATTTACCCCCTCTACTTTTTCAATTCAAAAAGGTAGTGTCTTTTTCCTGGTAAATAGTGTCTTGAAGAAAAGGCATTATTGAACGAAAGAGATGCCCCGTCGGTCAATTGCATTAGGTAGGAGATGCAGAACCTATCTTAACCGTAAGTGCATTCGCTATTCAATTTTCGCAATGTGGCCAGATTTAAAATGGTGAATGTATCCATTGTTTCTATATAAATATCTATATAAATATCTATATACATAATTATTTTCTTGTGTCTGGGATCCATATCATTATTGTTATTACTATTCTTATTTTGTGTCCAGGAACTAAGATATCGAGATGAACCGCTTACTCATCTTGCCTAAATAGTCGTTACGAAATGACCATTTATTTTAGAGTCGCCACCAATCTTATTTTAGCTAGGTAAGATTGGACAGCTATCAGAGTTTATATTTTTGAGGATTACGAAACCTATGAAAACAAAATCCAGGGTCTGTGCTCATACCAGAGATCACTTAAAAGGGTCCGAGAGTCAGTTATAATCACAAGTAAGGATTAATATTTTCATGATGCCCAGTAATCAGTGCCTATTAATTGCGTGTTAACTTTTGATTTTTATTCAATTTTAACATTTGATATTTAATTATAATTTCAATAAAATTTTGTTAAAGAAATTTATGATTCTGTGAAAATCGGATTTTTATGTTTTGGAAATCGAAATTTCTTCCATAACCTCTAGGAGAACCAAGAGAACACGAAGATTTTTATCATTCTCTGTCGTACTCCACTGGAGAACATGTGGAATATGAAAGGTTTTATTTTTATAAAAATTAAAAAATCCTTAATTTCATTTTGAAAAGGGTATCTTGTTATAAAATAATCCATAAAATCCCTCGCATATTCTGGTAGGAATCTTATGTATTAATTTAATTATGAGACATTGCCTCATTTATAAAAATAATTCTATTATAAAAAAATCGGGACTCTATGACCTAGAAATGACCTAATATGTTGAACATATTCTTAATGTGTAATTTTGACGTGAAAGTCTCCTAGTACTCATATAGGATATGGTTCTAATACAAAATTATGAAAATATCTTTAGGGTATTCTATCGACGTAAAGGATCCCGGTAACCCCTAGAGGACTCAAAAATACTTGAAAAAGGGTGAATCTATCCTAAATATGCACTTGCAGCCTAAAAGCATCCTAATAAATATCTAAGACTAGACTCGAAGGAAAATTATGAAGATGCCCTTAGAGTATACCTTTCATATGAAAGTATCTCGGCAACCCTAATGGACCTTAAAATGATCTAGGAAGGCTAAACTAATCCTAAAAATTCACCTTCGGCATAAAAGCATCCCAGTGAAAAAATTACCAAAATGCTCTTAAGATATTCTTTTGACGTGAAAGTATCCCGGTAACCCTAATGAACCTTAAAATAACCTTAGAAGGCTAAACCAATTTTAAAATACTCACATTTGGCGTAAAAACATCTCGATAAGCAAAATTACCAAAATACCCTTAGGGTATACCTTCGATGTGAAAGTACCTCTGTAACCTTAATGGACCTCAAAATGACCTTGGAAGGCTAAACCCATCCTAAATATTCACCTTTCGTGTAAAAGCATCTCGATAAGCAAAATTACCAAAATGCCCCTAGGGTATACCTTTAACGTGAAAGTATCCCGGTAACCCTAACGGACCTTACAATGACCTTGGAAGGCTAAACCAATCCTAAATATTCACCTTTCGCATAAAAAGCATCTTGATAAAAAAATTACTAAAATGCCCCTAAAGTATACCTTTAATGTGAAAGATCCTACTAACCCTAATAGACACTAAAATGACCTTAAGGCGCTAAGTGAATCCTAACCAGTCACTTTTGGCATAAAAGCATCCCGGTTACTATCTAAGACTTAATTTTAAAAAAATTACCAAAATGCCCCTAGTGTTTACTTTTGACGTGAAAGTATCCTGGTACCCTCAATAGACACTAAAATGACCTAAAAAGCTAAGCAAATCATAAACATTCACCTTTGGCATAAAAGCATCCTGGTGAATAAAAAAACAAAAATGCCCTAGGGTATACCTTCGACATGAAAGTATCCTACTACCCCTAATAGATACTAAAATGACCTTAAAAGGCTAAGCGAATACTAAACATTCATCTTTATCATAAAAGCATCTCGATTAATATCTAGGACTCGATTTTAAAAAATATCAAAATGCCCTTAGGGTTTACCTTCAATGTGAAAGTATCTCGGTGCCCTAATGGACACAAAAATGATCTTAAAGTAGATGGATTTAGTCTAAATGGAAAAGCTAGAATTTTAATTTTGACTTAAAATGCAAAATTTGCAGTCCAGCCCTTAAATTTTTAAAAATTACATTTCGTATCCTTCGAAAGATCGAACAAGTATGAAAAGTTTTAAAAATTTTTACATCCCTACGGAAGGCCATAGAAATAATATAAACCTTTAAAACTGGTAAAATGTCCAATTTGCCCCTTAAATGCTAACATTTGCTATTTAGTCCCTAAACTTTTTAAAATTTCATTTTAGTCTCTATATGATGAAATAACCAAAAAATCATAAAATCACATGAAAATATACATGGAAAATACCACAAATATGTCAACAAGAATTCGGCCAAACACCTTGGCCTTAAAACAAAATTTTTTCTACATTTTGCAAAATAG
>JBBYHL010001811.1:0-12694 GCA_038381835.1 Adansonia madagascariensis | reverse complement strand
CTAACCAAATTGTTGTCCAATGCGTTAAAGGAAAAAAGGTAAATGAGCACAGTCAAGACGGGAAAAGAATCGACCCAACCTAAAAGCAATTTGAATAGTGGTGCTGAGGCCACCAATGCTCAAGAAGGGACACTACATGGGCAGCACCCTTTGACAACGAATATCCCACCAACTCAGCCATTTATATCAATCCTGCAATAGCATCCCACTTAATTCAAGGATTTCAAGGCATGGGCTCTTCACCATCAAGGCCTATGGTCCCGAACCTCGATGAGTACATGGAGCAAGAAAAGGCAAAGAGGCCCTCGAAAAATGATAAGGACTTGGACAGGTATCACTCATTAGAGAAATGCCTTCAAGCAGTGGAATGAAGCAACAAATTTAGAATTGCAGATGAAAAGTCATTAGGCTAGTTTTCAGCCTCGTCATCTTGCCCAAGTTTAAAGTACCCAATTTTGAAAAATACAATGGGACTACTGACCGTACTGCCCATCTTCGCATGTACTATCATAAAATGGCGGGACACAAAGAGAACAAGAAGCTACTGATCCATTGCTTCAAGGACAGCCTAATTAGGGCAAACCTTCAATGATATATAGGACTTGATCCTGCGAGAATTCAAACATGGGTAGACTTAGCGTGTGTATTCCTTAAATAGTATAAGCATGTGTCTAATTGGGTTTTAGATTGTCTTTCTCTCATGAACATGGACAAGAAATCTTTCGAGAGTTTTAGACAGTATGCTTATAGATGGAGGAAAGAGGTAGCTCAAGTTCACCCTCCTCTATCTGAAAAGGAAATGATAGTTATGTTTGTTGGCACTTTACAAGCTCATTACTATGAAAGGCCAGTAGGAAGTGCCATGAAAAATTTTACCAATATGGTCATATCAGGTGAAATGATTGAGAACGTCATCAAGAGCGGCAAGATATATGTGGCGGAAGCATCTAGATCAGCCAAAAAACAACAAACAATGGTAAGGAAAGGGAAGTAAATCTTGTAGGTGAGAACCATGCTTGGGTTAATCAAAGTCTATAAGCAGCATAGCCTATATACTTTCCAAACATGTTGAATACAAGTCTTACCCCTTACTTATCAGCACCGTAACTAGTCTAATTACTAGGTTCGCTCTTGCAATGAGTTTTGCACCAAATCTTGTGCAAAGTGTGGCCCAGAATGCACAGCCTTGCAATATGCACAATGCGAGAGCTTCGAATAATGAACAAGTATCTCGAGAAAAGAAGCCCTTTGAACCATTCCCTTACTCGTATAAAGAGATCTACTCTTGTTTATTGGCGGCTAAACTAGTGGCTCCGATAGTCACAAACCTAATATCACCACCATACCCTAAATGGTATGATAAGAATGCTTATTATGAATACCATGCGAGAGCATAAGGTCACTCCATTAAGAATTGCACTTCTTTCAAAAGAAAGGTGTAGGGTTTATTAGAAAAAGGAGTGATCAAGATTGACCAAGGTCCTCGACCCAATATGGGGGCTAACCCATTCCCTAATCACGCTAAACCAAGAGTGAATGCGATAATTAATGGAAAAGGCTGTCGAATTAAAAGAAGTATGGTAGAAGTTAAAACGTCGATAAATAAGGTTTGGTAGGTTTTCGTGAAAATTGAAATAGTAATAGATAACAAAAATCAAAGAAGAAATATTGTTGATACCTCTTGCTACCACTACGGTCAAGAACATGACTTGCAACATTGTCTATCATTCTTGAAGATGGTCCAAGGGATGATGGATTGGTCCAATATCAAGTTCTATAAGGAATAGGATGGACATTATGATCCATCTATCAATGCTACTAACGAGGAGAGACCTACCGATGGTTAGATCTCTAGTTGTCTATCTCTTATAGGCATAACAAAAAGAGATAATGAAAGTTTTAGGCAGTATGCTGTAAGATGGATAGAGGAGGTTGCCCAGATTCATCCCTTACTGACAGAAAAAAGATGATTGTTAGATTCATTGGCACGTTATAAGCCCCTTATTATGAAACCATAGTGAGAAGCTTCCCGAAGAACTTCACGGATATGGTCATACTCTGTGGAAGGATCGATGAAGCCATGAAAAATGAATTGAGAAGAAAAGGTATCTACAAAGACGAAAGGAAAGGAAAGATGAAGGGTAGTAAGCAATCAAATCCAACACTAAAGCTAATTCATCTCAAACTATGCTGAGTTAGACCTAAAAGAAATAAGTATAGGAGGAAATTGCATGATTATGGAAAACATAGAAAAAGTTTGAATGCCAATGAATTTAGTTTGGCAAATCTTAGTGCAAGCTAAGTTACTTAATGCAATAGAGAAAATAGAGTAAAGGATTGAGAACTTCTATGACTTCCATACTATTTGCAGCCATACTCTTCAGACATGCAAAGAGTTTTGCATAATGGTTTAAAATGATGAACGAGGGTAGCATCGAATTTTATGATGAAAAGAAAGCCTCACATAATAAGTCTGCAAATGCAACATCATCTATCAATGCACTAGAAGAAGAAAAGGGCAATCTCCCTTATGGGATTGGAAGGCCATTGATTTTGTAAGGCAATCAACTAAGAGTTAAAGTTGACCTCGTTCAGCCTTCAGCAAAGATGATCATTCAACTTCCGTCTTCTTTTCGTATAAAAATGATAAGGCAATTCCTTGAAACTATGAAAGCAAAACCTTAATCATCAGAGAATCTAGCCAGCAAGCAGCAAGTGTAGACCTTTTAGGGGTAAGTCACCTAACCTAGAACGGTTGATGTTATGCCCTGAAAGTGTTAAAAAATAGCACTCAATAAGAGAATGCCAATCTCATTTCTCAAGCACCAAAGTTTGCAACCAAAAACTTATATCCAATAGCTGTCAAAGATCCAGTGAGTGAGAAAGAAGCTACAGAAGTCCTCAAATTCATCAAGCACAGTGAATACAACATAGTTAATTAGTTGAGCAAGCAACCCACCAAGATATCTGTGTTGTCACTGTTGTTGAATTCAAAAACTCATAGGAATGCCCTTCTCGAGGTTCTAAATGAGGCCTATGTCCCTTCTGACATCTCTATTAGTTAGTTGGATCACCTAGTAAACAACATCACTACCGATAATTACATATCTTTCAGTGATGACAAAATCTTGCATGGAGGAAGAGGAAATTACGAGGCCCTCCATATCACCACATATTGTAAAAGCACCACGTTGCCCAAAGTGCTCATTGATAACGGGTTGGCTTTAAATGTAATGCCTATGTCATGCTCGAACAAGCTCTTTATTGATGTATCTTATATCCAGAATAGTCATACTATTATGCAAGAGTATGATAGAACTTGCCAAAATGTTGTTAGAAACATTACCATTCCACTCCAAATTAGATCATGTACCTATGAAATTTACTTCCAGGTGATGGACATTGCTCTATCATATAACTGCCTGTTGGGAAGGTTGTGGATTCATTCTGCTAGAGTAGTGCCATCATCTTTGCACCAAAAGCTAAAATTTATCATCAAGAATAAATTTATTAGTATCAGAAGAGAGGAAGATATCATTGTTGCTACCTCAACTGATACCCCATATGTCAAACCCGATGAAGATAGCCTAGAATCCTCTTTCCAAGCCTTTGAGTTTGTCAACACAACTTATATCAAAGAAGGATTGCCAATAGTTTAGCCTCACCTATCAGAGAGTACTCAGATGGGTTTGAAGTTGACTGTTGGTAAGGGTGTCCAAGCCGAAAAAAGACTCAAGAAATGCCTTTAAGGAATTGCTAAAGCCTTGAAAGTGGTCAACCAAATCGACAAAAGAGGGTTGGGATTCAAGACCAGTTCACAGCAAAAAGAAAGCAAGCTCAAAAGAATCGTGAAAGAAGACTGGCTTATCAAGACGAGACATGAAGGATGAGCCAATGATATTCCCACCACTTCGGGAAAATTTTTGCTTAGGGGGACATGTAAATATTGGCTTCGCTAGTGCTGTGCTCATATTGAACAAAGCATTTGAGGATATCTCCATCTATATGATTGGCGAGCTAAAGATGTCAACTATAAGTCTGGAGATTGGCCTGTGCCCTTTAGAGTTTGTTCCAAGTGTTTTGACTAAGATTGAGATTCTTGTACTATTCAAGTCTATTTTAAAGTACCCCAATGAAGGTGACATGAATGTTCATACTGAAACCTTGGGAATTGATTTTGAGCAACCGATCTGTGCTAGTGAGGTCAAATCTAAAGAGGACCCTGAAGAGAACCCTAAACTTTTAGACCTATTGAGACTAGTTGAATATAAAGAAAAACAAATATTACTTTATAAAGAATCTACTGAAACCATAAACCTTGGAATAAAAAAGGACCCAAAAGAAGTCAAAATTAAAACCTCAATAAAGCCATCAACTCGAGCTGAGCTAATAAGTCTCCTTTAGAAATATCAAGACATGTTTGCTTAGTCCTATCAAGACATGCCTAGAGTAGATACCAATATTGTGGTTCATAAACTTCCTTTTAAACCTGAATGCAAACCAATCTAGCAAAAGTTAAGGATGATGAAACCAAAATGCTCTTTAAGACCAAAGAAGAAGTCAAGAAGCAATTTAAATTAAGATTTCTCAAGGTAGCCAAACATCCTGAATGGGTAGCCAACATAGTCCTAGTTCCTAAGGAGGACGGTAAAATACGAATGTGTGTGGACTATTGGATCTAAACCAAGCTAGCCCCAAGGATAATTTTTCTTTCCGTCATATTGATACCTTAGTAGACAACACTACCAAAGATGCACTATTTTCTTTCATGGATGAGTTTTCGAGCTATAATCAAATCAAAATGGTAGTTGAAGACATGGAAAAGACCACTTTTGTGACCATGTGGGGAACGTTTTACTATAAAGTGATGCCTTTTGAGTTAAAGAATGCCGGGGCAACTTAACAAAGGTCCATGGTAACATTGTTCCATGATTTCATGCATAAAGATCGAGGTTTATATGGATGATATGATCACCAAGTCAACAAAAAAGAGTGAACATGTTGCCAACCTGCAAAAACTCTTTAAAAGGCTTTGCAAATACCAGCTCAAGCTAAATCCTGCCAAATGAATATTTGGCATCACCTTCAGTCAATTATTAGTGTTCATTGTGAGCAAGAAAGGAATATAGGTGGATCTTGACAAGGTTAAGGTTATTCAAAACCTACCACCACCTTGTACTCAAAAGGAAGTGAGAAGTTTCTTAGGAAGATTAAACTACATAGCCTGATTCATATCTCAGTTAACTGACAAATGTGATCTAATCTTTAAGCTGCTGAAAAAACAAAATCTTGGAGAATGGAATCAAGAGTGCCAAGAACCTTTCGATAAGGTCAAATATTACCTTTCAAACCTTCTAGTACTTATGCCACTAGTGCAAGACCGACCATTAATTCTATATCTATCAATCCTAGATAAGTCGATGGGCTGTGTATTAGGACAACATGATGAAACAGGAAAGAAGAAACAAGCTGTCTATTACTTAGCAAGAAATTTACAGAATATGAAAATAATTATTCATTCATAGAGAAGCCATGTTGCACTTTAGCTTGGACAGCCTGAAAGTTAAGGTAATACATGCTGTACTACATTACATGGTTAATCACTAAGCTTGATCCCATCAAGTATTTGTGCAAAGGCCCCACCGTGTCCTAGAGATTAGCCGGATGGCAAGTTATGCTTGCTGAGTATGACATCGTGTATGTGAAACAAAAAGCCATTAAAGGCAGTGCAATAGCAAACTTTTTGGCAAGTCGAGCCACAGATAACTATCAGCCTTTAAACTCTGAGTTCCCTGACAAAGATTTGATGAGCATATCTGAGGTAGAGAACATTGTCAAGTGTGGGTCATCATGAAGAATGTACTTTGATGGCACTTCAAACGCACTGGGGCATGGAATTAGGGCAATTCTCATCTCATCCGAGGGAAACCATTACCCTTTCATTGCCAAATTAAACTTTGATTGCACCAACAACATAGTTGAATATGAGGTCTGCATCATGGGACTCCAGGCGGCCATTAAAAAGGGCATTAAAACATTACAAGTGTTTAAAGATTCAGCCCTTGTCATTTACCAATTGAATGGAAAATGGCAAACACATGATGCTAAACTGATCTACTATGGGAATCTGATATCAGAGCTTAAGAAAGAGTTTGATGATATTAACTTTCAACATCTACCTCGAGAAGAGAACCAAATTGCTGATGTCTTGGCCACTTTATCTTTCATGTTTAAAGTCAATCGAGAATCAGACATTAATCCTATCCAAATGAGTATCTATTCAACCTCAGCATATTACCAAAATGTTGAAAAAAAAGAATGACGGTTTGCCATGGTATCATGACATCTTTCAGTACATCAAGCATCAATGGTGCCTAAAAGGCACCACTAAAACTGATAAAAGAACCATCAGATGATTAGCTATGAACTTTATTTTGGATGGTGAGATTTTGTACAAGAAAGGCTGGGATCAAGTGTTACTCCAATACGTGGATGCCTTTGAAGCCAAAAGAATACTTGAAGTAGTTCACAAAAGGATTTATGGTATGCATGCTAATGGACACCGAATGTCAAGATAAGTCATGCAATCAGGTTATTATTGGTTGACTCTAAAAAAGGATTGCATCGACTATGCCCGAAAGTGTCACAAACACCAAATCTACACTGACAAGATCCATGTTCCACCGACACCTATATTTGTTATGATAGCTTCATGGCCCTTCTCTCTTTTGGGCATGAACATGATTGGACTGATTACCCTTAAGGCTTCTAATGGGCATCACTTTATTTTGGGCATGATTGATTATTTCACCAAGTGGGTAGGGCAGCTTCTTCTACCAATGCCACCAGACTATTATGTACAAATTTATGAAACGGACATGATCTGTAGATATGGTCTTCCCGAACAGATCATCACTGATAATGCATGCAACCTGAAAAACAAGATGATGCAAGCAATTTGCTCTCAATTCAAGATTTAGCATCGAATATCCATCCTATACCATCAGAAAATGAAAGAAGCAATTAAAGTAGCCAATAAGAATATCAAAAAGATAGTTGAAAATATGGCTGAGAAGTACAAGGATTGGCATAAGAAGTTGCCTTTTGCCTTACATGCCTATCGCACAGCAGTACAAACTTCCACGAGTGCCACCCCATTCTCTTTGGTCTACGACATAGAGGCTATCTTGCCAATTGAAGTTGAAATCCTTTCACTTCGAGTCTTGATGGAGTTACAACTTGAAGAGGCTGAATGGGCTAAAAAAGATACGAGTAACTAAATTTCATCAAAAAAAAATGAATCAAAGCCATTTGCCATGGGCAGATGTATCAAAAATGCGTGATGAAAGCCTATGACAAAAAGGTCCATCCTCATCAGTTTCAAGAAAGTGATCTGGTGGTCAAACAAATTCTCTCGATACATAAAGATACTCATGAAAAATAGACCCCAAATTGGGAAGGGCCATACGTGGTGAAATGCATATTCTTTGGAGGAGCTCTAATATTAACCGAGATGGATGGCAGCAACCTACCTAACTCTGTAAGTTCTGATTCTGTTAAGAAGTATTATGCTTGAAAGGACTTTAGGATGAAAACCCAAAAGGGCATCCTATCAGTCCCTCGCCTGCCACTCATAACAAAAAGCCAACTTAAGTTAAAAACCTGAGAGGGTGGCTTAAGTGATTAGACCTCCTTATTCAAATAAAGCCAAGCCTAAACCATCGTTAATCCAAAACCAATCTTCCTCATATTTAAAACTCTAACCAAGACACTAAGTCATAACCTAACCCATCTATTCTATGTTGACCAACACCATCAAACCTCATCCATACCTGCACTCGAAAAATAGGAACTACCTAACTTTAAGGCCTTCATCCCACCATGGGGTAATCTAAAGGATCTTCTTATGAGTCGTTAGCACCAAAAGAATCAATTGCAAGAAAGAAATCTCCAAAAGCGCTCAGTGAAGAATTCATGTTATTAGCATCATAGCCACTTGACTAGAAGGACTTTTCATACCTCTTTTGTATTTTAAAACCTTCCATAATTTTATAAGTTTGTCATAAATTGTACCCTTTTTCCTTAAATAAAAATATTACTTGATTTCTCATAGAATCTTCTTGTAGCACTATATTTCATGTTGCATCATGTTTATCATTTAATTGATAATGCTTGATAAATAAACAAAACTAATAACATCATTTCCTAGCATTACTCCGAAAGATAAAACATTGCAAGAACTTTGTTTCATGTTTAAACACTAAGAATAAACTCTTAGGGCCACACTGATCTTGCCCTAGGACCCCACATCTGAAGAATATGCTCAAAACTTCTTCAGTAAGTGGTCATGGACCTCCTATACCTTCAAATATGATAATCTTAACATTTAAAGCTTTTGAAAATCTAGAACAAGATTGATGAACCTTGGGCAAAAGGCCACCTCACCAAAGCTGAAGAAAGCCTAAAACTAGCCACTGGATTAGGCCTCAAGGTTATCACCTTTGCATCAATTAGGCAGGCATCTGTATCTCCATGCATTATTCAATGTTTAACATCCTACAGGTATCAGCTTCTGTACAGAAAACAAATTTATAGAGAACCTAAGGTATAATTTTTTGATTTTGAGAAACCTCAAAAGGCCTTAAGTAAGTATCTTTGATCTTATAAGCTTATTGAAAATCACCGAAGAAGGATATCTAAACTTATTTCCTTTTAGTCCTTAAAGAGTGAGACGCTTATCAAAGCCCAAACAAGCTGGTGGCATTTGTCTACCTTAGTCCATGAAAAGCTAGACATCTTTCTTTACCTACCCCAAAGCCCACACAAGTTGGTGGCAACTACCTACCTTAGTCATCAAAGAGTAGGACACTTCCATACCTCAAAGCCCACATAAGCTGGTGGCACCATACTACCTATCTTAGTCCTTAAAAAGCAAGACACTTATCAAAGCTCACACAAGCTGATGGCACCATGTAACCTACCTTAGTCCTAAAAAAGTAAGATATTTTTTTACCTTAAAGCCCACACAAATTGGTGGCACTGATTTAGCTTAGTCCACAAAGAGCTGGACATCTTTCTTCACTTACCTCAAAGCCCAAATAAGCTGGTGGCACTTATCTACCTTAGTCTATGAAAAACTAAATGTTTTCCTCTACCTACCTTAAAGTGCACATAAAGCTAGTGGCACTTGTCTACCATAGTCCATGAAAGCTGGACATCTTTCTTTACCTACCCTAAAGCCTATGCAAGCTAATGGTAATACCCACCTTAGTCCTTAAAGAGTAGGATGTTTCCCTACCTCAAAGCCCACATAAGCTAGTGGCACTATAATACCTATCTTAGTCCTCAAAGAGTAAGACACTTATCAAAGCCCATGCAAGTTGGTGTCACCATACTACCAACCTCAACCCTCAAGAAGCAGGATGCTTTCTTACCCCAAAACCCACACAAGCTGATGGCAACTACCCACTTTAGTCCTTAAAGAGTAAGATGCTTCCCTACATCAAAACCCACATAAGCTGATGGCACCACATAACCTACCTTAGTCCTCAAAAACCAAGATGATTCTTGAAGCCCACACAAGCTAACGGCACCACATAACCTACCTTAGTCATCTAAGAGTAAGACATTTTCTAACCTTAAAGCCCACACAAACTGGTGGCACCTATTTAGCTTAATCTACAAAGAGCTAAAAGTCTTTCTTCACTTACCTCAAAGCCTACACAAGCTGGTGGCACTTGTCTACCTTAGTCCATTGGATGTCTTCCTCTACCTACCTCAAAGCCCACACAAGCTGGTGGCACTTGTCTACCTTAGTCCACTGAAAGCTAGACGTCTTTCTTTACGTAACTCAAAGCCCATGCAAGCTGATGGCACTTGTTTAGAAAAAATGAAAAAAACCTAGTAGGGAGGTCAAATCTTATAAAACTTATCAAAATCTTTTTTTCTGTAAGTTATTTAACCTATATCGACATGACACTAAATAACTCTCGATTTTTCAACAGGCACATAAATCCATCATCCTATCCAAACAAACTAGTGTTTATTTATCTTTGCCCTGGCCCTAATACTTAGTAACGGCCAAAGAGGTGTAACTATAGACACCTTATTTTGTCCGAACCAATTTTTGGCATCCTAGGAGTTAAGTAAAAGATGGTAAAATCAAAAAATAAAAATAAAAACTAAGGACTATTGCCGAGTGCTATGTTGCCAGGCACTATTAGGTGACACAGTACCAGGCGAGAAATTTTTTTAGGAATGTCTAAAATGCCTATGGGCCATATTAAAGAAAATAAAAAAATAAGGCATCAAAGGTCGCTTTTCATGGTGTCACCAAGTCATTCAAATGAGTACACAAATCAATTTCCTATTGTTTATGACTAAATTAAGGTAAATCGAGAAGCCACGGTACATACAAGTTATATTGGGGTGCAAGTATTGAATACGAGGCTTTATGATGAAAAAACTTGAATTTTCACATGTAGTATCGATACAATAGGGTTTGGCATCGATAACTAAGGTGTGGTATCGATACCTGGCATGTTTGTATTGATATAGACCTTGGTAGTAGCTAAAGTCATGATTTTTGGCAAAATGTATCGATACACAAGCATAAGTATCGATACAAATCCATGGAGTATCGATATTGGCCTCTAAGTCTCTAGACTGGAAACATTTTTTCTCTTAGTATCGATACACAACTCATTGTATCGATACTCAGGAGTAAAAAGTACCTTGTGTATCGATACACCAAGACATTTTTACCTAGTTTAAACCATTTTTTAGCCTTTGAAAACCCGATTTAAACATGTTTTTGCACCAATGAACTACCATAAAACATTGCAAACCTCAACTATAGGTCCATTAACAGATTCTAACAAAATTTTGGAGTCCAAAAAATTAATGGCAAAGGTTATTTTCATAAGATATATGGGTATAAAAGAGTGTGGCGGGCATATCTCCAACTGCAGGCTTTCTCAGCCTTTCTACCTCCTTCCTCAGCATGGTAGAACCAATAAGAAGAAAGTTAACTGAGCATGGCAGCTGAAGGCATCCCCTGGTGCAGAAGAAAAAAATCAAAATGCCTTTCACATTATCTTCTAGAAGGAATGGCTAAATAAAAAAAAAGGGAGACTACCAGCTATCTCAAAAAAAAATTCCAACTATCAAAAAAGCTCTCTAGCAAACCCAAAAAAACTCTTCATCCATCCCCACAAATCCTCCAGCTACTTGAGCTTTAAAAACTCACCAAAACACTATTCCATTGCCTTTCACCCTTAACCAACCTCCATTCTCGTAGCTCTCAAAAACCACCACTAGAACACCCTTAAAAACTTAACTTTTCACACACTTTCATCTTCAAAACACCCCATTAGCAACCATATTACCAAAAAGCTTCTTCTTTTCACCCTTTTCTTGCTAAACAATAGCAAAAAGAGGGAAGGAACTAAGTTCAAAGTCACTGCCTTAAAAAAGGAGGAAACTTTAAGTCTTTATTGGTATTTTTTTTCTTGTTCCATATATTTTTTGTTTTGATTTTAGTGAGCCTTTCATGTTGCCATGACCGTCTTAATACTCCTATCAATCTTTGTTGCCTTGGTTGTGGTAGTCCTAGGATTTTGATAACCTTCTTGACACCTTGAAGTTGTGGAATATATAAACTCACCATACTTCATTTTCATCATTACACAATCTCTGTTCATGCATCTTTTGCATGTTTCTTCTATATTCACATATCCATTACATATTTAAGTAGTCACCTTGACATGTCTTAGGTATGTTCAAACATTTTTTTATGTTTTAAGGAGTTTCATGAAATAAAAATCCTATCTTGACAACTCCAGCATTAATCCCCTTGTTCAAGCATGTTCATATCATCTTCATATACCTTATTTGTCATCTTTTTGCATTGTGTCACACATTTTCATGTCAAAATATCATCTTTGCTTGTTTGCATGTTTAATCCATGTTTATCTTTGTATGTGTTGTATTTTGTTCATGATATCTCCATGAAAGTGCTTGCTTGTTTCTTGCAAACTGATTTTTAGAAACATCCCCAAGTTCATGTTACCTTAAATGGATGAAGAGTAGAATGGACTTAATGTTTCCATCAAATTGGTCTCCTAATATTGGGGGCAAATCAACATTTCAGATCTAGATTCATGGTGAAATAAGTTTATTTTTTTAAGAAAAAAGGGAAAAAAATCCTTCTCATTATTAATCCTTGATCTTAAGTCTCATGTTCCTTTCTGTGACATAGTCAATGGGTTGTTCCATCATCCCAAACTCCATCGGGGTTGTGGAATGAACTTGTAAAGCCTGTGTTACTTTCTTCATGGACATTTAACGTCCTAGAGTTGAGTCTATCTTCAAAAAAAATGGAATATTGGATAATGCCCTTATTTTTTGGTCTAGCAGCACTGTAGTCCAAACTTAAAAAGTTATTTTCGAGCCATAAATATTTCCTTTGATTTTCTAATATTTCACTTTAAAGGGCATCGAATTACCTTTCTAACAGTTATTTGCCCTCTGTAGACACCTTATTTTATCTGGGCTAATTTTTAGCAATCTGGAGCATGGACGTAAGAGGAGGCGATGATCGACAAAAAAGTATTTTGAGGATGTCAAAAAGGCCTAGGGATCATATCAAAGGTAAATACGAAGATGTGGCATCAAATGACGTAGTCCAAGGTAT
>JBBYHL010001800.1:0-12695 GCA_038381835.1 Adansonia madagascariensis | reverse complement strand
CTGCCCCATGTTCTTGGAAATTGACCCGAAGCAAATACAGAATTTTGTTCCTTTGAAACAACGCAATGAAAAGGATAGACATATATGAAGAGAGAGAAATTACTTTGTCGAAAGCAAGGAAAATTTGGGTAGAGATTGTTTAATTTAAGTTGAAATATGGGTGCAATAGATAGGATATAATGTAATAATTATTGGTAAAGGCTATAAGACCATTATAACCTTCATTGCAAATAAATAGATTAGAATAATTAATTATAATACTTACATTTTTGGATAAATAAATAAAGGGATAGATGCATCTATTATAGATTTAATCAATTATTTAATGGACAAAATTCACATCTTAATTGCAATCTATCAACAAATTTTATGCATTTGAGCTTAAATGTTTTTTATAGGTCCATCGATTTGATTTACGAGTGCTTACATTCTAACATATTGTTTATATTAAATTTTTCTAAATAAAATGGGTTGCAGGATTAATTTACAATCTTGGTGTGCTGTATATTTCTGCAAGCATATTTGTCAGGTACTACAAATATAAATACCTGTAGTTTGATGAATATAACGCAATACGTCACAAATATATGAATGTATTAAAATTTATATAATATAAATTATTTATGTATTAAAATTTATATGATTTTAATAAGTGATGTATATTGATAACAAAGATTTTTGAAGAATTTATTATCACATATCGATCAAATTTTAAGTATTTTATAATTTTATATTTGAATTTAAAATAAAATTTAAATTGTGATCCAATCACATTCCATCTGCTTCCAATTTTCAAAATTTTATTCATGGGAATCACTTTTAACTCCCATTGAATACAACCTATTCATGAACATTTGAAGCTATGTATAAGTGGGTTTTTGATGATTAGTCTTGAAAGTAAATTTTGGTTCTGAAAAGTAAAAAAGAAGAGATGGAAAGTTGGTAATTTGTACGTGAATACGTATTTAAGTCAAGAACGTGGGGAATTCTGACATTTGCTTAAAATGTATTTATTTGAAGTTAATTCAGCCGTGGGATGGGGTCCAAAACACTTTAATTCGACCAAACATTTGATTAAAGATGAAGCATGAAACAGATATATATATATATATATATATATATATATAAAATTAAATGCTATCAGTTTATTCAATATAACAAATAGTATTAATTCCTTTGTTTCTTCGTTTTTTGTGTAAATATAATATCGATATATGAGAGAAAAAGATTTAAAATAATAAAAAAATTATGAACTTTATTATTTTATATAGATAAATTTCTATACTTTCATTACATTCAAATGTATTTTAGCTCTTAATTAATATTCAAATAAACTCTAAACTTTTAATTTATATTTAAATAAATTCTTAATATAAAATCAACTTGTTATTAATTAAAGAATAAGAACTTATTTAAATATAATAAAAATATAATTTCTTTTTTAAAAAAATGAAATAATTCAAAGATTTTTCTTAGTATTAAATACTAACAAGTACTAGTGGCCTTGATTAATGTAATATACTAGAAAAAAATATAATTAATGCTTTATTATTTAAATTTTAATAAAATATTGCATCAAATTAAAAAAATTAAAATAACAAAAGCATTATGAACCAATTTCTATAGGCATCAATTAATTGAACCCATATATATACATACATAATTTTTGGGTATAAAAGATGCCGCAATTTACAGATAAAATAAAAGATTGTATATGTTAATTTTCGAACTTTAAATATATTATTGAATGCTATTTCTTAAAAATAATAGAATGAACTAATTGAATTAAACTAGATTCTTTGTATATATTATTAATAACCATATACTTTATGATAATTATCCTATACACAAAAATGATATAAAGATAAAATCCCATAAATAAAGTTAGTAGAATTATACAAATCTCATAAAATATATTTAAAAAATAAATAAATATAAAACGTGTTATCTTACAAACTTTACTTATAATTATTTTTTTCATTTTACTGTTAACGTAGAAAATTATTATCTATATTTTATTACTACCTAAATGTTAGTCGTCTGAGCAATAGCTGGTAGGGGAAAAGATAACGGGGACTTAATTATCACTCACTGCCATAAAATTGAAAACTTATTTAATTGCAATAATAATAATAATAATTAATAATAATGCTAAAGCAAAATCACCTACTCTGAGATGAAAAGATTTTCATGAAGTAAATTTTGCATTTAAAGACAATGGATCGAAATTGAATTTGGTGAAATAAAATTGTGGAACTACTTATTATAAATTATTATATTTTCCATAAAATGTCCAAATTACTCTTGGCAGCAATCCATATTTAATTGGGGAAAGTCTTAGGAAATTTCTTTATTTGAATTTGGATAATAAAATTAAAAATTGGTAAAAAAAGTGATTAATTTTTTGCTTTGTTATTGGATTGATACATGCCCTATATTTATTCCTAAAATTGTGATATAAATATAAATATAAATATAAATATAGCGTTTACTAGACAACGGTGATTTATTGAACTGATACTTCTATATTTCAACTGCCAATTGGTATATAACTATATATGCTAGACCTCTCTAAAGGTCGATTTTTTAATAGGTTTTGTTAATACAGATCGAATTTTAAATAAAATTTTTATGAATTTAAATATATTTGAATCTAATTATTTAATAATAAAATATTTTTTAATTTATTATAAAATATATAAATATTAATATAAAATTTATTTTAATAATAAAAAGTGAAACAGGTTTTCCGGGTAAAAAAAGTTTAAATTTTTAATCTACATCCTAACCCATAAACGGGTGTAGTATATACCGTTTTACACTACAAATTTTCTCCCTGGCATAAAGGAAAGCGTGTCCAAGATATAGTCAGATCCAATATGCTCTGGGCTGGAAGGAGTGACCGGCCCTTGAACAGATATACGGTCCACACGGCCCATGCGCAAATATTAATAAGACCAGGCTAAAGACAAAGAGACCAGCATGACCGTTCCATATTGTGTAACTCCACCCCGCCCCCCACCCCAAAATTTAAAACCAAGAAGCGGAAAAAGTGAAAAAAAAAACCCACATCAAAGAGTCAGCTATGTCGGCCGCTGAAGAGCAAATGCAGCAGCTCAGATCGAAAGCCACGGAGCTTCTGCTAAGAGAAGAATGGAAAGAATGCATGCAACTTTACTCTCAGTTAATCGATCTTTGCCGACACCAAATTTCAAAGACCCATCAACAAGATTGCAACCCAGAGGACCCTGAGGGTCATCTCTCCAAGCTCCACAGATCCCTCTGTGTAGCCTTCTCAAATCGAGCTGAGGCACTGTCAAGGCTACAACATTTCAGTGAAGCGCTTAAAGACTGTGACCGAGCACTTCAAATCGAAGCTACTCATTTCAAGACTTTACTTTGCAAAGGTAAGATCTTGCTTAGTTTGAACAGATATTCTAATGCTTTGGACTGCTTCAAAGCAGCTCTTTTTGATCCTCAGGGTAATGGGAACCTCGAAACTATTAATGGGTATTTAGAGAAATGTAAAAAACTTGAGTTTCAATCGAGGACAGGAAGTTTTGATCTTTCTGATTGGGTTCTTGATGGGTTTCGAAGAAAGCCTCCAGAACTTGCTGAATATCTTGGTCCAGTTCAGGTTAAGAGGTCTGAGATAAGTGGGCGTGGCTTGTTTGCAACAAAAAATATTGATGCTGGGACTCTGGTTTTGGTCACCAAAGCAATTGCAATTGAAAGAGGTATATTGGGAGGTCGAGATTCAGGAGAAAATGCACAGCTTGTTATGTGGAAGAATTTTATCGATAAAGTTGAGGAAGCTGTCTCAAAATGTCAAAGAACACAGCTTTTGATTAATATGTTATCCACAGGTGAAAATGAAGAGGAGCTTGAAGTTCCTGATATGAGTTTCTTTAGGCCTGAGATTGATAAAAATGGCTGTTCAAAGGACAAGGTTGATATGGATAAGATATTGAGCATATTGGACGTGAATTCGCTAGTGGAAGAAGCGGTTTCAGCTAAAGTAATGGGGAAAAAAGGTGATTTTTATGGTGTTGGGTTGTGGATGCTGGCTTCCTTCATCAACCATTCATGTAATCCGAATGCGAGGCGATTGCATGTTGGGGACAATGTCATGGTTCATGCTTCTAGAGACATTAAGGTTGGTGAAGAGATCACGTTCATGTATTTTGATGCACTTTCGCCATTGGACAAGCGTGTGGAAATGTCGAAATCGTGGGGTTTTAACTGCAAATGCAGGAGATGTGAGTTTGAAGCAACAGTGTATTCCAAGCAAGAGTTGAGAGAGATTGAGATAGGCCTTGAGAAAGGGGTTGATGTGGGTGGTGCAATTTATAGGTTGGAGGAAGGTATGAGGAGATGGGCGGTTAGGGGAAAAGAGAAGGGCTATTTGAGGGCATCGTTTTGGCCTGCATATTCTGAAGTTTACGGTTCAGAAAGGTTGATAAAGCGGTGGGGCCGGCGGATTCCATTAATGGAGGCTGTCATGGACAGTGTGGTGGAAGTTGTGGGAAGTGATGAGAGAGTGTTGAAGGCTGTTGTAGAAGGATTGAAAAAGAATGGCGGCAGCAGTGGTGGTTGTGTGCCAGACTTCGAGAGAGCAATGAAGTTGGGAAGAGGGTTATATGGCAAAGCGGTCAAGAAGCAAGCAATGAGAACTCTTCTTGAGCTTGGCATTCAAGATCAAAGCTATTAGCTAAATAGCTACCAAAAATTAGTCTCTTCGTTTTTCAGCATTCTACTTTCTGTATTTCCTATTTTTCACCTTCAACTCACATGACCTACAATGCTGCCTGGTTGTTACTTGATCAAGAATCCTCAAGATAGATTTTACTGACAAATCTTGTTGCAATAAACTGCTGTAGAGTTACTCAGGTACAATAGCAAACATTAATTTTGTTCTTTGGGTACACTGATTTGTTATGACAGGTACTTAATTATCAATCGAGCAAGTTTACTATGACCATTTGCAATGACAACACCAAGACAAAAGTTGAAATTACATGTCATACCTATAGTATAAATCACCAACAATTTATTGGCCAAAATACTGCCAGTCAGTTTAGCGTTCTATGATGTTTTGACATGTTAAGTCACAGTTTGGTGTAAACCAAGTTTAAAAGCAGTGAAAGAGACCATCTGAAAGATACCAATTCAAATATAAAAGGAGAGAGGGGAGAACTTCGAAAGACAGACTCCATTCCATAAGCAGCAAATCTCTTGTACAAACGAATAGCATTTTATTTCTTTGATACAGCAAGAGAAGCGGGCTTGTCATAATTCGATAGCAGAAGCTAAAACACTATTCAAACATCCATAACTCAAGTTCAACTCTGAGTAAGCACTTTTCTCATGGGTCGTTAGATGCAAAAACAAAATTAAAACAGATCATCGGAACTAAAAGCTCTTATATGTCAGACAGACGAACCAGCTTATTGTAAAGAATGTGGTCATCCTTTCCTGTGTTGCTCTCCAACAATGCACTTTGCACAAGTTCCTGATGCAGGAAACGAAAATGATCCTTAACCATAGCGCAAGACAGCAAGAGTACCACATTAAAGCAGAATTATGAAGAAAGAACCACAAAAAAGAATCATAGAATCATGAATCTTACTTTGACATCCCTATGAGAGAGAAACTTCCCCAAGTTGTGAATAATCAACCTCATGTCTTCAACCTGCAGAAAACAGTAAGCGGTCACTCGCTACCGCTAGTGTGAGAGGACATATCATGATAAGTAAAGATTTTGATCTCACCCTAATGTAGCCAACTCGGTTCCGGTCAAAAAACCTGAAAGCCTATTACAAAGAAGACTTGCATTAAGAAGGGAAGAAATTAAATCTTAATTGCAAACTCAAAGAAGAAATATCTGAGGTATGAGAAACAAAAAGCTGAATTGGAAAATACCTGCAACAAATCCTTATTGATAGAATGCTCCTTCTTTGAATCAACTTCCAGCTCTGTCTTTTCAGACGTATATCCATCAGGCCAAGGCTCTGCACTAGTAGTTTTTGTCGTGATTTCTTCTTTGGTGGATCCCCCCGCTTCAACTTGCTCAGCCTTCTTTTCAGGCTTGGCATCTATGTCTATCTTCTCTTCATTTTTCTGTCAAAGATGAAGTTACAATCTTTCATAAATAAGGATAAATAACAGCACCATATGAAAACGAATTCCCCAAATAAAATCACCATAAAGTAATCCAGGTTTAAAATGGAAGTCAATCAGAACATAGAATAACATAAATATTAATAGTATAGAGCAACATGATTGAAACTCAAGCTGGTAACAAAATCTAGAGCATAAAAATTATAAGGATGCATCCAAAAACCCATAAGTGAAAATAAAGTTTGAGAGAAACCATTTTAGCTTCCCTGTTTAAAAAAGGGGGAAAGCCCTACCTCATCAGAGGAATTGAGTTGTGGATTGCGTCATCCACTTCTTTATGTTCTTCAGGATCTTCCTCCGGCTCTTCGTCATCATTTTCATCTCTTGTCTTTGGCTCCTTAAGATGATCAGTATTAGTTTCTTCCTTGGTCATAATCATTTCATCCTCCTGCAGAGCTTGCTGGGCTGCACTTGATGCGTCTGATTTAGTATTTTCATTTTTCACAGGGAGCTCATTGCTTTTCAATCTTTTTGTTGGCGACTTTTCCTTAGTTTCTTTCTCACGGACTTTTTCTCGTTGCCTCTTATGCTGATTTCTTTTTGTTATAAATTTTACTTGCAGTTTCTATATATTGAAAAGGATTTCAGTGATAACTCTTCAGGGAGGCAGTTGAGTAAAATATGCAAGAACCATCAAAAAACCAACCTGGAGAAATGCTAAAATACGGCAACCCATTTGATACTGAAGCATTTCATACAGTGCCTCTGCCAAAATGGAATACACGGTGTAAATGAAAAAAAAAATAAGAATTAAAAACTAAAATTGCTTCAGATATTATAAAGTTATAAATGAAAAAAAATACAGGATGGAAAATATTTTTTTTAAAAAAAATTGTAGATATTAAGGAAGAAAGGTAACAAGGGAAAAAAACCTCAAATGTTGATTCTTCAATGTCCTTGTCAGTATAATCCAAAAGTGAATCCAGTGAAAGTGACATTGAATGCAACTGCAGCAATTGAACGCATAATTAGACAAGTACTAACTAGGAACATTCCATAGTTTATGCATAAAAAGCATTTTCCTTCAAGAAAGTTCAGCCCAGTGTACAAGACAGTGCTTCAAAAATGATTAACTTACTTTGGAATCCTTGCTCCACTTTGTTTGTAGAATCAATGCAGAGTGCCTTGGAGGAGGTTCCTCAAACATCCTATTTTCTTTCGATTCATTGTTAGGACTGCTTCGGGATTCATCTTTACTATCTTCCTCAACTTTTAGCTTTCACCCTCTTTCGATTTCCCCCACTTGACATTACTATTGTCCTCTGTGTTAACCATTTGCTTGTCATTCAGAGACTCCATATTAGTTACCTTTTCATCCTCCTTGTTCACCTTGCCAGCCCTGATTTCTGATTTACTTGAAATTGCATCATTACCTTGTTTCTCTGAAGCGGTTTGCTTACCTATATTTGAGGTCTCACTTCCAGCTTGAACCACCTTTTTGTCATCCTTATCCCCACCTTTCTTAATTTCAGATACTTCATCCTTAGCTTGTGCAGCCGGAACCTTTCTTTTAGGCACCCTCTTAAAAATTTTCTTCCTTACGGTTGTTTTTGCACTGGCATTTTCTACAGCTGCGGCAATGGCATCTGAATTATCCTTTGGTTTATCTTCAAAGCACCCTATTTCTATCTCCACTTTTGCCTCAAGGGGAACACCATTATCTTCACTCCGATTGGCTTTCCCAACTAACTCCTTTTTTATAATTTCTTTCTGTGCTAAAGTTTGAACCCCAGCACAACCAGCAGAAGGTTCTTCTGGTTGACTGGGAATCTCTGATTTAGCATTCTGCTCTCCTACATCTTCATCAACCTTGTCACCTTGCTTGCTAGTAGTATTCACTTCTGCAGCTGTCTTATTAGCAACCTTCTGTTTGACGATCCTCTTTATAATCTTTTTCTTCACGGACTTGACAACACCTGTCTTAGCAGGAGCAGTTTCTCCATGTTCCTTTTTTTCGGGACCTCCTGCCATAGATATTTCACTGCCATCTTTTACTTCAACTTTATTTCCACCCCTGCTAATTCCTTCAATACAGTTGCCATTTTCTCTTTTTTGTTAGCAACTGCACAATGACTAGAGGACACAGACAAACTCCTCTCTTCGAATTTGCCTCTTTCAGTGTGTTTTGTAGAATCCGCTACTTTTTCTAGCCAACATAAATGAAAATTTGAAGTAAAGGGCAAATTTTATGAATTGATCATGCCCATAAAAAATATATAAGGGATAAGATGATGTAATTTATAATGATCAATTTACCTATTGATCCTTCATTCCTGTCCTTTGACTTCTGAAAGAAAACAAATATAACATTAGTAAAGTAGGCAACGCCTTCACTATTCATTAGTTTAAATATATATATATATGTATATATGGAAAGAAACCAAGGGGTGCCCGTATATCCATCTTAACCCAAAAACCAATATCAAGCTGTTTGGGGGTTGACTGCTACTTTACATGCAATGCTGCAAGCCATTATTTATCCAAGATCTTCAGAAATTTGACACCAATTAACAGATTATGATGACATTCAGCATGCATGACAGACATTTAAGTAAAGCATAATCCACTGAAGACTTTGGCATTCTGCAATATAGTAGTAATTCCAGTTTGTTGTGTGGTGGTGTGTAGGTCAATGTGTCCGCTTACACATCACAGGTATATGTCCACACTTCAAATGCATACACTATGCATATACATCTTCTTAATACAGCCCATGCATAATATATATATATATATATATATATATATATTCATTTGTTTTGGCAATAAATTCAGCATCAGGAAACCTGACAAGAAGGCAGGAAAGATAAAATAGAAAAATACCTCACTTTTCAAAGAAAGCTGGCCCTCTTTCCCAAAAACAGATTTCCTATGAGCTAGCCATTGGGCTCGCCATGTATCAAATGAAGGGAGGCATTCGGATAAATCTGGAACAAACAGTACAGTGACCTCTTTATGGCTAAACAGTCCATCCTCGCCAAATCTGTCATAATGTATCTGCAAAGAACCAAAAGAGCTCGACCTAGATTCTTGCCGCAAAGAAACAGGTCCAAGAAACAGAATTTAAAATTATACGGCAAGAATAAGATTCAAAAAAACTTCTAAGCTTATCTAATAGAATGTTATGATGAATTCTTGCCACCCATGCCAGGTCGTAATCAGATAATTTTTTGCAAAATTCTACACCAAAGCCTACTAAATTTTAGAATATTTCCCAATTTTCTAGCTACAATATTACAAGCATATATAGTCACCAAGGATACTATATACTAGACCCTAAACAGCATCTTTTCATGCACATGGCACATTTCTCTTTCTTTCTAGTGATTTCTCCAAATTAATTATAAGATGAAAACCACCAAAAGATTAGCCATCCTCGATGGCCATAAGCGTCTGGTCTACAAAATGACCAAAAGTAAGAAATAGAGAAACCAATAAAAGGTTTGATTATGGACGCTGAGAGATTACAATTTAAAAGGCACTTCAAGTCCAATAGAATCAACATTGTTACAACTAAAGAAGCAATGGAATTAAAAACAAATAAATAAAAGAGAAGGATCCTGCAGAATAATTTCGAATAAAAGGATTAAAATATAAAGCAGAAATCTTTTATCAGTAGAATTGCAACTTCAGAGGAATTTCCCACAAGATTTCTAGGAGATAGTTATAATGAATAATCATACCTCAAGGAAATGATTCCAAGTCTGACAGTTCTCCAAATCAAGATTCACTACATCCTTTGCGTACCTGCTCAAGTAAAATAACTCCCCAGATGAGAAACGAATCATGTTATATATAGCATCCTACTACCAGCAGACAGGACAAACCTAAGGGCCATTCAAATTAGAGAGGACTCGTCATTTGAAGGATTACTGCCATCAGCAGAAACCCAAGCCCCGCCAATTGCCATGAAAGAATGATCCTTTTTAAGAACGGCAAACCTTAGAATATTGCAAATATTGGGTATGCGATCATCAGGGATTTTTTTCAAATGACAGCTCTTCCAAAGCACTCTTGGTTAATCCACTCATCAAAACCATCTGAACAAAAGTCAAAAAATGCATTACTCAAGCGCAATCAAAATTAACTTTGATATCGAGTCTTCAATAGTCCTATCAGAAGAAGCCAAAGAGACAAGCAGGTGAAAGAGCTCAAATCATGCATGAATCACTACAAATGAATTCTACAAAAGAAACTTCAAAGGAATACACTGCTTACTTAAACTGCGGCATGGTACATGTTTCTACAACTTTACATATATAGTCAAAAGAGGTCTGAATATGATACAATAAACTTTGACAGCAAGGAATTTTATTCCTTTCAAAAGACGAATTTTAACAAAATGCACCAAACTTATTTTCAGCACTTCAGCTGTTCATAAAGTTCACAACAAATTAACAAAATATGTGCATGACTACTATATGTGATCATCCTTTAGTGTATCAACCAACATATTACCATCAAGGTTTTGATTAATCATAAAAGTGTAGATAAAAAAACATATAAAAGAAAACCATTAGGGCACTAAATTCTATGTTTGTCCTCTAGATCAAGCAAACAAGAAAACAACTTCCACGGGTACTTTGCAACATAAGGGATGACATAGAAGTACAGGTAATTATAATGCTAGTTCAACCAAAAGAGTAGAGTTATAAGGTGTGCACCACATGAAGAGAACTCCTCAATTGTCCTTTAAACAAGAAATACTTTTATTTCAATGGAGGTCCATCCAAAATAACCCATTATTTCAATGCAGTTCCACTCTTATAACCGCTAGTCCAATAGAAATTCCATTAATATCATTTAATCAGCAATAACTCCATTCTACATCATTCAGATATTATGTTCTGATGGCTAATAACAAACCCCATCATTCAGATAAAAATTGCTTCCACAAAAGAATAAAACTAAAAACAAAAATATTATAGATAAAACTACAGCTTCTTTCATCAGATGCTCAATTTAAAAATGAACCACCTTTGCATTCCCTACTGTACTTCCTTGTTCAGACTTTTCAGGTTCAACAGGCAAAAGCTTGCTGGAAAGTTCTGTTGGTTCAGCTAAACTATCTTCTTCAATGAAATCACGTTCAAAGCTGCTCCACTCAACAGAAACTAAAGTATTAAAATTTCATAAAATTATAAGATGGAATATCATTTAGTTGATCAAAGTAAGTTAGAGAGGGAGAAATAAGGGTGAGCAAATGAAAATCAGAATGGATGCTGATTGGATCTCAAAACTGCTCAAGCTTAAACAACTAATGTCGGTCTCTATTATTTTGTTATTCCCCAGGCAAAAGACCAAGTGCATTAACAATTTCACATCCTAACTCCTAAAACTAATTAACTGATTAATCAAGTAATAGTTCACAACTAAAAGATCTAAAACCATGATGGCAATCAGTTCAGTGTTTAGCCAAAAAATAGATCACAACCAAGAAGTTCAACACTAGTGAGATGTCCAAAACATATTCAAGTAACAAAGACATCCAGCACGAATACCAGACAGGAGTATGCATAGGGAGCTTAATTTGCTCCTTAGGCCAGTTTATAACAACCTACAACAGTTGAATATGTCAAGTCAAATCAAATATATACAAATTTATCACATCACTGATGTGTGTGTGAGAGAGAGAGAGAGAGACCGACAGACAGACAGACAGAGGACCTTAGAAAATTCAGGAGATACAAAAAGTCTGGGATAACGCTTAGAGATTGACAGATAATCTCTCTCTACATCTACCAAGGTGGATGAAGATACCTGCAAGTAAGCAGAATATTGCTGAAAGAATTAAAAGCATTTCAAATGACAAGCATATGCAGAAAAGACATCCATTCTGCAGAAAAGTATAGTGAAAAAGGTCTCCTCATAAAAGTTAAAAAAATTCTCTAGAATATGGGATTAGTTGGAACGACTGAAAGTTATTATTAACCACAACAGCTTAGAGCAGTCCACAAATAGAAACCCAGAGAGCTCTGAATGTTTTGAAACAGTCCCCATAAAAGGAATATAGTTTACAAATGTGGAAAAGGTCGAGAGAATGAGGGCAAAGAAAACATCCAAAGGAATGAGAGGGTCGAAGGAGCAAATTGAAACCGATCAAAGTAGAATATCAGAAAAAGGTGCCCAGGAACAAAGGATCAAATAACAATACAGAAAATAAGTGAGCAACAGCTTTTGTGTGTGTGTGTGTGTGTATATATATATGGAGAATTCTCCAGATTTTGGAAAACCTGGCAACTAGCCAAAGAAAAAGACTAATACAAAGTAACAAAATTTGAAGGCCTGAGAAAAAGTGATAACAAAATCAGATTCCGAAAGGAATAAAGGCAAATTCTTGGAGTTCAATTTTCTTCGAATAGGAAGCCCTTATTTGTCCTTTTACCTTGCAAACATATTCTCTCCTTTTTTCTTTAACAGGTGAAAGACGCCTTCAGCAATACAGACACCAAGTTAGTTATGAAGACTAAGAAACACAAGCTAAACATTCAGAACTAGAGCAGGGTGGAACACCT
>JBBYHL010001779.1:0-47640 GCA_038381835.1 Adansonia madagascariensis | reverse complement strand
TTAATTAAATTATTAAAAGAATATTAAAATAAAATTCATAATTAAAGTTTTTTATTTATAAAAATTATTTAATTATATTTTTTTCATATTTATTTTTAGTATTAAATTCGGGTTCGGGTTCGGTTTGGACTCGGGTTCGGGTTCTTTCGGGTTCGGGTCCTTTCGGGTTCAGGCTGATTCGAGTTCGAGCCATTAACTTTTTAATCAAATCAGGTTCGGTTCGAGTTCAGACTCAGATTTTTCGAACGAATTTTCGAATTCGAGTTCATTTTGTCATCTCTACTTATAACCGAAAATCACTTTTGAGAAATGAATAAAGTAGCCGGTTTGGTACCTTCAATCCTAAATGCGTTCAACACTTTGTATCTTTTCCAAATTAATTATAGGTGTAATTGAAATGGTACCTTACAGATGTGATTAATCGCCAATAAATTTTAAGCTATTAATGTAGTTCTTCATTTGTTGCTGAATTTCCGGGAGAACGAAAAGAGAAGAAAGAGAATTATAAATCACAGATAGCCAATGACGCCGTTAAAAAAATGTTTGGGCGAATACAAGTACGTGGGACAGTAATTTGATCTGACTGCTGCCGATGTGCTTGTAATCTTTCGTGATACTTCGATCCCCCTTTTTTTTTGCTCCGAGGTAGAAACAGTAACCTCCATTTAGGCACAAACAAGTATCAGCTTGTGTACTGTTTTCAGTTTGGTGGCTGAGATGAATCATCCTATATATGTATTTTTTTTTTCCCATTACACTCTTTACTCTATTGTTCATAGTCCATCAACTACTTATGGCATCACAAAACTTGTCTCTCATTTTGATTAAATTCATTCACAAGTGACAATTGTAGCAGTTTTGAACTCATGAAGATTTATCCGTTCTCTTGATTTCTTTATGCCAATCTGGAAAGGGATTCTGTAAATGTTAGGAGGTTCATAAATATATATATATATATATATATATATATACTCTCGAAATCCTTATTCTACAGGTTCAAGCCTTTCAGGATTTTTAACGCTGCTAAACAGAAGGGATTTTTATCGCTGCTTTCGAATTTTAAATTTCAATAAAAAATAGCATTAACGATTAACAGTTATAAAACGAGGGAGCATTCTTCAGATAACATTTTTAACGCTCATGCTTTGGAACCACCACCTAATTACCCAACCACGACCAAAATATTGCTAAGTAGATTTAATAATCCATATTTTCATTTCATATTTGTATTATTTTTTATTATAATCATGCTTAAAATATATGTTTATATAAATTATGATATGGTAATAGTTCTTGACACATTTGTATGTTTATGTCGAGTTTTCTAACGTGTTTTAGTTTTTTCTTTTTTTTTTCAAATTTTGAGTTTGTGCCCAAAATTACTAGATCTATCAGTAAGGCATCAAGTTCCACAAATATTGGCTTCATTAAGATGGGATAATCTGGTTTACCGTGGCAGCAATTTAACTATGAATGGCAACCTTCTACAGCAATATTGAAACCAAATTAATAATAAACCCAGAGAATGACTATTTTATTACACAAGATAAGTGCATGAGCAGAAGAAATAAAGTATTAGATGTTTAACTAAGCTGAGAAATATCAACTTCATCAGGGATTCTGAACGTGTCTGCGGCACCAAATTTCCTAAACTCAGTTGCTTCATTTCTGGAGTCTTCTTCATCACTATAGTCATCTTCCTCACCATTGTGATGACTAGCTGATGAGCTGACATCATGGACACTTTTAGACCGGCAATCTTGGGTTGCAAGCATGTTGACTTGACCAAGGTGAGAAATTTCAACCACAACAGTATCATCATCGAGTGGCAATGGTTGCTTCCAAGGTTCCCCATCAATCCTCATATATGTATGGTCAGCAGCACCTTTGTGAAACTCAAAGCGGATCCGGTGCGCCTGTTTTCCAGAAGAAAAAGAAGATAGATAGCAACAAATAGTGAAACACTTAGTGAAAGACAAATGGAGTTAACACCAAAACATACACACGACATACATAAAATGTCCAACATTTAGATCAATTGAACTAATTTCTGGCCCTGCAACTTTTTAGCAACACAAACCTAGGTCCTTGTAATAATGCAGGAAAATATAGGGTAGAAGTAAAATCACTGATTCAAGAAAATTTCTTTTCGTAAAATTTTTCCAGAGTTTGGGGCAAAGGGATTTGAACTAGGGATGCCGGCAATCTGAACAGGACGTTTGACTACTGGATTATGCCTTCTTTAATTATTACCTGTGCCAGGCGAGTTCCGTGTCCATTTGGAGCCAGCAAGACAAGGCCATGCCAAGCATCTCTAAAACCAACAACTTCGAGAAGGCCATCATCTACGTAAGGTGGAGTCAAGTCTCTCTGTAAAGTCAATTGAGAATAGATATTTCATCAGATTTTTATGAGCAAACTTAGTCAATATTTCTTAACAAAAAGGAAAACCAAATGTCAAATATAAAATAAATCATCAAATGAAACAAATTTGAACTAACATCACGCAGTTTTCTCGCATTTGGCGTTCCCCAAGGATTTAGACCACCAGAAAAGCTGGGCAAGTTGAGACAAACGATCGATCTTATACTGTTTAAGTTGGGGAGGGGGACCGGAGACATAAGGAAAACATATTAGAGGCACAAATAAAAACTGTCATTAATGGTGAGTTAACTCTTTTCTCTTTCCACCAGAGAACTATTGACCTTTTCCTTTCTCGTATTTAAGTTCATTGATCTCTTTATATACTTTTTCTGTTCTCTTTATCAATAATATCTAACAAAAATATTAATAACTAAATTGTAACGTAAAAGATATTAGAATCAGCAGCCCCAACTATCAAGTGAATTGGCATGCTCTAAAATTCGCTTCTACATTGAATGAAATATGCAGATTCTATATCACGTTAGCAAATGCAGTATAATTATTAATGTTTCCATTTATTGCATTATATAAAATGAATTACTTAAGGCGGAAAGGAAACGCCAACAAGCGAAGAGATGAGCTAGAAATCTTGTCAGCACATGCTTCTCATGAGTTGTGGTCAATGTTTGTACTTATCATCCGAACCCTATTGCTAAATTTTTCCTCTAAATTGTGTCATAAATGAAAATGTATGGTATGAATAGATCTTTTTCTTTCACAGATGAACAAATAAGAATGTCTAAACCCAGCAACTTGCATTTGACCAAATGGAAATTACCTGTGTGGTATGTGGAGGTCTTGCCATTGACCATGTTTCTTCATGATTTTCACTTTTGCAAGCTGGGCCACATTCCTGTAGTTCAAGATCATATAAAAATTTCCAATTGCTAAGAAAAGAGCTGATGTTGTCCAGCCAACGGTAAAATCCAGGAAGAATGAAACAGTTCTCTACACATTTGCCAAAATTTATAACAAAATGAAAGGCTAAAATGCCATTTTCACATAGAAGGTGGTAGTATTATATAGAACATATGATATGAGTACTCTTCATATTATAAACGCTAACACTAGCTTTCTGTTTTTCTTTTGAATTTATGTCTTATTTTCCATTATCAAGGAATTCATTACAGACAGAAAGCCATTTTCAATGAAAGGAAAATGCATGGAACTTGAACATGGGCATAATCTTTGATTTGAAAAATAGAAAATTTTTACCATTACGCCTAAAAGATAAAAGAAACCAAGCTCACTTTAAGGAAGGGTGAAAAGTAGAAAGCATAAAAGATAAAAAAACGACAAAGCTTACTTTGAAGAAGGATGAAAAATAGAAGCCGCAAACCAGCCTTGCGTACAACCAAGCTTTGCATAAGTGCTCTGTTGGGAAAAAAAAAAAAAGTGGGGGAAAATGAAAATTTCAGTAACTGGCATATCTTCCTAAAGGAGAATTTCAGTGTCAAAGACAAGCAAGATACAGAGAACATATACATATATATAGATACACACACACACATAGAACCAAACATACAGACATGTATATATTCCATAAATAAAGGATCTCATTATACAGCACATAAATCTGTATTCCGTCACCAAGAAAGAGTTGAAACATTTTGGAGGAGTTTGTAAAAGCTAGTTTTATTAAGAAGATTGAAACTGTTAAGGATAAATGCAAAAGGAAAAAAGAGTTGCTGCTGCTGTGTTTTGATAGACATTCATGTAGTTGAATTCAGGTAAACAAACTCCAAATGAAAAATTCAAGAGCTTCATTTCGGCAAAACAGATTAATTTCAAAATTTATACAATAATACGCTTCAAATTTCTTTCTTAAATGTTCCACATGATTGTGCTCAACAAAGCATCTAACCATCTCTTTGAATTTAGTTGCAGCTCTGATAAAGTGAGCAACTTAGATTACACATGGACTCCAAGAGTAGGGCCTTGCCTATAAGCTTACCTTCCCTGTTTGTACAGCAGATCAATGCCACGCCTATAATATGTTGGAAATATGCTAGAATTAGGCTGTAATTGATTGGGAATATGCTGTAGTTATGTTGTAATTAGACAATAAGTCAATTATATATCAGGGATAATTGTAAATATTTAGTTTCCATAGTAGATTCTAATTTGATTTTGATTTGGTTTCCTAGTTTATTTTTCTAAGTCAACTACTGGCTTTTTTATATACCCTATTGAATTCCTAACTTTGAGAATATGAAAGACTGAATTTCTCCTCTTCAGACTTGTTATTTCTTCATCTTCAAACCAATTATTTCTTCG
Organism: Adansonia madagascariensis; assembly: GCA_038381835.1. NCBI lineage: Eukaryota > Viridiplantae > Streptophyta > Magnoliopsida > Malvales > Malvaceae > Adansonia > Adansonia madagascariensis. Next base: position 42,939 of record JBBYHL010001779.1, on the reverse strand, counting down.
TAGTATCAGAGCAGGTTTTTTCTTAAGGATATTCACAATTTTTTTGGCCTCCATTGACGTAGTCTAAACATCAACTTTCATTGTTGATATAATTTTCTTTTCAGCTTTCATTGCTGAATTTCTCCAAGAAAATCTACCGGAAACATGTTAGAAATACCGGGGCCTATCATCTCACCCAGTGTTGTCAAGGACGCAAGGTAAACTCTAGGTGCTAGAGCCCTTATTTTGTCTCAGGTGCAAGGCGCAAAAAATTCGCTATGCCTGAGTGAAGTAAGGTGCAATATATCTATCTATGTGTGTGTGTGTGTGTGTGTGTAAAATAAGCTTAAGACATGTAATTATGATAATAAACTCTAAAGAGTGGTCTAAGTTATCTACAAAATTTACAATTTTTTTGTTAGCCAATATGCATGATTTCCTTAAGATCTCATGTTTTGTTAAATACTCAAATATTGTAAAGTTGAGCGCTTGATACTATCCTTGTTCTTACTAGTAAATGTACATTTGTGAAAAAAGTTTAAATTAAAGAGAACTTCAATTAGGCGGGCATTTTTATGTCTACTGCCTTACAAAAAAGCGCACCCAGGCGCATCAGGCGTGCACCTGATTAGATGCGCCTCGCCTACAGTGGTATGAGATGCTTTCCTTGTAAAACAGTAAGGCGCAAGGTGCAGATGCGCCTAGGTGCACGCCTTGACAACACTGGTCTCACCCAATGCTATTCATGTAGAAAATCTAACCTGACAGATTTCTACTTCTAAACTCAATGGGAAGAACTTCATGGAAAGTTGCCAATATGTGAAGATTTCTCTGAAAGGCAAGGAGAAGTTTGAGTATATTTTTGAATCACCACCAGATGAAGAGGATCCTAAATATGAAAGTTGGGAGGCTGAAAATTATATGGTGATATCATGACTACTCTACTCCGTGGAATCTCGAATTGGGAAAACCTACATGTTGTTGCCCACTACCAAAGACATTTGGAATGCTGTGAACAGAACATATTCTAAAGTTGGTTTTGTTACACAGATATTTCAAATTAAAAGACAGATTTTCACCACCAAACAAGTATATCCATGAATGTTACAAACTACTACAACATGCTCAAAGGATTGCTGACTGAATTGGACTTGTATCAAAATGTGGAGTTAAAATCCTTCGAGGATGTAAAGACAATCAACGATCTCATGGAAAGGGAATGTGTCAAACGGTTCTTGTTAGGATTCCATTTTAAGTATGGTTACGCAAGAGATAGGGTTCTTGGAAGAGATCCTTTACCTGATCTTGATGAGGCTTTTGCTATTATACAAGGTGAAGAGAGCAACAAGGAACTAGTGGGAACAAAAACTAAGGAAGGTGAAGCAACTAGTAAGAATTCTGCACTTGCAGCAACTAAATCAACAGACAATAGGAGATCCCAAGACAAGGACAAACTTTAGTGTGACTATTGCAAAAAACCAAGGCACACATGGGCTAGCTGATAGAAGATATACAAGAAGCCAGCAAACATCTATGTCCAATAGTTCAAGTTAAGAAAACCAAGCCACAACCATGGATGAAAACAGTGGACCAAGGTTAGATGGGTTTAATCAAGAAGATGTTGAGAGGCTTAGACGTTTGTTGAATCAGCTGGATAACCATAAAACCGACTCTACTTCCAAGTCCACCATTACAGGTTCTTATTTTATGGCTCTCTCAAGTATAGAAGCTTTAAACTGACTAGCACTTGGATCATTGATTCAGGTGCTTTTGATCACATGACCTCTATGCCTCATATTTTTTCTAGCTATTTGCCATATTCAGCCAGACAAAAAATCAAAGTAGCAGATGGAAGCTTTCCCTCGATTGCTGGTTAAGGAACTGTAAAGATCTCAAACAATTTAGTCTTACATTCAGTTCTTCATGTTTCTAAATTGGATTTCAACTAGTTATCCATTGGAAAACTCCAAAAATTTGAACTGCTCGGTTAAATTTCTTCCATTTGGTTGTTTTCAGGTCCGATAGGAGAAGATGATTAGGCATTGTAAGTTGATAGATGGACTTTACTACTTGGATACAACTTGGAACAGTGAAGAAGGGCTTTAATGTTTAGTTTCTTAGAACACAAGTTTAGATCATATTTATTTTTGGCATAATTGCTTAGGTTACCCATATTCTACCTTACTAAATAAATTGTTTCCCAAATTGTTTGAAAAAGTGGATGTGAGAAGCCTATATTGTGAGTGTTGTATTCTTGCTAAACATCACCGTACCACTTTTCCAATAACAGAGATTCAGTTTTCTACTCTGTTTAATTTAATTCATTCTGATTTATGAGGGCCGTCTCGTATTACCAATAGTTCTGGTACTCGATGATATGTTACCTTCAGTGATGATTGTATAAGAACTATATAGGTCTATCTGATGAAAAACAAATCTAAAGTTCCAGCTATATTTTTCAAGTTTCATAGGTTTATCAAGAATCAATTTCAAGTCCATATTCAAACCCTGAGATCTGATAATGGGGCCGAAAATTTTAATCATCAGATATGGGCATTCTACAACAATAAACTTGCATTAATACTCCTCAACAAAACGGAATTGCTGAACTAAAGAGCAGACATTTTCTTGAATTTGCTTGATCCCTCATATTTCAAACCAAGATACCAAAGTTTTACTGGGGAATGCCATCCTTACAGCTGGCTTACCTAATCAATAGAATGCCTATAAGAGTTCTCGAAAATTAAAGCTCTCTCAAGAAATTGATGAACCTATTCCCAAGTTTCCAAGGAGCTGGATCTCTACCACCAAAAGTGTTTGGATGTGTGTCCTAAGTTCACATTCATCCTCATCTACAGAGTAAACTTGACCCTGGAGCTGTGAAGTTTGTTTTCTTTGGGTATTCTCCAACAAAAAAGGGCTACAAGTGCTACCATCCTCCCACTAAGATGACTTATATCACCATGGATGTAACGTTGGTGGAGAATCATTGTTATTTTGAGAAGACCTATCTTCAGTGGGAGAATAATACAAGAGAAGAAGATAGGTTTGATTGGCATATAGAGGAGAATGACAGCCCACATGAACCAGCAACTTTAGCACCTTGGCCCAAATGCCTCAGCGCCCAACAACTTACATGAACCAGCAGCTCTAGCACTAAGGCCTAGCGCCTCAGCGCCTGATAGCCTTCATGAACTTAGTGCCTAGGCGCTCTCTTCCTAGTGCCTTAGCTCCAGATCATCCTTCTTCATCCAAGATCTTGACTGAAACCATCGAAACTCTATCCAATCCAAGTCAACCAAACCTGAGACCAAAAAGTGCCAGCATCTTACAACCTCAAGAACATCTTCACGAAAGTCTATCTATTGAAAGTCTACCTAAACCTGATGCAGAAACAGACTTTGAGGCTCAGAAAACATCGAATATAAATTTATATTCACTTCTCATGCTCCAATCATCAATCTTGAATCAAGTAAGGAAGATAATGCACCAATTTTTACTCACAATTTTGAAAATAATGTTGATTTGCCTTTTGTTTTAAGAAAAGGAGTTAGGACTTGTACCTGACACCACATGTCTCATTTTGTATCCTTGCAGAACCTTTCTCCTCAACATAGTGCTTTCCTCCCATCTATTCTATCCCAAAAGATTTCTACATTTGTACAAGAGGCCCTAGCCTCTAAACCTGCATAGAGGCCGTGATTGAAGAACTAAAAGCCTTGGAGAAAAATCAGACTTGGCAAATTGTAGATGTGCCCAAATAGAAGAAGACTGTTGAATGTAAATGGGCTTATACTATAAAATACAAGCCTGATGGAACATTGGAAAGATATAAGGCAAGGCTGGCTGCGAAGGGATACACTCAAACTTACTGGATAGATTATTATGAGACATTTGCACTGATGGAACAAATCAACACAATTCGGATCCTTCTATCATTGACAGTAACAAGGGATGGACACTACATCAATTAAATGTGAAGAGTGCATTTCTTTATGGAGACTTGGAAGAGGAAGTCTATATGGATATTCCACTAGGATCCCAAGAAAATTTGAGAGGGAACAAAGTGTGCAAGTTAAAGAGGGCTCTCTATAGTTTAAAGCAATCACCATGAGAATGGTTTGGAAGATTTACTAAGGCTATAAGGAATCAGGGCTATGTTCAAAGTCAAGGTGATCACACTCTATTTATAAAGGATTCTTTGAAAAAGGGGATTACAGATTTGATTGTGTACGTAGATGATATCATTGTAACAAGTGATGATCAAGAAGAAATAGCCACTTTGAAACCTAAGCTTGCCAAAGATTTTGAATCAAAGACTTAGGAAGCTTAAGATATTTCTTGAGAATTGAGGTAGCTAGGTCACAACATGGAATCTTCATTTCTTAACAGAAATATACTCAAGATCTACTCCAAGAAGTTGGAATGATTGCTTACAAACCTGTTGATAGTCTGATAAAGGTTAATCATCAACTAGGAGAGTCAACTGAAGGGGAAGAAGCAGTGGGGAAAGCTTATCTACTTATCCCACGCAAGGCTAGACACTGCCTATGCTGTTAGTGTTGTGAGTCAATTCAAGCATGATCATAAAAAATCTCATCTTGAAGCTGTCTTTAGAATACTAAGATACTTGAAGGAATCTCCAAGTAAAGGCCTTGTGTTTAAAAAGGGAGAAGATCTTAAACTAGAAGCTATACATATGCAAACTGGGTAGGTTCCAAGTCAAACCGATGATCAACAACTATGTATTGTACTTTCCTAGGAGGGAACCTTGCCACTTGGAGAAGCAAGAAACATCTGGTTGTGGCATGTTCTAGTGCAAAGGCAGAGTTGCGAGCCATGGCATATGGCATATGCAAACTATTGTGGCTTAAAATAATTCTGACTTAAATGTCAGAATAGAAAGACCTATATGCCTTTATTGTGATAATAAGGCAGCAATCAGTTTTGTCACAATCCTTTTCAACATGATGGGACCAAACATTTTGAAATTGATTAACATTTCATAAAAAAAAAAAAAAAAAAAAAAAAACTTGACTTGGGGCAGATTTGTGCACCATTTGTTTCCTAAATGGTCAACTACTTGATGAACTGTCAAAAGGACAACCTAGTGCCATATTCCAAAAATCAGTTAGCAAGATTGGAATGCGAAATATCTTTGCATCAGCTTGAGGGGGAGTGTTGGAAATATGCTAGAACTTGGATGTAATTGATTGGGAATATGCTGTAATTATGTTGTAATTAGACAATAAGTCAACCAGAATATATTAGGGATAATTGTAAATATTTAGTTTCCATAGGTAATACATTCTGATTTGATTCTGATTTAGTTTCCTAGTTTCTTTATCTAAGTCAACTAGTGACTTCTTCATATACCCTATTGTATCCCTAACTTTGAGAATATGAAAGGGTGAATTTCTCCTCTTCAGACCTGTTATTTCTTCATCTTCAAATCCGTTATTTCTTCATAATGTGCATTAGTTTCTTAACAAAGCAATGAAACTAAAGATGTAATTAATTGGGCACTTGCCATTATCCAACGAAAATGGGCACATGCAATTATAAGACCACCAAATCTATCTGGCGTCATGTATGGTTCCTAATTCCTTCATTTTCCCAGCAAATTTTAAGTTTGTCGAAAAACTTACTAACCAGTTTCTTGGTTATGGACGGTAACCTAATTAATTCTTGAAAACGATTGTCCTCAAAACTAGAAGAGAATAAGTCTATCATGAAATTATAAGCTGGCAATCAATCATGTAACATCCTTGATAACACTACGACAGAACTATGATTTGACTGCAAGTGTCCATGCATGAATCAAACAACGTAGATGACACTATGACAGAACTATACCTGATTAACCAACTGGTTTTTAAACTTTTCTGGATGCAACTTTCGCTCAGAGTGAAAAGCATAAGATACTTGAGCATCCATTCCTGTAGACAACATCACAACAATATTAATGGGGTTAACCAGTCATCAACATATCATGTTAGAAAATAGCAGAGTAATCCAAATAACTGGAGGTCGAGAGAGTAACCATTCTGTTCTTTATATTGGATTGTGAGATAGTAATGAAAGTGCCAACTAGCTTAGCAGATAATATTTTTTGGTGGTTACTCGAGGATCAGGGACTGAATCCTGCCTTCCACCTACAGTAAGAGGAAGGGTAACTTCCCCCTGTTCAGCCTAACAAGTTGATCCGAAAAGGAAAAACGGAGGAGATCATATGATAGCAGAAAAACTTTGAAGGAGAAACAAAAGGACTCAAAAAACACGTTTCTTCGAATTTCAAAACGATAGTTCAACTAGATGTACCATGGAACCAGACGCATAAGGAAACCTTAAATTTCACTAAGTTTTTATTCATTATATCCTCTGCAATATGATGTATTCTTTACTAGATTGCTCAGTTTCCATCAAGCAACAGAGTAAAAGGAGTTAAAAATGGGTTAATTTATGATATCAAAATGTATAATCAAGTGCACATTAAAGTATTATTACGAAAACAGATGCACTTTAAAGGCATCCAAGTTATAAGACACTTTGTAAGAAGATTAAGATAATTTCGTGTTAGCAACAAAACATTTGGAATACTTGTCCATGGAAATTACTCTTACCCATGCTGAAGTAATTCCAGAATCCCCCACGAAATGTATGGGAACCTTCCTGAGGAGCAAAAATGTTTCATGTAAGAATGCAAGGCAATACATAATATGTTATGATGCTTTACGTCCACTGTATATTTCCTTAATAAATATTAAGAATTGAGTAGCGACAGTTAATTGGAAGTTAGACCAAAGGTTCCAGGGAGGATTATGAGCTACTGAAAATATTCACCAGTATGAAGAGAAAAGAAAATAAAACCCATTTGCAATCAGAAAAAAGTATTTGAAGTTTCACTTGTAAGTTATAAGAAATAGCCTTAAGCTTTATAAATCTTAAGAATCAGGCAGAGAATGTTAACTGGAACTTAGACCAAAGACTCCAGGAAGGATTTTCTGCCACTGAAACTAGTCAGTGGTATAAAGAGAAAAAAGATTTAAAAACCATCAAAAATCAGAGAACGGCATTTGAAGTTTTCACCTGTAAGTTACAAAAGAATGAGAGATAAGCTTAAGGTTTAAAAAATTTACAGTTTCTTGAGTGCAAAAAAACAGAGTAAGAAATAGAAATGATTCTAAGGAGACATAGGAGGTAATGGTAGTACGTTACCATGTTCAGTTCATCCGTTGAAGAGACACGACCGAATGCATGTAAAGAATGTGGTAGCTCAAGGGGTGCAATAGGATCACAGGAGCCTTCCTTTGGAGCTCTCATCCTCATGAGAATATGCCAACTGAACCACAAAAATGCATATCTCAGTAACCTTATTGAAGTTTTTATATTAGCCAACCCTATAAAAAAACATTTAGATGCAAGCTGGAAGGAGTATTTTTCCAAAATGAAACATTACAGACTAAAAAATACAAGTGAAAAAAATAATAATACAGCAATAACGTAGTTATAAATCCGCTATGAGAGGGACAATGGTATGCACAAATGCTTCTTTAAATTCTGCCCTCCTTAAAAGAGAATACTAGTGAAAATGATGGAAAGAATCAAAAGACAAAAACAAAAAAAGAAAAACTCAACGTAGTTATATAGGAATGAACTCTCATTTTAGATCCTATTCCCAGAAGATTTCCTTTCTTAAAAAAGTTATGCATTTAATTTTCCAGGAAATTATTTCCATGTAGAAGTTACGCGGGAAGGATTGACAATTAATAGATAATGATTCTTCACTACTGCATATTTTCTAGTACGTTAGTACATGGTCAGAGGACTGAAGATGTGCTTTGCAAGTGAAAATTTACTCCACAACCTGGTAGGGGAAATGGAGTATACTGCATCACTAACGGTTCATCTCTTAAAAGAGACAGCAACTCATTTTCACTGAAATTGGATATGCAAGCCACAATTTGGCTAGCTCAGCACTATTGAAAAATGAAGAAAAAATCAGGGAGTTCTTCATTTTTCAATTACACCTAACCTCACGCACGTATCTCTCTGTGCGTGTATGTGTATGTTTGTAAGAGAGAGATAAAGGAGTCTTTTCAACTACATTACTTGTCTATTTTCATTTCCTTTGCTTCCTTTACTTGTTCCAAGAATGAGAACACAGAATTACGATCAGTCCCAGGATTCTTCTTTCCCTGTAATTGTAGAAAATTATAAAGTTAGACAAGCACCCAACAGCTCATAAATTATTGGAGATTTTTTATGGTATACAGACTTCCAGCACATTCCCATTACCAATTGCAGTGCCAATTAAGAATAGGAAGAACTTTCAGCAAACATTACAAATTTCACTGAAAGGGAACCCGGCTCGGCTTCATATTAAAAAGATTACAATAAATGAAACTGAGATACAAAAAATTCAAATACTACGAAGCCAATTAAAAGAATGTGGTACCCACTTATTCATTTTACTATGTAAGAAAACCTATTAAGACAGTTGAACCCTCATTTTATCACTTTATTAGAACTAATAAAAGCAGGAATTAGAACTAATAAAAGCAAGAAATTCTTACCCAGCCAAATGCAAATGGCAGATTGTTTCCTGTTCCCAAAGGCACTGTAGCAATTGGAGGGGGATGTGGCAATTTAAGATCACAAACAACCCCCAGAAGCCAGCCAGCTGTTCCATCACCACCTGCAACCTAAAGATCAAGCTAAATGTAACAAGTAAAATAAACAAAATAATAATTGTAACAACTGCACTGCTGGTCCTTCTTATGGATTGCCTCATGCGAGAAAGATCGACCTGTAAGAATGTACACTATCAGGCTCAACTTACAATTATTCTTAATCTCTCATGAATCTTAGCAGCAAATTCATCTTTTTCTTGTTTCAGCTTTTCCAGTCTGATGTAAACTCTGTGAAGCACCATATCAGGAGCCTCTTCCCCCAGATCAAAAACCTGAAATCAGTCACAATGAGATCAGCCCCAAAGCAAATATCCAAGTATGATTGTGGGAGACTAAATGTACCTGATGTTCACTGAGGACAGTTTTATATGTTTTAAGAAGATCCCCACCCAACTGACCTCCACTTTTGGAGTTGATAAAAACGAGCACCGGAAATTTAGGTGCGTCGAGAACATCGGATGTGTTTGTTTCATCGTTAAATATATAGGTAGGAATGTAGAATTCCTTCAAGAAATCAGGGCCGGATTTAGATTCCGCCATTGTCGGGCCCAACTGCATTATCAAATGATCAATGATCTTCAAAATCAAGATGCCAGGGAAAATTACCGGGGATAAAAACATAATATTTAAAGTCAAATAAAATAGAACCATTTGAATTTTCAACCATGATGCAGCACAGACAAAAAATTTATTACAATCATAGAAGTATACGGTTTGTTATCTAAAAATCCTGTATAAGTGATTTCCAGCAGCTCATTACCGAACAATAATAGCATTGAGATCGATTGCACCATCTGAATTACTTGTAAATCATATAGTTAGCGATTTATCACAACTTAAATGATAAGAAGGAAAAGTTCAAATCAGAAAGAAAGCTTCTTGCTGAATCAACTCTCCCTAAGCCATAAGTCGAAACTCAAAACAATAAAAGGAATTAAGTCAATATTACAACATCGAATTCAGGAATTTTAACAAACACGAAAAATGTATAACAACAACGCATCCGTTCCAAAACAAGAAGCAAAAATAGAAAACAAAGCAGAATGAGCCCAACAGTTCCGAAAACTGTTGAGCTGAAGCTTACACAAGCTTTCCCGCAGTTGGAGAATGAGAGCGAGAACAACCAAACAGTAAAAAGATAGATTCCTTTGCTTGCTAAAAGTCGAAACAAAGAAATGACGGTTGAACGTTGCGATTAGAAGCCGAAATTTGATTGAAAAAAGAGAGATTTGTGAGATACCTGGCAGATGAATCAGAAGAGATCCGGTTTCGAACTCCTTTTTTTTTTTTTTTTTTTCTTTCTGGGTGTGATTTTGGTTAATAAAAGCCTTCTTCCAGTTCGTTAACTTGGGATCTGAAATTTGAATGAATTGAAACGTTTAAAGAGGAGATATTAAAGGAAAGAGTTGACTTGGTCGGTATACAATAGATTTTTAAATTTGGATCTGGTTAACGACCTTCTTTTAACTATCCGAATTTTTCCTTTTTTTTTTTTAAAAAAAAATTTGACAGTAAATTAATTATTTTATGAAATTTAAAAATAATAATATATTAATTATAACATTTTTTATTTTAAAACCTCAATGAACGCTTATCAATTTCTATTAAACTTTTTCGTTATATTTTCATTTTTATATATATTTTTTAAAGAAAGATCACAAATCAACGCGAATTTGAAAATTTTTAAAGTAAGGAAGGAAATTACTAGGAATGTTCATCATTTGGAAAATTTTAAAGGGAAGGGAAAGCAGTTCTGGCAGTTGCTCTATTCTTCTAATCCATGCTGACGTCAGATTCGACTTGCCCATGTTAGAGGCCTGGTAGGCACTGCTACTCTAATCATTCCATTCTAGTGGAATGGAATGAAGCCCCACTTCACATGATTTTTAAAATTTTTTACAAATTTTTTATTAATAAATAAGTAATAATTAAAAATTAATTAATAAAATAATTTTTTTATAATTTTTTCAAGTGATCTGTAAATCAATGTAATAAAAATAATTTAAAAAATAAAATTCTTATTTAAATTTTTCTCAAGTTGGTTGAATATAGATCTTAAATCGATCTTAAATTAATGTGCAGACTAATCTTTTAAATACATTATTTAAAAATAAAATAAAAATAATTAATAAAATAATTTAAAAAATTTTTCCTTAAGCTCATCAGGTATGAATCTTAATTGATCTCTAAATGAACGTGTAAACGAACTCTTTTAACTATATCATTTAAAAATAAAATAATATTTTAAATTTTTTCTCGAATGAATCGAATGTAGATCTTAAATCGATTCACAAGTCAATATATATACCAACTCTTTTAAAAACATAATTTAAAAAGCTAAAAATGATTATTAAAATAAATTTTTTTTTTTTTCGAATAAGTTGTATACAAATCTTAAATCAACATACCAACTCTTTAAACATACTATTTAAAACAAAAAAAAAAACTAAAAAAAATAATAATTTACTTTAATTTTTTCCTTAAATAAGTTAGATATGAATCCTAAATTAACCTTTGACTTAACGTTTAGTTTAACCGCTCTAAATATGTCATAAAATAAAAATAATTTATAAAATAAAATTTTTATTTAAACTTTTATTTCGAGCAAGTCGGATACAAGATTCTAAACGGACCCATAAGCATTATTAAAAAATAAATAAATAAAATTTAAATCTAAAAATCTAATCAAAAATACAAAAATAATATAATAAAAAATAAATATCCGAATATATCAAAATATACATAAATAAATTATTAATATATATAAATTTACATTAAATGTATAATACTTTAAATAAAAAAAACAAAAATACTTACTTCTACTAAATTTTTTCCTTTTTATTTTCTCTCTTCCCAATCAATACGTGTATATTAAAATGATCCTGGGAGGGATCAAATGCCGACAGCTGCTCCGTTTTTATATTTTCTTTCTTTTTTTTTCCTTAGTGGTTTTTTTCTTGTTTGGTCAAATTACAAAATGGTAAACTCAATTAAAAATATTTTAATTTTAAGTGAGTATAATAAATACTTATTAATAAGGAAACAAAGAATTCTTTTAATTTTTGTGATTAGAGATTACAATGGATATTAAAAAATTTAATATCCAATACTATCCTATCTATTTTTTTCAAATTTAGATATTGCATATTTAAGTATTGTATTTATTATTCGTAATAGATTCAAAATATGGACCCTTGATCTCTATTATCTAAATTCATTTTGACTTTGATTGTCGAATATTGGAATCTGTTATTCAAATCGCTTTGTTTATACACTATCCAATGTTCATTTGCATATTTAGTTATTGCCCAATTTTATATTTTTATTTTTTTAAAAGATGATTTAATCAATTTTGATATTTAAGTGTATAATACTTTTTAATCAAACACAATGTGAGAAAAATTTGAAAGAATTATAAAATTACTTAATAAACAAAAAATATTTATTATTTGTTATAATTATCATAAATAACTATTAATAAAGAATTTTTTTCTTGCAAGAAGAGATAAATTTTTTTAGAAAGAAATACAAAATGAATCGATCAATTCAAAATATTTATTATTGATAATTATTACAATAAATAATTATTAATAACAAAATACGAAGAAATATGTTAAAAATGATTTTGCCATTATTTTATCTTTTAAGATTAAAAATGAAATACCAATTGTGTAGTTTATTAGTTTGAACCTCACAATTAAAGAAAGTGAAATATGATTAATAAAAAAGTTGATTTAAATTTTACTTGTTATCAATTGATCAGTTGATTTTTAAAAAAGTTATTTTATAATTTTATGTTTTTTATTTAAAATTGATTCACTAATAATTTTTTATTGGAGAGAAAGATGTAACTTGAAATATTTAATTTTTAAAATAAAATATAATCATTTTAATATATAAACATATATTAAAATTTTTTAAAATATTTAAATAGATAATTAATTTTTAATATAATTGAAATTAAAAAAAAAAACTCCAAATCCCAAGTGAAGTAGGAGAACCATATATAATAAGTGTCAATTTCTTTTTCAAAGTATTAGAAAGATTATAAAATGGGTTGTGAACCAAAACTATTTATATGGCCAAAAAAAAATTAAACTATTTATAATTTATAATTATTATAAAAATAATATTACTATTAAGAAACTAGGAAAATTTTTTAAGATACCATAACTTTGAATATGATATTATTATATGACTTAAACATAATACAAAAAATAATTAATATTAAATAAAATATGATACTATACCAAAAAAAGCATGAACATAATATGTACAAAAGCTTATATCAATATTTATATAGTACAAATTACTAATCCATCAAAATTTATGTAAATATATAATACTTTAAACAATACGTAAATATATACAAATATGACATGAATATATGAATTATCTATTTAAATTTTTATTATGTTGATGAACTAAAAATATTTATAATTTATAATTTATAATCATTATAATAAAAAATTATTACTAGGGAACTACGAAAATTTTTTAGATTTGACAATTTTAAACATGATATTATTGCTGAAAAGAATCTGTGTTTCTAATGAAGTCCAGCCTCATACAATAATAGCATTTAAAAATTCACAGAACAACGTAAAATAGGCAGTAGAAACATTAAAACATAAAAGTTAAACTCTCTTACAAATCTTTAAAAAATTGACATGTACTAAACAAAAATCAAATTTAATAAAATTAAATTATATATATAATAAAAAATTACCTCACTCTCAAATCTCATTTCAAAACAAAAATTCAAATATCAATCAATTCACTATTTCTTTCTCATCGGCTAGCAACTTCTTTTTTCCCTTTCATAAATTTAAAATCAAAATTTTAATAACCTATCAACTTAACTCACTACTTTTCTCAATCTCTAGCAACACTTTTATTTGGGAGAATTCCAAAAAACTTTCATGGACCGAAAATTATGGAAAAAAAAGGTGATATGACAAATAATAATTAAATAAAAGAAAACACTAATTGTTAAAAATACTAATAAAGAAATCAAAATTACCATGATACCCTTAATGAAAATAAATGTTTTATCTTTCCCTCCACCTAGCTCATCTTCTGTTCTCAACACAAAGAATACAGCTGAAGGAAGAAGGGCTACCTGCTGAGTCCTTGTCGACTTCGAACATAGGCGGCTGGTGAAATCCAAAGGTGAAATAAAGCTTTGGCTCTAAAATAGTTACTGACCCATGAATATCACCGTAATTCCATCCCTTAATTTCCTTTATCTTCCTATCATCTTTTGCTTCACTGTTGGTGTAGAGGCTGACCTTACCGAGTACATTATTCTAGAAAAGGTTGTTGGCCAATAATATAAAGGTATGTTGTAGTTACTTTCGGTCTATAGCATTATATTTTTAGTTATAATTGATTGATTATGATCATTGGGATTTAGCTAGAATTTAGAAATAGTAATTTACATATGAATGTTGTAATTTTTAAGGTAGTTGATTGTGGAGAATCTAGAGAGAGTTAATGGGATTTATAATTGGAAATTGATTTATAGTAATGGAATTTATTAAGAAAAAGCATAATGGTAAAATCTTATACATTTGGGAATCTTTGTATATATTTGGGAAATCTGCCCAATTTTATTGGTAAAAAGCATAATTAGTTAAATTGATATGTACATTAAGATTCAGTGACAAATTTAGTATAAGTACATTATGCAAATAATGCTTCCATACTAAAAAACTGATTCAAAGATGAAATTTATTGAATTGATTTGTTTACGATGTAGGGATTATGGCCAACATATATTATCATGTAGAAATTAATATTATCCTGATGAATTAAAGGTCGTGTTTCATTCGTATTGGGATATCTATAGTGAGACCCTATTTTATGTACTAACATAAAGTTTAATTGTTAACAAACTAGTCGATATCTAAAGTGATCATATCATTTTTTGCAATTCGATTAAAGAACATTCGGGTTACATTTGCAATGATTTTGATCATCCCAACTATGTCAAACTTGTAGATACAAGTGTCAAAGTATTTTGCTGGTATAATTCGCTTCGTAAAGTGGATATTTTGGGATTTGTAAGTCGTATTGGTGTAGGGTCAATTATTATGGTTTATTGGTTTTAGGGTTCTCTTATAAATATATTTACTATAGTTTAATGGTTGCAGTTGTAATAGGCATGTTTGATGAGTGCGAAAGCGAGTGGTTGCTAAATGCCTTCTGACTAATTATTAATCTTTCTATCAAGGTAAGCACCCTTTGAACTTCCTATGGTCACATGGTTATTCAGCTATGGTGAAATGTAGATTCATTTATGCTTATATGTACCCTTAAGTGTTTGTCATATCATTGTTTCAAGTAATGTGCACATTTAAAGTTTGACATTTTTATACAATTATGGTAATATGTTTTAAGGTTCATTGAGTTATTGTCATTTGTACATTTTGCTAATAGTCCCCTGTACATTCAGTTATGGTCATCTATTCATCTTGTTATTGTCATCTGCACATTCTATTACAGCCATTTGTACATTCTGTTATAGGCATAGGAATATGATTTTGAATGTTTACTACATGCATTTTTTAGTACATTCCATTATGCTAATAGGAAATTCAATTATAGGCAAATATATATTAAATTATTATCATATGTACATCGTATGTGATTATTATATCTGAGGTCCAAGTAATGTGCACAATTGCTATTTGAGATTTTCATACGATTAAGGGTCATATGGTTTAGGGTACAGTCAGTTGCTATAATCAGTATATTAATTTACCATCATCTGCACATTTACTTATAGTCATTTGTATAATTAGTTATAGTAGTCCGTATAGTTAGTTTTGTTGGTACATACATTTATTTATCATCATCTATACATTTACTAGTAGTATATACATTTGAGTTTTAATGTTTTCTATACACATATAATACGTAAATACATTTCATTTTGCTTATAAGGATATTCAATTATTGTAAAATGTATATTATTAGATGTACATCTTACATGATTATCATATCTGAGGTCCAAGTAATGTGCATAATTGCTATTGAACTTTATGATATAGTTGAGGGTCATATTGTTTAAGGTACATTCAGTTTCTGTGACCCGTACATTCATATATTATCACCTGTACATTAAGTTATAGTCAATCATACAAAAAGCTATAGTTCATGGTACATTCACTTACGATGGTCTGTACATTCGTTTATCAGCATAAGTTAATGTTTCCAACATGCATGTAATGCATAAGATTATTTAGTTATCAGCATAAGGAAATTCAATTATGGTCAAATGTACATTAACTTATTAGTTGTTGTATGTCTTATGTGATTGTCATATTGGATGTCCAATTAATTTGCACAATTGCTCTCTGACATTTTCATACAGTTCATGGCCATACAGTTTAGCGTAGATTCGGTTTTAGGTTCTTGTACACTCATTTCTTGTCATTTCTACATTTAGTTATGCTTATCTGTACATTCAGCTATAGCAAGTCATAGAATCAGTTTTACGATCTTATGGTTTAGCATAGAACTTGTTTTACGGTCTTATACATTCGTTTCAGGTTATTTGTACATTTAGCTATAGCCTTTCATACATTTAATTATACTTATTCGTATATTTAGTTATAATGAGTCGTTCAAATATCCTCACTTGTACATCAAGGCATGCATACCATAGCCATTCAGAACCATATCCACTGTTTGCTGTTATAATGCATAACTATTTAAGTAATAACCATAAACAAAAGAAGTTTTAACAATATGACTAAACTTACCTGCTCAAAACCATATCCATCGTACTCTTCCTCTAGGTGTAGGTGTATTGTGATGGAATTATCATTCCATTCAATTATCCAAGGCATTGCATGAGGTATGCATCATTTGGACAGGATAACCTTATCTAAGTAAAACATCTACAAAAAAATTTCTATATTATATCTCAAATTGAAGCTTATTAAGATAATATAATATATTAAAATCAATCATTTATAATTTGTGATACTTGGAGAAAAAATATGCGGTTGGTCATATATGTTTTGCACTTTCTTCCTATGTATTTCTTAATAGGATCAACCAGCTACTTCAATATGAACCCACCTCAATTGCACGCTTGAATTTGCAATGGATCAAAGATGGTCTTCACCAACTTCATATTAACCTCCACTTTACTACTCGACACTAGGATAGCTCCTATCACATACAATGCAAACAGCCTCTTCCAATCATATAATTCTGTTACACTACGTAATAGATCTTTAACATCCTGCAATGAATTAGAAAGCAACACCCTATTGCAGCATGCCCTTATCTCATTGCTATCATCTATAGATTCTTTTGTAACCTCCCATAACAAGGAACGCTAAACACTAGACCAACATTGGCATAAGACATAGTTGGACCATCTCAAAGCATTATTTAAAATGTTAAAATGTTCAATCAACCATGTATACAATTGGTGACGCAAAAGGGTTACTTTCAAACTCAAAAACCCCTCAAAACCTATTTCTTGAACTGCATTCTCTTTTCTATCATCACCTACAACAACCTCTTTAATTAACTTAAACAACATACCTAGACTGCAATGTGTATTTACTTTACAACCAGGCTTTAATTTTGTACGATCTTATGCTAGCTATATATGGTAATTAATATTCCATTAAACCATATGCTATGAGAAAAAATAACTTTACCTCTGCAACTTTCATTTTTTTTTCTGCACTCTTATGATGGCTTCGATCCATGTGTACTTTTGGTTTTAAGTTAAACCCATAAATATTATAATGTTATAAATCTGGACACATGTATATATACGTATATATATATATATTTTAAAATATAAAAAACAATAAGTGGTATATCTGATCATTTTACCTATATCTTTAAACTCACCATAACCTTCAATATGCAATCAATCCAAGATATGCACACAACTAACCAACCCTAACTTCGACAAATAAGGAATAAATACACTTAGCTTTCTTCTAATTTAGTTTATTCTAATAACTGACAAATTGGAGAAAGAGATAAACATTAGCCAACCAATGCACATATGAGCCTTTAGAAATATACATATGACTATACAACTATAACTAAATGTACATATCAATCAAATACTCCCTAAATACTTCAAACTCCTGTACAGAACAATGTCTCGTGTAAATTTTTTACTCACTTGAACATAATATATGTATAAACTAGGTACCTATGAAAAACACGGGATGTACATTCCATAAAACAGAATGTACATGTCATTATAGCTTAATCTATGACTCACAATTACTCTAACTGAATGTACATGTCATAATAAGTTAATGTACATATAAATAAGTACAGTTGATGGGACCGTCCACATGACTTTACACCTTAACTTACTATGTGAACACTTTAAATTATAAGAATGCAACCCTAATTACAGTTATATCACAATCCACAACTTAAAAATCAAACAAAACATTTCCACAAAAATGGAAAAAGTTTATCAGATATCATTCAAAACTGCATCAAACGACTATATGGAAAATATTGACAATATCCTTTCAAAATTAAAACATTTTTGCCATCTATACATGCTTATTGTCAAAATTGCAATACCAATTAACTACCAATTAATAGTACATTCTATACTAAAAATCATTCCTTAAATATTTCTACATTAACTAATCTTATTTGCCAAGTTCTAACAATTGTAGCAGCACCTACCGAATATGCAACCACTGCTAATGGGGTTACAGCATTCAAAGGTAACACTTCCATAGGAGTTATATCTGACAATAAGAGCTTTATGCATAGAGTAGCCCTACCTCCTGACATCTGCAATACATGGTCATTACAGCTAATGCAAAATAGGAATTTAAACTCGTTCAATTTAATGCCTATGCTACATTGCATTATACTATTACTCACTTATAATACTCTGAATTACAATAAAGCATTAGTTTTTATGAGTTTTTTGCATCCAAAAGTTATGTAAATAGTAGATGTACTTGAATCTATCTAAGAGGTATTCTAACTTAGTATTTATTATTCATGTTTCATATTTTCTCTTACCCTTGCATAATCTGCACTATTTCAACATTATATTATACAATTTTGGTTTCAGCACCCTCATTATGCAATACCGCTTCAAATTTTCATGACTATAAATATAGATTATAAATTAATTCATACTTGCTATTTATATTTTTCCTAATATTGAACATAACAACATGGCCCTAAATATAGAATGAACATTTATAACTTCCTATTTGCAAAATCTTAAACCGAATATGCATAAACATATGTACCACCTTCAATTACATCTTCTATTTCCAAATTTTTTTCTTAACACAATACATATAAGCATATATTTTGATATTTTTTTCAACATAATCTTGTAGAACATTTACCTAAATCCTGTAATTATAAATTCCTTTTCAAAACTAGCCTTAAGTAGATTATGCCTAATAGGAGAACAAATTTTTTTCCTGATATTTCAATTTAACATTCGAAAGTACCAATATCATACCTTAACTTCCTTGGAATATGGATTTTTCCAAAATAATGGAATCAAAAACACCAAAATCCAATCCAACAAAGAAAAATCGAGATTGACCAACATAAAGAGGAAAATAGGGATGAAAAAATTGCATATATCAAGTCACAACAATAGATTAACTAGATGAAAAAGAGTAGGTTCCTTCAAATGGGGATGGAATAGAGTCAGTGACAGAAAATTATGAAAAATCAACAATAATTCATTTTTCAAGCTGAGGTTAATATTGGGTAGGGATGGAAATTTTGAAAAGGATCGGTTAGCTACAATTTCAATTGCAAGATTTGTCAAGGGAGAAGGAAATTTAGGGATGAAAAATGGGTTCTTATTAAGGGTATAATGGTAAATTTCGTGTCCTTATTTGTATTTATGATAATTGGTTTTTCCTTCTATTTAATAATTTTTTTGCATTTTGCTTTTTTTTTTTAAATTTTTGGTACGTTGCCTTTTTTTGGAATTCTTTTTTTTTTATTTTATAAAAAATTTAATAACCTGCTAGTTCAATTTTTGTTTGTATAAGAAAAAAAACTCTAAACTTGTGCAAGTCTCATCTATCCAAGGAAATGGATCAAAATAACTTTGAAAATTTAATAAATACTTACGACTTAAAAATAATAGATAATAGATAAATAGATTGTTTTTAAACCATTAAAGATTATCTTTCTTAATTATAATTATCTTTTTAATTACATTAAAAATAGTTAAAATATATTTTATTATAATAATTAAGTTTAATTTATACAAATTATATATAATTAATAAAATTTTTTTATCATATCTAAAATCAAAATTGAAAATATGCTACAAGTTGATAAAAAGTAACTTTAAATAGCTTAATTACAATTTATAAAATCTAACTTTGTCTAACAAGTAATTAACTATCCAATTTGGTTCTACTTTAAATTTAATAATTTTAATTCAAATATAATCCGAATTCAGATAATTTAAACTCAAATATTTTTAAATGATTTTAAAATAATTCAATCTCTAAATGATCACAACCAAAATGATTCAAATCTAAAAAAATCAAATTCAAAAATATTTATTTTTTAGCTTAAAATAATTCAAACTCAAATATTTCACCACAATTATAATCAAGTGAAGGTGATAGTGAATCTGGTCTCATATGGGGCCACACTTTACTGATTGGTAGTTATTTAATCAGTTGCCCTCAGATCCAAGGATGAATAGAGGTGGCAATTGGCGGGTTTGAGTTAGCTCATTTCTGGTTCTAGTTATTTCGGATTCTGATCATTTTGAGTTTAAGCTATTTTGAGCTTGAGTTTGAGTATGTTTTACATCATTTTATTTTATTGTTAGGTGTAATAATTTCTATGTAATTTAAATATTTATATCTAAAAATAAATTATTAACTTATTATTTTAAAATAAACTTTTTTATAATAAGACATTTAAATTAATATTTTTAGCATAAAAAGATATAAAATTAATTTGTTATATTAAATCAATTTGTTAAATAATTTATTATAACCGTATGATATATTATAAATTAATCATACCAATATTTAAAATAATTGACTTGATGAACACAAATTTTAACTTGTACATATACTAATAATTAAATCAAAATAGATAAATAACTATATTTGAAGAATAAATAAAATTATAAGACCATGATTGATGAGCTAGTAAGATAATAAAAAAAGAAATATCACTAATTAATTATTGCACAAATTTTAATATAATGATCTAATCTTAACTTAAAACTAAATTTTCAATTAAAACTAAATGTTTTCTAATTAATAAAATTTATCTAATTTATAAGTAAAAATTTTAGTTTCATTAAAACAATTTTCAAATGCATTTATTAAAATAGTTGATAAAAAGTAACTTTAAATAGCTTAATTACAATTTATAAAATCTAACTTTATTTAACAATTAATTGAATATCCGATTTGATTCTACTTTAAATTAAATAATTTGAATTCAAATATGATCCGAATTTAGATAATTTGAACTCAAATATTTTAAAATGATTTTAAAATAATTTGAACTCTAAATGATCATGACCAAAATGATTCAAATCTAAAAACCCAAATTCAAAAATATTTATTTTTTAGGTTAAAATAATTTAAAATAAAATATCTCACCACAATTATGATCGAGAGAAGGTGATAGTGAATGTGGTCTTAATTGGGGCCACACTTCACTTATTTATAATTATTTAATTAGTTGCCCTCTGATCCGAGATGAATAAAGGTAGCAATTGAGCGGGTTTGAGTCAGGTCATTTCGGGTTCGGGATATTTCAGGTTTAGACTATTTCGGGTTCTAGCCATTTTGATTCGAGCTATTTTGGATTCGCATTTGGGTATCTTTTATAGCATTTTATTTTATTGTTAGATGTAATAATTTCTATGTAATTTAAATATTTATATCTAAAAATAAATTATTAACTTATTATTAGTTTAAAATAAGTTTTTTATAATTGGATATTAAAATTAATATTTGTTAGCATAAAAATATATAAAATTAATTTGTTATATAAAATCAATTTGTTAAATAATTTATTATATAAATATGATTTATTATAAATTAATCATACTAATATTTAAAATAATTGATTTGATTAATTTGAATTTTAACATGTAAGTAATTGTAAGCACTAATAATTAAATCAAAATAGACTAATAACTACATTTGAAGATAAATAAATGTATAAGACCATGATTTAAGAGCTAGTAAAATAATAAAAAAAGTAACATTAATTAATTATTGCATAATTTTTAATTTAATGATCTAATCTTAAAACTAAATTTTCTATTAAAATTAAATGTTTTCCAATTAATAAGATTTATCCGATTTATAAGTAAAAACTTTAGTTTCATTAAAACTGTATTTAAATAAAAATTTATTTTATAACAACTAATCCAAATTAAGGTTTATATTAAATTACTTTAATTTTAAAGATTTAATTTTTAATTGACCTTAGTAAGTAAATAAATTTAATTTTAAATCACTATTATAAAATTTTTTACTATTAATAAGATTTATCAAATTTATAAGTAAATATTTTAGTTAACTTTTGTTAAATAAGTTTATTTTATAATAAATAAAAAATTAAGGCTTGTATTAACTTTCTTTACTTTCAAAAAACTAATTTTCATTAATGGTAAAAAGTTAATAAATTTATTTGATTAATAAAAAAGAGTTACAACTTACCTTAAATTTTTCTGCTTTTATACTTTTAATTTCTATGTAACATTAAAAAGAATAAATTTATATTAATATGGTATAATTTGCACTTAAAATAAACTTTATATGTTAAAGCTAATTTTGTTAATAAATACTTTATTAATTTTATTTATTTCTAAAATATATAATTATATTTAAAAATTTATAAAACAATTGAAATTCATATATAAAACTACTCAGTAATGGCAATAATTACTAATTTTTTAGAATAAACTTATAAAAAGATATTTTTAAATCATATTTATATATTAAAACCAATATTTATTAGCACCAAATATAATATAAAATTAATTTTTTCAATAATTTTATTATAAAAAATATTAAAATTGATAATTAAAGTTTTCTAGTTTATAAAAAATTATTTAATTACTATAGACACCAAATTTTGTCCATATAGTTTTTTGGCCACTCATTATTCAGAATGGTTCAATTAATCAGGCCATTTTTAATTTGGGTTTGTTGGATCTGGATTAATTCGGATTAATTCATTTTAATTTGGGCTTATTTTCAAAAATATTAAAAAAAGAAGAGGAGTGGCCTGGGTTTTGAGCCTAGACCACTTTTGTGATGAGTTGCTTATGACCTATACATTAAGCATATGTTTTTGACATAAAATGACAAAATCAAATTAAAAAAGAAAAAAATAAAAAAGAGTGGCCACCTTATGGATAAGTCAACTGACCTACATGCCAAGCATGAATTTGTGTCATAAAATGACAAAAATAAATAATAAATAAATAAAGAAAAAAAAAAAGTAGCCTAGATTTTGAACCTAGGCCACTTTTGTGAAATGGGTCACTTGTAACTCATATGCCAAATTAAAGATTCTGTCATGGGATAAAAACAACAAATGAACAATAAAAAAAAGACAAAAAAAAAAAAAGAGAGTTGGCTACCATGCTCAGCATGGCAGCAGTTTTACTTGCAAAGCCAACCATGGCAGCTTCTGTCATGATCTGGTTCCCAAACCACCAACCATTTAGGCTTTTTTGGTGCATATAACCACTAGATGGAAGAAAAAATCAGAGGGAAAAATCTAAAAAAAATTCTTCAAGAACTTAAAAAACACAAGCTTTCAAAAAAATACAATAAAATAAAAAATTCATAGTGGGGATTTTCGATTAAAGAGGCTTTAGTGCTTATTTGGAGAATCCCAATAGTGAAAATAAAGCTCATATAGATGTGAAGAACATACTAGAGTTTGGGAATGATCCAATAGTGGACAGTGGTTGGATTTGAGCAAAAGGTTTAAATTCTCCTATAAATTTAGAAAAATCTAAAAGGATTTAGGAAAATGCAACTCTAGATTTGGAAAGAGGAGATCAAAAAGAGTCTAGAGGTGAAGTTTAGCAGCCAACGACTACCAACGAGCAATGGTTAAGATGATAGCCGATGGTTGACATAGTGGTTGGTCACTAATTTTTTTTTTATGTTTTGGTTTTGGTGTTAGGAAGAAAAAGAAAGGAGAAAGGAAAAAAAGAAAAAGAAAAAAGGAAAAAAATGGAAAAAAAAAAAAGAAAAGAAAGAAAAAAAAAGAAAGTGTGGCCTAGTATTTAAACCTAGGCCACTATTACGGGATAGGCACGACCCACACGCTGACCCATGGGTCAACTTGACCTAGCTGCAAAATAAAAAATAAGAAAACCTTAAATTTAGTAGCCTAGGTTTTAAACCCAAGCCACCCATATAAAGGAGCAAGAGACCAACCACTGAGCTTCACCAAGTACTCTGTTGTAAAATGTCAAAAAAAATATTAAAAAGGGATATTTTTTATGTGGGTAGGCTAAACACATGTTTATGTCTAAGGTTACGTTTTATTATTATGAAATGCTTGTTTAAATGCCTATTGATGATATTGTTTTATGCCTTTGATTCTTGATATTATTTATTTGGTTTTTTTTTTTTATCATATTTGTTTGACGTGCTAAAATATTTTTATATATGTACAACCCAAGTTAGATTAAGATTATCCCAAATAATGGAATTAATCTTGGTCTATTATTTTTGACAAATCAACGCTTTAATCTTGGGGTAATATTAAGCTATTGATGTTGGGATTCAAGGTTAAAAAAAGTTAAATATTCTTTTTTTAAAAAAATAAAATGTCCTTTTTTGTGTCCAAATTTATTTATGCGTTGATTTTGCCTAAAGTCTTGGTGTTTGTGGCATAGTCATGAGTTGTTTCATCAAAACTACTTTAGGATTGTGTAGATGAGCTCATGAATCTATGACATTCAAATGTCCATGGCTCGAATTTAGTCCAAAAAAATTCGAGAAATTTAAAAATTTCCCCTGTTTTATGCTGGCAGCATTGTATTCATGAGTTGAAAAATCATTTTTGAACCATAAATAATTTTTCATGAATTTTCTGACATTTTTTCCTCGGAGGCCATCAAATAATCTTCCCTTGGATCATTCTAGATGAGGAAGTTATGATTTTTTGAAGCTTTACTATTCGAAACACCTAGAATCAAGGATTCACATTCTATTTGGGCCATTTCTGCCTACCAAATATTTTTTTGGATTTTTTCAATATTTTTTATAAAATGTTAGTGAAATTTTTTTTTTGAAAAGATATCTTTCACAATTTAACGATTATGTATGAGTCTGGAATAATTTTTCAAAGTTGACTACTTCCCTTGTATACGCTACCAGTGTTGAACTAGTCCATACTTTTGAAATTATTTCCACTTAGGAGGCAATTTTCTAGGTTTTTTGCAATAATTTTATATTGATTCTTATCGAGTTTCCCTTCTAACAGTATCTTACATGACCCATAAAACTTTGAATTTATCTGAAATAAAATTGAGAGAGGGATAGGATAATGTTGTCCTCTATTTTCAACATTGCTCAAGATTAGTTGATTCCTTCAAACTCCTAGCTCGAGGCATTCGAATGCCCCATATGATCCCAATCAACCTTGTCTAGTCGAAAGGGACATGTATCAACCTTCATAGGTTCAGATCAAGGCACGAACAATTTTTAAGCTTTATCATCCTTATTTTTATCAATTTTTCTTAATCAAAAATCACTTATCAAGAATTTTTCAAAATGTCATTTTGTCAAGAAATTATCGAACCTTTGTCAAGATAAATCCTTTAAGCATATCTCTCTAAAAACATTGAAGTTTCCATTGGGAATATTCCACTTTTGTTCTTTAAGGGGATACTCCAAACCTATTTTTACAAGCTTTATTCAAATTTTGAACTTACGAAAGTTTTCATCTATGGGGATACTTCGACCCTATTTTTTGAACGAATACTCTAACCCTATTTTTTAAAAAATTATCAAAAAATGGTGGTCAAATTTCATCAATTTAAGTTTGTCAATCTCATTTTTCTCAAAATTATCAAAAAAATCAAATTTTCTCTCCCCAGATTTTTTCCAAACTTTTATAATTCAAACCCAATTTTAATGCCTCGATTAGTCAATGAATCCCAACACATTTTCAAAATTGTCAACTTGACTATTTCTACCGATAAAAATAACGAGATACATTTTGATCATCCCTTCTTCTCTTTCCTCTTTTGTGTGATTTATTTTATGCAATATTATTTCATTTTCATCTTATTAACACGTTTTTCCTTGCGTTGTTCATCTTGCATTCATATCTTCGACCACTTTACAAAAGAATCACAAAGGCAATGTTTTGTGTTAGTATCTTTCCAGTGCTTGACACGAAAATTTGATTTTAAAAAGTTAAACTCGAAGATCATTTTTAATCACAATCTCTATGTTCCCTACCTCTCCAAGGTGCATATGAGATTCGAATTTTCTTTAAAACCCAAGTTTACTATTTTATACAAAATTCATGCATTAAAAAGGGTTATATCAAATAATGACAAGTCAAGACCGAAGAAATCGAAATGAATTTGCAACATAGCTAGAAATGTACCAGTTTCGGGCATCGTAATAAGGTTTATACCTCTTTTCACATAACCAACTCTCAAATCCAATCTTGAATCTTTGGACCACGTAGACTATTAAGCCAAATTCTTGAGTTTTGTAACTCGAAATATCAATTTCAATGGGCATCATGGCTAGCCCAAATGATTGATGGCGACTCCAATTATTGGTCACTTTATGGTGGCCCACCCAAGATTAGTTAGAGGAGTGATTCATTTGATGGTCCTCTTTTAGGGTTAAGAGCTAAGAATTCATATTTTCTCGCTCCCATCATGTCGAAAAAAATAGTCCCAATCGAGAGGATATTTCTCTATCAAGAAATACTTCTTAAGTCGTGCATGTTTTCTTTATGAGAGGTACATTACTGACAATTACAATTTAATTATTCTTATTTCTAGTATTAAATTTGAGTTTAGGTTTGAGTTGTTCTTAGGTTCGAGTCATTCCAAGCTTGGGCTAATTTAGGTTGGGTCATTTTTGGCTCGAGCTAATTTGGGTTTATGTTTTTTTTTGAGTTTGGGTTTTTGGTCAAATTAGATTCAATTCAGTTTCGGGCTCACATTTTTTCGAGCAAGTTTTTGAGTTTGGATTCATCTTGCCACCTCTAAAGATGAATCTAAATATCATAGCTAATCACCTCCCTAAATATAAATAAATGTGAAGATATAAAGCAAATCCTATGCTTTTCCCATTGCAACGTACAACTCTAAATTGGAAAATGTAGCTTCAATCAATTCTTCCATCAGTCAGGACCATGGTAATGGGAGAATTGGGCTTTTGACAAGAAAGTATGAAAACTCAAACCTTATAGTAAAGATGGCATGAGTTTAGAGATCAAAGAAACATACTTTTTACTAAGAATGAGAAGTGTTGACCAAACTGCCCTTAGTTTTTAAACAAATTATCATAATATCAAAATGCTATTGTTTTTGGATGAACAAAAGCACGAAAAATCATTAGATTGATAGATGGTCTTAGGTTGAATTTGCTAATCAAAATAATGAATCCAACATGGAAATGCACAGAAAAACGCAAATTTGACGTGGATATACCATCTTGACTAACGAATTCAGCATGAAATCGCTACCTGTGTCAGCACATCCACATGGAAAAATGACATCAATTTTTTGTTTTTATTATAAATAAAGAAAATCAAACATGGCAGACATGTTGGACTCGCTATTAGGTATAAAGTGTCTAAAGTGGATGCCTTAAAGCATTTAGCATATCCTATTAACCTCTTATTTAACTGCCCTTACCTTCTTATCCATCCCAAACTTTCATTTTTCTAATTTTCATTCTCTCTCTACAACGTAAAATCCTTTTTCTCTTAACAAAATCTAATCGTTAATATGATATTGTTTATGGTAAAAAAATTAGTTCACTTTTAATGTTGCTTTTTATATTATTTTTTAATAAATATGATATTTTTTTGTAACAATGATTGCTGACGTGTCAAGTATAATTTGAAAATCGAATTCTAGGTATTTATTTATTTTGATAAATTGAATTATTTATTATTTAGTGTTTTTTGTTTAAATTATTAAAATTGGTATTATTGTTAAGTAATAATTTCTACGGTAAATTATTTATGGAATAATTACTCTAGATAATTAAATTTTATGGGTTAAAATTTGTTATTATGAATTAATTATTTTATTTTTTACGAAGTAAAATTTGTTATTATTTGTTCTTGTTTAAGTAGTAGAAAGTATTTGTGTGGATTAATTATGTGTTCATTATTCTTTTATTGTTTTTCTATTGAAGGTTTAAAATGACAAAATCTCTTCTATGCTGATATATGGAAATGGGAATAGAATGATACATGAAGGGTTGAATGGTATTAGTATTGAAGATGGAGAACCTAGTATTTTGGGTGTTCAATGTGATATTATGTTAGCTAGTTTGAAGTGAAAAATTCATTCAATGTTGAATCTTTAACCAAATCAATTTTTGTTAAGTATTAGATTATGATTTCCTAAATGGGAGAAAGCTGTAGTTTTTAGATGGATATTTTTTAAATTGAAAAATGATGATGAGCTTGCTTTCATTATAGAGAGGTATGAGACATATCTAAACTAGGATTATATGGAGTTGTATATTGAAGTGGGAACGAGTAATGATGATATGAATATGACAATGGCTTCTAATACTGTGTTCGAAAGTGTTTTTTTTTAGTATCTCAATTGCCTGGATGTTTGGATTTTTTGTATAGAAAACCCATTAAACAAGGATACCTTATTTGACTCAAATGATAATTGTTGACACCAAATTTTGTCTATTCCCTGACAGTCCAAAAAATATCTGAGAATAAGAATTTAGCAACCGCCCAATGACAGTTGACTTTTTAAGGTGAATTAGACATTTTCAAGACCTCTTTAGTCATGCCTAAATGGCCGCATGTGCATATGACAAAAAATTGCCATTAGAAGGATCGCTAAGAACAAATCTCGGATAAAAAAGACGAATATCAAGGTAAAAATTACCTTTTAACTTAGGAAAATTTGAAATTTATTTTTGTCGATGTTATCACTGTCAAATTTTTCATTTTCAGGAATTTTTCAAAAATTTTTCATAAAATTTGAGAAGTTGACAATCATATATTTTTACTGACATCGTGTAGTATTTATGTCGATACTCACTCCAAGAAATCAGAAATATTTAACGAAAAATTCTTATTGGCATTTTTTACCATGAGGTATGAAGTTTTCAATTTTGGAACTTAAATTTGAATTTTTTATAATACTGCGAGTGTCATACTTGTGAAATTTTTTCTAGTAAAAATTATTCCAGATTTTAAGTTTTTATTTTTATTATTTTTATAAATTAATATTTTGATTAATGTGTTGGATAAAATTCATTTTTATAAAATTTGAATATATTTTTGAAATTTTTTCGTTTCCAAGATATGAATTTTCTACTCCTTAAATTTTTTGAGGGATTTTTCTAAGTTTATAATTTTAAAATTCTTTAAATATTTTCATTAAAATTATATTAAATCAGTTTTTAAAAATTTAATTAATTTTATGAGTTTTTTATTTTTTTAAGTCACGTTATAAAGGTTTTTGCTTGCAAAATATTTTGAGTTTAAGATTTTTAATTGCCTTTTTCTTGCTCATAAAATTTCTTAAAAAGGCCTTTTTGAATTTTTACATGAAAGTTTTATTAATTTCATTTTTAATTTGCTAAATTTTTTTATGTTTCATGGACCTTAAAACCCAATAATGGCTCGACAAGCCCATTAACTTTTTGACAAGCCCAATGAGCCCATTTTTATTTTCTAACAAGCCCGAGAACCTCATTTTGATTAATTTTTAATTAAATTTGGTATGTGAAATTTTATTTTTTGAATAAATAATTTTCAACTTGTTATAATTTAGTCCCTATAAGTTGTCTTTGTTCAAGTTAAATTTTTTCTCTCTCATGTCCCTATATGATGGTGTCATGCATGATGACATGCACAAAGTGACAAAAATAATTACTTGAAGTATTATGAAAACAAAAGTAAAAAAAGTAATAATAAATGAATGAATAAAAAATAAGAATGAAAAAAATTAGTAGAAATTTGTAGAACCATTCGGCCAAGGCCTTTTCTTCCAAGGCTTGGCCAATTCTCTTTAAAAATAAAGGAGAAAGTTTTCAACAAAGGTCTTTAGCCATTCATGGCAAAAAAAAAAAATCACTAAATTACTTAAGTTTTTTTTTCTCAAGTTTTTCAAGCTTTTAAGGTAAATCCATTTGGAAAACTCTTGATTTTTGTTCATTTCTATTATATTTCATCCTTATTATGAGCTTTGTGAGTACTTGAGCTGATGGATTTTATCCATGTTGAAAGGCCAAGTATGAAAGCTGCGATCAAAGTTTTTTGATTTTGTTGTTAAATTTGATTTTTGCTAGAAATAGTTTGATTTTCATCAAATTAATTCATGCTTGTTGATAGAAATAATATTTTTTTTATGTATATATTTTTATGTTATTTTCTTAATATTTTCATGTTGATTTAGCCATTATTTACTATGTCTTAATGCTTATTCATGCTTGATAAAAATAATGACATATACGTATGTTGATACTCATGAAAATATGTGATGAATAAAATTGTTTTGGTTGATATATATGCTGGCTGAATATGTTTATGACCTTTGATAAAATATTATTTCATGTTTTTATGAGATTTAGGTTTATTTTGTAAAGTTTAAAATTTATAGAGGCCTAAAAATAATTTTTTCAAAATTTTCAAGGCCTTGGAACGACATTTCCACACTTAGCCGATTCTTATAACATTGATTTTGTGATGTTTTTGATTTTTAGGCTATTTTGTAATTATAAAAGATATAGGAACTAAATTGCAAAAAAATTGTAAAATCGTTTCTAGGCCATCTAAGCTTAGCCAAACATGTCTTGTAACCTTTAAAGTATTTTCATGCTTATTCTAATATGTGTAAATATGTTTCTTGCATTTTTATCATTTAGGGCTTTTTTATAATTTTAAAAAATTTAAGGATTTATTAGCAAAATTGTTAAATTTTTATTCCTTGACAATTGGTGTTTGGCTGAATTAATTATATAATTTTTTTGTATGTGTCTTATATTGATTTGGATGTGTTTAATATTTGATTTGTTGTTTAATTTCATATAGGGACTAAACTATAAAAATGAAATAGTTTTGTTTTAAGGCCTATCATGCTTGGCCAAACCACTTCAAGACCTTTAGGGGTGTCTTTCATATGTATTTAACATTTTTGAATGTGTTTTTTTTTTTATATTTTTACCATTTAGGGTGTTTTTGCAATTTTAGAAAGTTTAGGAACTAATTTGTAAAACTTGAAAAAAATTGCTCTAAGGCCATAAGGGGTTGGCTGAATGCTTGTTATGATTTTTGACATAGTTTCCAAGATTTTTTGTGATGAATTTTGTGTTTAACTATGTGATTATTTTGTATAGGGACTAAATTGCAAAGTTTGCAAAGTATAGGGATCATTAGAAAAACCTTGTATTTTAGAGTTAATGAAATATTTTTGACATAAAGAATATTTCTAACATTCCTTTAGTCTTTCAGAGGGGTGTCAAAATGATTCAAACTTTTTGCATTCCTCTAGGTTTTCGATGGGGGTACAAAATATATTTTTGAAAAATTGAAGGACCTATTAGTAACTTTTGCATTTTAGGTCACTTTTGATGTCCAAGTTCCCATGGAGCATGTAATTATCATTTTATACCATTATTGAGTCTTTTAGGTTATCGAGATACTTTTATGTCAAAGGTAAACCTTAGGGGTATCTTAGTAATTTTTTTGAAATCGATTCTTATGTGATCACTGGGATACTTATATATAAAAGGTGTACAGTAAGAATAGGTTTGTTTGTTTATGATGTCATCAACTCTTCTAGGTTACCGGCATACTTATAAGTCAAAGGTACATTTTAGAGGTATTTTAATAATTTTCCTAAAACTGAGCCCTATGTGATCACCAAGATACTTATATGTCAATGGCGTACAGTAGGAATAGGTTCACTTGTTTATGATGTCATTAAGCTCTTTACATTACCGAGATACTTCTGCATTAAAGGTAAACCTTAGGGGTATTTTGATAATTTTTCTTAGAACCAAGTCCTATGTGATTACCAGGATACTTGTAGGTCGAAGGTGTACAGTAGGAATAGGTTTGTTTGTTTATAAAGATATCGAGTCTTTTAGGTCACAGGGATATTTCTATGTCGAAGATAAACTTTAAGGACATTTTAGTAATCTATGTTATAACTAAGTTCTATGTGATCACTTGGACATTTATATGTCGAAGGTATATAGGAGGAATAAGTTCATTCATCTATGAAATTATAAAATCCTTTAGGGTACCTATCATACTTATATGTTGAAGGTATACCATAGGGGTAGTTTAGTAATTTTACTTTAAAACCGAGTCCAATGTAATAACCATGATTCTTTCATGAAAAAGGTGTGCATTAAAGTTAGGTTCAACTTTTATGATCATTTTTGAGTTCTTTAGGAGAACTGAGATATTTCATATTGAAGGTATACCTCAGGGGCATTTTTTGTAATTTTTCATTAAAAATAAGTCCTTTAAAAGTTACTAGGATACTTTCATATAGAACATTTTGGTTTTATCAACCATATTCGAATCCTTAGAGTCAAGTTTAGTACTTTCCATCTAAATCGAGTCTTAGGGTAATTTTTGTTATTCATATTATTAATAAATTCAGAATTTTTGCAAATTAATGCAATGTCTTTGAGTTAAAATAGTACGTAGAATTTCTCCCAATATATGAGAGGGATTTTACGAATTATTTTAATAATAAGATGTCTTTTTGAAAAAATAAAAAACCAATATTTTTTTTTGAATTTTGAAAAAATAAAACTTTTTGTATTCGTCTAGCTCCCTAATAGGGTAGAAAAGATATTTTGATTTCTTAAAACCTTTCATGCTTCATTGGCTTTCTGGCAAGATATTGAAGAAAATGATAAAAACCTTTGTGTTCTTCTAGTTTTCCAGAAGGGTGCCAATCAAAAATATTAAGAAACCAATTTTCTTATACAGAATAATAAATTTATTTTATGAAAATTTTGACATTTGGGAATTATAATTTTTACATATCTTTAAGTTTGTTTTTACGGGCTACGTAACCCTAGAAATATAAACTCTAACATGTGGCCAATTTCACCTGGCAAAAAAAAAGATTAGTGGTGACTCCAAAATAAATGATCATTTCATTATGACTATTTAGATTAAGTTGAGTGAGAGATTCATCTCGACAACTCAGTATTTAGACATGAAAAATAAAAAATAATAATGACATGGCCCCTAAAAATAAAAGAATAATTATATGTAGATATATATATATATATAGAATGGGGGTTACATCTGCTATCTTAAGTCAGGCTGGTCAAGATTCGTATCTGGGCTATGTTACAATAATAATAAATGAGAGTTAACTGAGGGTAACAATTCATATACTAACTTAGAAGAGGAGTTTAGTGCAGAAGAAGGTACCGTAGCATCAAACTTTCTTTCATTGCAATCTCAAAGCTTTCTGAATCCATAATAGTGCCTCTCGGTAATGAATCTTTGTTTGTGCCTACGAGCCCTTAGTTCTCACAGATCCATTAGGTGCATTAAGTATAACTAATTTTTTTCTTGAATTAAGCAGTTTTGGCAATCAAGTAGGTGAAGAAGAATTAAATGTTGGTTTGCAATTTCCAACAAAAGAGGCAGTGATGTTGGCGTTGAAGCATTATTCTCTAAAAAAGCATCAAATCTATAACGTTTTGGAGTCTAATAAATATAGGGTAACTATTAAATGCCTTCAATTTTATGGTAGCTGTAATTAAAAAGTTAAGGCCATTTTAGGCAAAAAATTGAATGTGTGGCATATTACAAAATATAATGGACCTTACAATTATAAATCCGGCTTTGTTACAAGATCCTCAAAAGTTAGACTCTACAGTGATACGTTCTTGCATTTTGGAGACAGTTAGACAAAAATATGATGTGCCTATCTCCTCAATTATTGAAATGATTTAAAGTTAATTCTCATATAAAGCTTATACCAAAAAGCTTGGAAGGCAAGGCAAAAAGCTATTGTTAAGATTTTTGGTGATTAGGACATATCATATGAATTATTGCCTAGATGATTAGGGAAACTGAAAAAGTACATGCCAGGCATAATTGTTGACTTGCAAACCAACGACTATGTTGAGCATGGTCGTGTTAACCAAACAAAGGTTGAGTTCCATTATTTATTCTGGAGTTTTAAACCTTATGTTGATGGGTTTCAATTTTGTAAGCTAATTGTACAGATTGACAATACCCATTTGTATGGAAAATATCTATAAACTCTTGATTGTAACCACTTAAGATGGAGGAAGACAACAATTGCCACTTGCTTTTGCTATAGTGGAGGCGGAGACAAAGGAAGCTTGGAGTTGGTTCTTAACCTGCCTTTGTATATTTTTCAGATAAAAAGAAGACTTGTTTTTAATATCTGATCAACATGCGATCATTATGGAGGCAATAAAGAATCCATACATTGGATGGCAGCCATCATATGTTTATCAAGTATTCTGTATAAGGCATACTACCAGTGATTGCAATAGCAAATTTACAATTTGGTCTTAAAAGAATATTTGATTGGTACAAATTTTACAAATTACCAATTTCTATTCATTTTTCATAACTTTTACTTGGTAAGAATATCAACTGATTTGTGCATTTCAAAATATTAGGTTATCTACCTACCAAACATAGATTTTAGGCTATCATGAAGAAGTTTTTTGAAGATAAAGATATGTGCAATTGAATAAACTTAATTCCTAAAGAGCAATAAGTTTTGGAATATGATGGTGGTCGAAGATTAGGTCATATGACTACTAACTTGTAAGAGTGCATCAATGGAGTCTTGAAGGGTGGACAGAATATAGCAATAATTGTATTGGTTCAATGGTGTACTATAAATTGGTAGATTATTTTGTCAACCGATATCAAAAAACAATGTTGAAGATCCAAGTAGGACAATAGTATACTAATGATCTGATAAGATGCCTACATGCTAACAATGAACAGGCAAGTAATCACTTGATATGATTAATGATCTACCATATTTAAAGTAGTTAAAGCAGTTAATCCTATTAGATAATTGGGTGGTGCAAAATTTACATTAAATCTAGAAGAAGCTGGTGTGATTGTAGATTGTTTCAAGCATTACATTTTCCTTGCTTGCACATATTAGCAGCATATGCATCTATGACCATTGATCTTATGAAATATATGCATCCTGTGTACATAATGGAATATTTATGCAAAGCATATTATGGTCAATGGTTCCCAATAAAGGATGAACCATGGTGGCCAACGAGTTCTCCCTTCATGTTGGTACTTGATTATCAGTTGCTTAGAGAATGAGGTTATCTAAAATCAACTCATATTCATGATATGGATTGCATTGGAACAAGACCTATGCAAAGATGTTAATGATGTGGTGACATTGGCCATAATTTTCATAGTTGTCCTTTTCATAGATCAACTTTATCTAGGAATGATAGAGAAGGCCTATCTAGTTGATACAAGATGTAACTTGTAATTAACTTATAATTAAGTCGTTAACTGTTAAATTTATCGGATGAAAGTTTTTTAGTATTGTTTGTATTTGGAAGTACATTTGCAATTGTAAGTTATTAATTATGGGAATATCATATTGTCATTTATCAATTTGACATAATCATCTTTCACATGTCACTGATTCCTACATGACAACGAGTGCTATTAACCTAGGATTGGAGGACTTTTTATTACTTGACCTACAGGATGCATATATTTCAAATCATTTATCCATTAGCAACGTTGATCGAGAGTTACATGTTATGCATTCTAAGAAGTTTAAACATGTCAACCCACTCGAACCACTCATTCCTTATTTGTAGTCTTCTAGGTTCATCAACATTATTCACATCGAGTACTACATTGTAGATCACTCTTTAATTGGTGCATTGGTCAAGAGTTCGAGCTACAGACACATACCTTCCACATGCCCCTTGGAGAGTGCACCATTAAATTGAAGGATGTGGCTATTATTACTAGCCTTCCTATTTCTGGAAGTGTTATGAGTGGTGTAACAAACTAGGAGTGGAATGATATCGGTAAGAGCTACCTAGGTATGGTGTCACTAGTCTAGTTCAGAAAGGGTAGATGCGTTAGTATGATTTGGCTTGATGATAATTTTAAGACTATCTGAGCTAATGTTGACAACATGACACTTTAGTTACATGTGTGAGCCTATTGGCTTAGATTGATTGAAGGTATGCTAGTTATCAATCATTCTAGTAGGTATGTGTATTTAACGTGCATCCCTCTATTCACAGAATTCGAAGAGGTTGAAAACTATAGCTGGGGGATATGTATGCCTTTCATATTTATACAAAAAGCTGTCTAAGGCAACGCATTACAACAAACAAGAAATTGGAGGGGCTTATTGGTTTTTATAGTTTTAGGCATAAAGTAGATTCCCCAGCCTTGCACCGACCTGTCAGATTACCAGATTGTACCACCTAATTATAGTGTGGTCCAAAATGAGTATTGTCCACTTGTGTTCAAGTGAGACACCTTTTTTATTTGTGATTTCATGTTCTTTATATTTAGTCATTTTCTATTATTATGAATTGTTTGATCCGTTTAACATTTAAACAGGTGGCATTGATAGAAAAAATTGTCTAGTAGTCCTATGCATATGCTGTGATATTATCGACACTTCTTTGATTGTTTGAAGTTAGATGGGGTAACTACTAACTTTTCTAAGTTGCAATGTTGAATATTAATATTATTATTTTACTTTTTTTTATCA
Organism: Adansonia madagascariensis; assembly: GCA_038381835.1. NCBI lineage: Eukaryota > Viridiplantae > Streptophyta > Magnoliopsida > Malvales > Malvaceae > Adansonia > Adansonia madagascariensis. The sequence continues at coordinate 6,270 of JBBYHL010001779.1, read as the reverse complement.
AACTAGTTATCTTTTTGTAGATTGTTTGGTAGCCATTTATAGCGGAGATTGTCACCACACTCCCAAAGTTATGTACTGCTGGTAAAGACACCTGGAGAATAGTTGTACCCCATATATGCTTTAACATTGTCGAGTGGCACTAGCTAGATAGGGTCCTACATCAGTTTAGGCTTGACCAACCCATTCCTAAAGTCTTGCAACAGCTAGGAAAATTACATGGCATCGTATTGGCTGGGAAAATTGATGACTTTTGGCCATCCATACACAGTATGTACACTAACATGTCGAACAATCATGTTAAGAGATGATTTGTTAACTCGCCATTACAGGGTCCTCTATCTGTGCAGTCTTAATATATGTGCTCATATAGAAAAATCAATTGACAATGGATTGCTAAGAGTACAACCCATGCTAGAGTCACTATCTATAATTTCGTTTCATAATTTCAGGCTTAGTTTGAACTATAGCCTTTTTTTATGACATTGTTATCTTTGTTTTTTAGGTTGACAATGTGGCACAACTCCATAAATTGGCTAGCAATCCCGAGTACATGTTGACTAAAGATGAAGTATGTAAGCATACAAAATGAATTCTGTACTTGATGAATGAACATGAACAGGTTGTTCGACAAAAGTTTCCACTAGCTCTGCCACATTTGGCACCTCCTACAGAAGATATCCTAGGTCTATCCAAGGATACTGAAAAGGGTCAGATTACATATCAAAGGAGGAGTCATGGTTTACCAGATAATCGAAGATGGGTTTGAAGTTCTAACCACTCTCAGTCTGCATCGAGCAGCATTAGGCAAACCCTCTGTTACCACTAAACTTGTTCATCCACCACCTATTTACCCAGCTACTTACCCATCAGCTCTCTTTCAACAACCTGTATATGTTCTCCCTTCATATTTCGTATAATAATTTTATCGTTACCCACCACCTTTTCTTACCAACCACAATAACTTGGCCAACCTCCATGCCTATCATTTCCTACCATGTTAGAGCCTAGCTCTACTTTAGATCCCTCTTGCAGACAAACTGGAAATGATCTTGGTGCATCTCATCAACTTTGACCTTGAGTTCAAATCAGTGACATTATGTATTTATGATGTTTTTGGATATTTTACATTAACACTTTAGGATTGTTTTTGGAGATTTTGTTCTATTATTGAATTTTATTGGTCTTCATTATTTCATCCTCCTTAAAAGCAAATTTAAAAAATAATTACCCTATTACAAACTAAATTAAAAGTTTAATTTAAACAAATTAAATTAAATATTTTACACCTTAAAACATGATTATAATTTAAGTAAAAAATTTACTACTATTAATCATAAACGAAATAAATTTTCTAATATATTTATAATGATCTAATCTTTTGTAATAACCCAATCTTTTATTAAGTTAGAAAAACATAATAATAAATGTAACAATATAAATAAAAAATACCAATGGTAATATAAAATTAACAATAATACTATAAACAAAAATATTAGCATTATAATAATATAAAATTAAGAATATAAATAAAAATTAATAACATTATAATAAATTTAATTTAATGAAATAAATTTAACAAAATAAAGAAAACCATGTCCTTTCCAGATATGACTGTGTCAGATGGAAAAAATGTCTGTTGAAATAGCGATTATATGCAGGAATCTCTATTGCATAAGGCGGTTACACGTTGGAATCACAAAGCACCTTAGCGCTTCCATAACAAATTCTTTACGTGCATTAGCGCTTCCACAACGAAGCGCTTCCACATCAGCTCATAAGTGGAAAAACAACAATATCCTAATAAATTATTTTGAATTAATACTATTTTGATAATTTTATTTAAAAATTAGAGGTAGTTTAGTCAATTATGGGAATCAGATGCAAGTAAACATAAAAAATCTAAGAAATTAGCAGACTTTATTTGATTTGAAACGTGAGTTCCTTTTTATACTTCCATGATTTCCATTATGGCAATTCTGGAATGAAAGGCAATTACCTATGTTTTTCATAAAGGGTCAAAGATGTAATATGAGAAAAGCAATGATGATCGAGTTTGATGCTTTGGTTCCATCGCTGACTGCTCAAATGATTTAGCTGAGGTTGCAGCTTAAATGAGAGAGCTATTTTCTTTTTTACTTTCTTTTCTTTCTGGTTACACTCCACACGGCCAAGACAGTCAACCTTGGGGTTTATTATTAATTAATAGACATAAAAGATGAGCCTTTTGTGCAAAATGTCTCAATTAGACGTCACCCAAGAAGAAAAATACTTATTTGGATTATAAACATAGAAAGAAGTTGCCTATGATCTTTAAATATAAGGAAAGAAAGAATTATCAAGTTAATCGGATGGATATGAGTTGGATCAATTTAAGTTGTAAAAATTTAGATAGTTTTGGATTTGGATTATTTTTTAATTTGATTAGTTTAAGTTTAGATATTGATGTTTGACTTTCAAATTATTCAAGTTTAAGTTATTTCAAATTTTATTTATTAAATTTTAGAATTAAATTTAAAAAATTATTTGATCAGGTCATATGTTACTAAATTTTGTTAAAACTTTAAAAATAATAATTGTTGTAATGTTCTCAGACTGTCATTGCTCAAAATGCTCGACTTAAAGTGATAAAAGTAAAGAAGAACTTATCTTCTTTCTTTTTTTTTTTTTTTGATTACCTTCCTTGCGTATGTATAAGATTGAAACCATTCCATTTCTAAAATGTATTATATCCTTAACTTTTCAAGGAATCCTTTATCAGTGTTTGTGATATGTAAGGGTATAATCGACAATTTGACAGCAAAAGTAATAAGAAATCTAATATAGAATATTATTTCCAGTGCGACAGGATATGATTGAGTAGCTAACGTTTCAAATTTACCAAAATTTTTACTTCTGGTTTCTATGAATGAATAATTATTGAGTCCTCCTATTTTCAGACAACATATACAAAGAGACCCGCTAACAGTCAAGTAATTAGTGAACCTACAAAAGACCTTTATAATTAGTTTCTAAAATGGAATGCATCAGTTGACCACTCTCAGATTGGGCAGTAAGGGTTGGAGAAAGGCAATCATTCATTCTTAAAACTAGTATTCTTAAGACCAAAGAGTCAGAGGGGGAAGCTCTCCATTCTTGGTTCTCTCGTAGCTGGATCCTCCGAAACCACAAGAATCCGTAGTTAAAATGGGATTCCAACTCAGCATCTTTTGATATTTTGAGAAAAGTTGCTATTTGAAGAGCGCCGTACAATAAAAGTTGTAACCCATGTTCGGGGGGAGTTATTGTCTCTCATTGGCCTTTATGGTAAAATCAGTTGGGGGCTGGAGAGGTAGTGTTTTACCCTATGGCAGATGTAGCATAAGTGAGAGAAGTATTTCTCGTGTCATGATTAAGGTAATCATTCGATGAATTATTCATTTGACTAATCTCATATGACTACTACAAAGTGGCCAAAAAATTTGGAGTCACCATCGGTTATTTAGGCTAGTGTGATTAGACTCCCACTAAAGTCGATTCTTTTGAGTTATGAAACTTAAAAGTTTAATTTTAAAGTTAGTGTGAACTAGAGTTCAGTAATTAGGCTTGGGAGTCAATCATGCATGGAAAAGGATTAAAACACCCATAATGCTTGAAATTGGTACTATCTAGCCATAGATTATCCTAGTTTAGGTTTCTTGGTTTTAATTTGTCATTATTTAAATATAATCTCCTTTTTATGTTTTCAATGAAAATTTGAAAGTCAAAAACCTAATTTTTTTACATAAATTTGAGTTCCACTATGTTTCTGATTGGTGAGGGAAACAAAACATAGAGTTCTTGTTAAAATGATTTTCATATCTAATTTTTGAAAGGGTATCTCAAAATAGGCACCTAAAGGCTTTAACACGAAACATTGCCTTAATGATTTTTTTTGAAAAATATAAAAATATTTAATTTAAAATCATGAATGCGCCATTATCAACAAAGGAAAGACATTGTCACAAATGAAATGATAATAAATATGGACGTAATAAAAAAAGAAAAATATGAAAGAAAGAGGGTTTGTTGGGAATGTATCTCTTGGTTATCATTGTTTTTCAGGAAATAACCAATTGACAACTTAGAGATGAGCTTAGACTCAAAGGATAATTGAGGCACAAAAATCGAGAGTTTATTGAAAAATTCGAGAAAATTTGGGAGAGAGGAAATCTTGATTTTCGAAAAAAGGTTTGAAAAATGTGGTTGAAAAACCTAGATTAATGAAAATTAGGTAATTATTCAAAGACGAGTTATTTTCAATAGAAAGGGTGAATTTTGCTTTAAAATCAAGGAATTTATGAGAAAGCTCCAATTGATTTTTTTTTTTGAAAATGATAGAGCCTTGATACGAACCTAATAAGACTAATGTATGACCTTTGATCCTATTATGGCACTAATAAAACTTATTCCAAGGCATCCACATGCCTTAAATGAGAGGACACAAGGTGGTTATTAATTTGACCAAGTGCTAAAGTAGGGGCAGCATCACGTTGTCAAGCTTTGTGAATTTATTTCGGACTACTTTGGACCCTAAACAGAGCAAATGATATGGTATTAGAAAGGTAACATAACAAGGTTTCATTTAAAAATAGTCAAAAATTCCCAGACAATTACTTCTTAGGAGAAGAAAATTTTAAAATTAAGACTCAATACTGCATTAACAATAGGTGCAAGGGAATTGGTGCTGTGAAATTTGAAAAATCACGTCAGATTCATTTAGACTCGAAAAGTCACAAATAATATATCATTGGAAAGGTAATTTGATTTATTTTAAGGAAAAATATTTTAAAAATCAAAAAAATCCTTTAAGGGTAAAAAATAGTTCATATTAGGCACTAACTGCTAAATTCAGAGGTTCCAAGTAGTGTGTGATTGAAAAATCATAACTCCTGCATCTTGACTTGAAAAAAAAAAGCTCATTGAAAAGCTAATTCGATGATCTTTGAGGAAAAATCCCAAAAATTTCTAGAAAATCATTTAGAGCTCAAAAAATTTTTTCAATTGAACTAATGTTGTTGCCAGTAGCAAAAACAATTAACGGCTTTTGAGTTACCTAGACTTAAATTGGGCTTCGAACATGTGAATGATTCTAAGGATCAGTGGCAGTGGATTCATAGGTCCATTCTATGTCCCTAAGTTAAGGGGCACCCAAACGACCCATTAGCTCTGCCATTCAACAACAACATCAGGGCTCATCATCAAGGCATTAACACAAATAACTTGAAAAATTATTTTTGAGGGTCCACAGAAAGAATGTTTATAGCCCTTTTTTAGTAATGAATCCAAGAACTAAAAGCTTGATTTACCCTAAGTTTGATAGTATTAAATGGTGGAAAACATAAGCCGTGGTTAATCCATCAGTTTGGATTAACCATAGCTAATCATGGGGTTGCATTTACAAAATCAAATTTAGCACATCAAGCAAGCACATTTAATTAAACATTTCATGAACAAAAATGCATGGACATGGCATCAGACATTAAAGCATAACATACCTCACATAAAATGGCATTTTAGCAAATATATCATCATCAAAGCATGGAAAATAATGTATTTAAGCTGTAAGATGCAAGATGAGCATAAGACATAGCATGAACATGGCATAAGAATAAAGCAAACAAGGCGTGGAAATAAAAAGGCTAATTGACTGTCAAAGGTAGTAAAAGAAGGGATTTTTTAACACCAAAATGCATCAAAAACATATCAACTCAAGATCAAATCATTAAAATTAAGAAAAGATGCATGAAACCTCAAAAGTCATAACCGACTTAGAAAAAGCTCATTAAATGGAATAAAAATGTAGTAAAAGAGCAAGATTAATAGAAAAATAGAAGGGACATACCAAATAGCTTTAAACCTTCAAGCTTTTCCTTTGATTTTTTGCCTTTTTGCTTTTTCTTTTTATTGCTAAAATTTTTAGTGGTTGCTAGGGTTTTTGGAAATATAGAGCAGTTAAGAGAATGAAGTAGTGAAATGAAGCATGGGGAAGGATAAATATTCCTCCTCTTGGTCGATGTTAATGCCTATTTCGGGGGGGGATTTCATCTTAAATTTGATGAGTTGTGAGGCCCTTCCTTGTATCATGATTGTAGACACCTTATTTTGTCCGGGCTAATTTTTAGCAATCTGGAGCATGGATGTAAGAGGGGGTGATGATCTGTCATCCGACGAAAATGTATTTTGAGGATGTCAAGAAGGCCTAGGGATCATATCAAAGGTAAATGCGAAGATGTGGCATCAAATGACGTAGTC